>JANPWX010019135.1:0-30392 GCA_024734555.1 Trochalopteron elliotii
TATGCCCCCGTGGCGGGGAGGGCTCCGCACCGGCCCCTCCCCGCCCACCCGGCCCCGCCGCTTTGTTCGTCCTTTCCGTCGGCCGCGGCTCAGGCCCCGTATCCACCGCCCGCTCCGAGTCTTGTCCGCCCTCGCCCGGGGCAGCCTTGGTCCCTGTCGCTGAGCCCTGCCTGCACCAGTCTTCATTGCTGTCCCCCTCCTTGTCTCCGTCCCCATTTCCATCTCCATTCCTGTCCTTGTCCTCATCTCCATCCCTGTCCCCTTTCCCCTCCTCATCCCATTCCTGTCCCCATTCCCATCTGCTTTCCTATCCCTGTCCCCATCCCCATTCCGATCCCTACCCTATGTCCATACCTGTTCCCATCCCTGTCCCCATTCCCATCCCTTGTCACCGTGCCCACCACTATTCCATCCCTGCTGACTGTCCTGCCCCTCATCCTGCACTGGGGACCTTGATCTGCACCAAGCCTTGATACTTGGTCCCCCACTCCCGTGGATGCACCCGTGTCACCTTCTGAGACCTGCTGGCCCCAGGGCAGGAGTACCCTGTGGCACAGGTCTCTGCTGGGGGTCTGACCTGGCACAGGTGGGTGCTGCCAACCCTGGAGAGGGGGCATGCCCAGTGTCAGCTCCTCTGTACACCTGAGGAAAGCAGAATGTCCACTCCTCTAAACACTCCTGGTCTCCAAGAGCAACAAGGACGGATAGATCCATCTCTCACTACCCTCCCCCCACAGGTTTCAATCACCTCCCTGTGAAAAACGTGCATCTTATTTTATTTGCCAGTGTCTTGGACCCTGGTTTCTGGCTCTTCCTTCTTGTGCTGCCTTTTTCTTCTGGCCTAAAGGGATTTTCGAGTCCTTTTTTTCTCTCCGTGAAGGAATTCACACACCGCAATAGAGCTGTTGTCGGCTCTGTTCGGACTGGAGCAGATGGAGCCCTTCTGCTCCCTCCCCACAGGGCACTTCCTCCTGCTGCCCCAGGGCTCTGTCCCTGCTCTGCGCCGCGCAGCCTTAAGCAGCGAACTGCTTCTCCTCCCACTCTGGATTTTGGAGCCAAATCTCTGCTTCCCACCACTCACTGGGTCTGGCCGACGCGAGCCCCCCGGGACCGGGGCTGCAGCCCCCTGGTTCCCGGGTCGAGCTCCTGCACTGAAGTCCGCAGCGGTTCTGCCTCCATCCTACCGCTGCTGCTCAGAGCCCTGCAGCTCAGGCATGGCCCCAGGAAAAGGCTTTTCATCTCATCCAAAAACGCCTGGCTGGAGGACTTCTCTTTCCAAGAGTCCCCGCGCCATCTACAAGTACTTCCCAGGCTGATGCTATTGGAAGGTTGAGTGAGAGACCTCAGAGAATGTCCCCAACAGCAATAGCTCAGGGTGGAGTCACAGAGGTTAAAGAGGAATTTCGGAAATTCCAGCAGGCACACACTCCAGAGAGTCCCAAGCCCCCTCCACCAGCCACTGTTTTAACATTTATTTCATAGTCAGAAGGATTTTTTTTCAAGTGAGGAAAAAAAGAAAAAAAAAAAACCCACAAAAAACAAACAGGTAGAAAACACTGCAGAAGAAAAAGAAACAAAATGTGAATGTCTTTTTCCAAGTCTTTGTGCTTTGGGGGAGTCCCTCTGTGCTCTCCCTGACACTGTTGCTGGAGAGGAGCTGGGGACATAGAGGTGGTAGTGGTGGGGAGGGGGTTCCATTGCCCCCCTCCAACATCCTTCGCTGCAGGGTCTGAGGTTCCTGCAAGGCTCTTTAGGGTGCCCCTGGCTGGCCTGTGCCCCCCTCAGCCCCCAGGTCATGGCCCCCAGCCAAGGACAGATCTGCCACCATACCCACCACCCCTGAGTGCTGTAGGGGCTGCCAAAAATTCCCAGATGGAATCTGAAAAATGAAAATTCTCCTTTTTAGCTTGTATTATTGTTTCTTGGCATCCCAGGAGGGAGTGAGCTGGCAGGAGTCATGCCCATGGAGCCCAAGACTGGAGCACCCGTCACCCCAAGAGCCCTCTGGACTGGAAAACACCAACCCCTGAGTCACTGGGACAAACAGGGAAGCACAATTTCATGTGTTGGCTGTTGCTGTGGGTTAACGACGTCAGGCAAAATGAATTCTGTGTGAGCTCTGCTCCCTGCCCACCATTACCCAACACTGGAGCTTGTGCTGGGAAATGACAGGGTTACTCCGGGTGCTGCAGCAGACATGTTACCACTGGTTATTTTCTGTAGTGGCAGGAGAGAGGGAATGTGAGAAGCCAAGGCCTGTTCAGAAGCCATATGATTAATGCATTTTCCTTTGACTGCCTTTTCCTTTGGCTGTGTTTTCCTATTGCAACTTCTCAAATTTGCCCTGAGAAATATGAATTTTTAAGGTACACAAATGCAAAGCCCTCAGAGCTTTGATGAGCTGCATGAGGCTAGGAATGACCTGATGGGAAGGTGCTCTCCACAGAGCTGGGTTGTCTCAAGTTCAAATGGACCTTAAAATGGCCTGGCCAGTGGAGTGTGAGCTCCTGGGGCATTTCTCCATGCCCTGCTCTGTCTGGTGTGGAAAAGGGCTATGGTCAACACCTCTGTAGGGTCCCAACTGCCAGGTTGGCTTGGGGCCAGGGGAGGATTGAGATTTGGTCCCAGGGGATGAAGGACCCTGTCCCCTGTGCAGGTCCCCAGGAGGGACCCCATGAGGACACTGCCCCAGCCCAGTGGCCTTGGGACCCAGAGCAGGACAGGGACCAGCAGGGCACAACAATGGCTCTCAGTGCTCCCTGTGGGTGTCTGGGGTCATCTCTTGGGCAGGGAACAGCAGACTCCAGAGGAAGTTATTTTCTGTGGAGGTTCTCTCAGGATCCAAGGGATGCTCCCAACCCCATCCTCCAATTCTTATCCTTATTCCTATCACTATATCCATCCTTACCCCTTCTTCCATGGGGTCCCACCAGCTCAGACACCCAGGAAAGGCAGTATTACCAGCACACATCACAAGTAGCTCCTTCTAACAGCCCCCGCATGCGTGGTGGCACATCCCCCAGTCCTCATCCCCATTCCTGTCCCAAGCACGTCAGGCTGTGAGCGGGTGGGCTGTAGGGAGTGTCTTTGTTCCCTGTCTTTCTCCATCCCCTCCTTCCCAGGCTGACCTGGCAGGTCACTGTGTGAAAGTTCAGCCCGGTCTGAACTCACATGAATTCCTGCAGCTGCTCAGCCCCGGGCTCACATCACCAGGAGGGATGGTTGGATGATTTATAGGAAGGTTGCTCACGGCGCTGCTTTGTTGTTAGAAATTGCAAACGTAAAGGAGACTCCAGTGAGAGGGAATAGGATGTGTGAAATACATCATCACAGCTTCAAGGATAAATTTAGGTTTTCTAGAGGAACCTAATTCTGATTCAACAGAGGATGGGAAAAATCCAACACAGATTTCCTACTGGCCCCCACCTGGGTGCAGCAGCATGCTTCACCCAGACAGGCACTGGCAGCATTCCCAGGCAGAGTGGGTACCCCATCCACCTCAGTCTCTGCTCACACCTGGTCCTGCAAGGATTCATCCTTCACCACCCTGGTCTACCCCTGCAGCCAAACAGCTTGCTAAACCCCCACCCTTGAGGTCACCTATTCCCACTCTTCCCAAGCAAGTTTGCTGGCTCAGGCTTTGTCACTCTCCACTCTGGAGAAGGGCCACACGGCTCCTGCCACCTGTCCAGGTTGGTTGTACCCCAACCCTCACTGCCCTGAGGGGACAGCAGGGTGGCACAGCCTGCCAGGGCATAGCCTCATCCTTTCACAGGGTTGGGGACACCCCCTCACCCTGTCAGAGGACACCCAAAACTTCTGCTCTGGGCTGCTTCTTGAGTAGAGATGAATTTCCAAGCAGGCTCAGTCAGATAGATGGAAAATTTGCCACAGCTATCCACCCCAGTGAGAAGCAGCTCCATAGGGAGATCAGCCATGTCACTGGGCTCCATTCCCACCCTGTCTCCTCTGGCTTTCCCTGCCTGAACAGGGCAGCCCTGGGTAAACCACTGGCAGTCCAAGTGAGGCAAGATGTTGTTACCCAGGTTGTCGTATCTTCTGAGGTCTCCAGAGAATGGGAAAGGGTTGCAGCCACCCTAGGGTCCCTCTCAGCTGGGGAAGGTCCTGGGGCCCATTAGCCCAGAGCAGGGAGACCCATTTTCATGTTTGAAAAGCTGACATAAAAGGCCAGCAATGCTCTCATTCCAAGCAGTCTCCTTATTTTCCTGGCGAGCCAGGATGAATGTTATGCAAGTCTTCACTCCCCTTTATTCTTCCTGCCATCCCGGGCTCTGTGGGGAGCACCAGGGTTACTGTGCAGAAGGTCACACGTGACAGAAGGCAGGAAACCAGAGGGCTTGGGGTAACGTGGGAGGCCTTGCAGCCAGAGAAATCTGACCCTTATTTTTTACAGTCATCTCTTGGTTTAACCAACATGCGTTTCACATTAGGGGCTCTGGCTGGCTGGCTGAGCTTACAGCTAAGGGTTCAGGGAGCTCCAGGTTCCTGGGGATGAGGCTGCTCCTTGGCATACTCAGTCTGCTCATAGGCCCGTGTGGAAAGGGCGGGATCACAGGGACCAGGACTGGGGTCTGCTCTCCTTGTGAGACAATGGTGGCTTCTATTTTACCAGGAGCATTTGGCTAGTGACAGACAATGGATTTGGTAGAGCCTTTGGTGAGCATGAGGGTGACATGGGATTTCTCCAGTATTTTCTGAATATCCTTTCATTTCATTTGTAGTTTCTGAAATGAGATGCCCAGAGCCACTGGAAAGAGAGAACTGCTGTGGCAATCACAAGAAAAGCCCACAGAGTCCATCCACAGCCCTGATGTCACTCCTGGCCACCTATCTTCTCCTCTGTGATGGGGCACAGACGTCTCTGGCACTGTTTGGCATTTATCAGTCAGCATCTGCTGGCGGCCATGACCCCTCTGTTCTGCTGGCACAGCCCCTCACAGGCTGGATTTGATTTCCTGACGCAACACAAACAGCTTTTTTTGGCTGCGTTGTGTGAAAAACCTCCAGGTCACTTCTGCTGCCCAGGAAACTTTGTAGCGGTCCCAGGACATTCAAGATGGGTGTCCACAAGATCCCCTGGGGATGTGCCCTCCTGTCCAGCACTGTGCTGGGTGAGTGCTGGGTAAGAGCTGTGTGGCCTCCTCACCCACAGCCAGCAGCAGCAGCATCCACAGGGGCTCTGCTAGATCTCTGCCTGTCCCCATGGGGCCTCAGCTGATTTTCCTCCTGGGAAGAGACTTGCAGGAAAGTGCAGCAGACCTTTGTACAGGAGAATGACAGGGGACACATTCCTCATGCAGCAGCAAAGATAGAAGGATGTAAATTTTGAGTCACTGCTCTGAAAACCTCAGCTGGTGATCAAACCTCTTCCCACTCATGTCCCTGCTTGGTTTGTGGCTATGACAACATGGTGCTTGGGCTCCTCACCTGGCTCTGCTGGCCAAAGCTCAGGGAGAGGCAGGGTTGTGCCTCCAGGGACCAGGCGAGGCAGCAGTGATGTGTCTTCACTCCTCACCAGTTGCATCCAAACTGTGTACTCAGCTACATAACAGGGTGTCCAGGAATACCAGCCTGGGGTTGCATCTGGGAAGTCGAGATATTTCCTGCTGTAAAGGTAAAGGGAAGGGTCTGCAGGATAGGGACCAAAAAAAGGTGATGAAAACAAGGCTTTGTCTGTTGCATGCATTTTCCAAAGGGAAATATATCTTAGTCTTTAGTCAAGATTTTCCTGCATTTTCATGTTCAGATTCTGGATTTTTCTAGATTTTTACAACCCACTTCACAGGACATACAGGCATTGGGAAGTGAAAAAAACCAGTGAAAACCTGAAAAGAAACAGACGAAAATGCTCCAAAGCATCAAGAGCTCCAGCAGCCCCTTTCCCATCCCTCCTTGCTGGTGAAACATCAACAGTGGCTGGGGAAGCTCCAGATCCCCAGCAGGTCTGGGAGAGAAGAGCTGGCCCCATTTCCAGCCATGGCTCTTTCCCTGCTCCGACAGGGACTTTGGCTGATTCTTGGTTTCCTAAACTGAGTGTTGTGCTGACCACAGGGTGGATCTGAGCTCTCCCAAGAACAGCAGCACTGTTTCTGCTGCAGGGCTTGGCTTCCCAAGTGGGGACTGCCCAGCACCCAGTACTCATAGGTATTTCCCCTGAAGCATGTCACACCCAGAATCCATCACCCAGCACTGAGATACATCCCCTGGGGCATCCTACACCCAGAACCTGCCACCCCAGTACACAGCACCCCTAGATACCTCACATGGGGCATCCCACGCTTGGAACCCAGTACTCAGCTCTCACAACTACCTCTGCAGAGGCATCCTATCCCCAGCTTTCCTCATCCTCAGGTCAGAGAGGAGCATGTGCCATGCAGTGGTTTTGCTGGGACAGAGCCGCATCTGTTTAGTTTGAGTTTCTTAAAAAAACAAAGGCTGTGGGGTTTCTATCTGGCAGACAGGTGTTTCCATTCCCAGGACTTTGGTTGGCACTATAAGAAACTTGAAGCCTGTGTCTGAGCTTTGAGGTTGGATGCTGATCTTGGACCACCTCACTCAGCTGGAGGTGAGAACATGCCCTTGGGAGGTGTCCAGGTTTGACATCTGGTGATCCCCCACGCAAAGAAATTCAAATACCTAGAGAAAAGTGTCCTGATTGACAAGAATGCAGCTACACACTCAAGTGGCCTGGAAATTGTTTCCTCATTGCAAAACTCAGAGAAAAGACAAATTCTGAATCCAAGAAAATCCTCCCATCCTAAAAAGGGAGTCCAAAATGGGGAGTTTTCTGTCAGTCAAAGTGGCTGAGGTTGCCGTGATGGTGAGCTGGCAGTGATCACCTGAGACCACGGAGCATCGTGGCTCCTCCATTCCATCTGAAAAGCAGGGTTTGTGTTGGGGGAGTGTCACTTTTAACGGTGTTTTTGTGGTTCCCTCTTGCTAAATGGCCATTTCCAAACCCACCCAGAACAGTGCCATCAACCGGGAAGAAACTCTTTTGGGAGAAACTCTCTAGGGAGAGAAAGGTCAGGGTGCAGAGGGCTGGTCACAGCCTTCCCAGTGCCCTTGCCCATGAGGTGCAAGTGGCCCCAGGCAAGTCCCCCTGGATCCCTTTCCATGTGTTCCTTGGTGGGGACCTTACTTTCATCAAGAGTTCCCCTGGACCAACCAAAGAAAGCCCACTAGAGGTTTCATGGTGCATGTCCTGGTGCAAGGCTACCCATGAACATCCTGTTACCAGCCTCTCCTGGGACTCTGCAGAAAATGCAGAAAATATCAACAGGAGTGCACTATCACAGGAGGGCTACACCTTCCTGTGGCTCAGGGCTGCCTTCAGCACCATCGAGTTGGGGCAGTTGGGTTGTGCCAGTGGCTGTGCCATCACCAGCAGCAGGCTCAGCCCTCATGACTGCTCACCCACCTTTGTTGGTTCCCTGGAGGAGTCCCAGCCACACCTGGGTGCACATCCCAGGTGCTCCCAGCCACTGGTGACACAGAGCAGCTTCTGAGGGCTGGGGGCCGCTGGGACTTGCTGCTTTCCATTTGACACTGAGGTGCTGATCACTTTCTGGGGAATAGCCTCACCACAACCCAGGGCTTTGGTGAAACCCTGCTGTGCAGCCAGTCCAGGCAATGCTCGTTTGCACAACCACATCTTGTAAATGTTTGCAGATCTCTTTGGGATGATTTTGTGGGACATCAGCAGGACCAGGTAGGAGGGACACTGTCCTCCTGGCTTCTTCCCCAGGATGGTTTCTTCCTCTCTCCCCAACATTTCTAACACCCTGAGCTGATGTGAGGGATGGAGCTCTGCCTGGCTGTGCATCTCCTTTATCCTTGGACTTCAGGACATGTAGCAAAAATAGCTGTCAGAGAGGGGAAAGTGACCTTTGCCATTTGAATAACTGTTTGCTGTGTCAGCACAGGCATAATGTGTTTGAGGATTTTGTGCAAAGTTCCAGCAGTTCTGAGCCAGGACCAGAAGATTTTTGCCTCTCAGTAGGCAGCCATGAATAACACCAGAAATGTGGCCTCATAATCCCTGCTCAGGGGGACACCTGGGAGAAGAGGTGCCTTCCAGGGAATGTGAATGCTGATTGTAGGATTCTCTCTGTGTCTCTATTCCAGAAACACTCCCCTGACTTGTTGACCGACCATGAAATGGGAAGGGAAAGGCCACAGCAGTGGGATAAGATAGAATAGGATGGAAGGAATGCAAGGGGTATGCTTCAGGGATGGGATGAGAAGACAAAGGCTGTAGACATGGAATGGGAAAGGCTGCAGGAATGGGAATGGGCTCATGAATGCAACAAGGTGTTTGTGATTTAATACGAAATCCTCACCCCATGATAGTCTTTTGAGCACACAAAACCAAAAGCTGTAATCCTGTCCCACTGCCTTCTTGGTTCAGTCAAAGGGCTCAATCTCCTCTGCCATGGGAACAACAAATGGGTCTCCTGGGGAGCTGAGAGCCCAGAGACTGTTTGGGAGCCTGGCACAAGACAGCTGAGCTGGAGCCCCAGGTCTGGGGACCCCGAGTACCCTCAGAGTGCTGCAGCCAAGGGCTCCAGACCATGGAGAACTGAGTGCTGCCCATGGGTGACTGGGCCCACACTTGCCCCTGTGGCCTTTCTGCCCAGCTTGGCAAACCCAGCACAGAGAATGAAATTAGAAGCAATTAAAAATTAAGCTTGGCTCAGGCTCAAATCAAACTTTCTACCAATTTTAGCTGCTTGTTGCTTTGGAGACAGCATGCACTGGAGTTCAACTGGTGACGCAACACAGAGGGGATTTCTGCTTGCATGGGGCTCTGGGCCAGGAATGGACATGAGGGCTGCCAGTGGCTGGAGCAGAACAAGCTGAGGTTGGAACCAAAGTACAGAGAGGGCAGGACCTGCAGCACCTGATATCTCATTTGAAAATTTGCATCTTTCTGCTTTTTGATTAATTCTTGCTCAATTAATTCTTATCCTCTTCCAGAGGCAAAAGGGAGCTTTAGAGCCAAGGAGAGAAACAAGACATTGATTAAATCTTCCAGCAAAGATCCCCATGATTCTCAGTGAAGGAGGGATGCCCAGGGTCCCCACAGAACCTTTGATGCAGTGTGGGGGTGGGCTGGGGGCTGGTGTGGTGGGCTGGGTTCGATGGCCAAGGTGTCACCCTGGCAGTGCTTGGAGAGCTTCCACAACCACCTTGGCCACCTTGAACACTAACTGATGGGCAGCACAGCTTGGCCCAAAGCAAACAAGGCTGAGGTCAGGAGCAAGGACAGCAGATGGCAGTGATGCTGAGAAGTGGCACCACCCACCAGCCGCCCCAGAGAGGGTGATCCAGTGGTGATGGGCCCCTTGGCAGCACCAGTGGGTGCCAGCTGGCAGCAGCCCTGCAGCAAACCCGTCACTCCCTTTACCATGCATGGAGAAGAAGGAAATTCCCCCTCTAAAGGCATTTCCCAGCTGTGGGGTGTAGGCAGGACGAGACCAGATAATGTCACAGAGGCTCCCTGACCATCCTGCAAACTGTCCCCAGCTGATCTCAAGGTAATGTAGTCCTCCTGGTAGGCTCAGAGAGACCCTGTCCCAGTGCCATGCTGTGGCACTAACCCTTGCTGAGCAAGTCACCTATCACAGGCTATCTGTCACCTGAGGGGTAGCACAGCCAAAAAGAAATTAAACCCCCAGTCACCCACTACAGCAACACTTTAATGCAGAGAAGTGGGAGATTTCAGGTTCTGCAAAGCCCATGAACAGTGTCACTGTACTCTCTGATTTCACTTAAAAGGGACTTGAAGAAAGCAAGATGCCATCATGATAGGCAGTCATTTAAGAGCCAGGGACAGCTGGTGGGCTTGGGGCAGATGGCCCAGCTGGGGCACAGCCACTCACCCCAAACCACCCCTTTGGGTGCCCCATGGTGGGCATGGCCACGAGCAGCCATTGGGCTCAGGGGTTGTCTGAGCCACGATTCCTTGGGCCAAATGTCTGTGTGGGACTGAGCCATGTCCTTGCCTGTGGCATCAGCTGGGACACCCTGATGTGCAGCGAGTGCCTCAGGTCTCAGACATGGCTCCAGCACTCCAGACGGCTGCTGGAGAGGCGACTGCCACCCCTCATTTATGTTACCCTGACAATATTCCCCATAACTGACTGAATGAATCATGTAGGGCTGTAAGAGCTCCCTAATTAACACAGTTATTATTAGCAATGTCAGTACAGGTTTGAAAAAGGCAAGTTCAGAGTCCCTGTGCCTGACAGCAAATCCTACATGACCATGATGTCCTCTCTGTCACTTGGGAGTTCTGACTGCATCTGGACTTTGGGAGCAAGGACATCCCTGGGTGCCACATGGGTTGGATGGGCTGCACAGGCACTGGTCCAGGCATGGGAGCCTTTGCACAGGATGAGTGGGGTCATGCTGTTGCCAGGCTTTCCCCATGAGCCAAGAAACTGCTCTTGGCTCATACCCAGGCAAATCTCAAGGGTATCAGGACCTTCATTACTCAGGCCAAGACTCCTGGTGATGCCAACAGCTGGATGTGCAGGGTGAGCAAGGTGAGAGGATTCTGCTGTGTGCAGGGAAGTGTGCTGGCCGTCCTGCAGTGCTGCCTCTTCCCCAGCCCCCAGATCACCCTGGCTTCTGCCAGAGAGCTGGTGGCTCCAGGAGCTCTTGCTGTATGTAGGGCAGCCCCAGGGTGCCCGCAGCAGCTTGTGCACTGCCAGAGCTCCTGCAGCTCCTGCCCCCCATTGAGTGCTTGGAGAGGCGCCTAATTCATCCTTTCAGAGCAGAGATAAAATGGATTAAGGCCTGCTGAACGGTTGCCAAAAGAGTCGCCATTAGGCCCTGGAGAGCTTAATCTCCACCAGACTAAAAGCAGACAGGCTGCACCCACAGCTAGTCCTGTCTGCCAGGGGATAAACAGGGGAAACCCTGTGCAGGGTTTCAGGGAAACCTTTGGAGGCTGTGAAACGCATCCCAAAGTGTACATGCTATCCAGAGTGCCCAAGGCTGGGTGCCAGATCCCACACTTCCCCCAGCTCCCAGGGGAAAAGTCTCTGAGTGTAATGCAGAGAACTGCATTAGCCACTGGAGTCTCGGACACCTTCGTGCCTTGATGTTTCCCTTCCATGAGCTTGTCTCCAAGGCTCCTCCATCCTGGCAGGGTTATCTCCTGCAGATTAGCTCCCCAAAGCTGCCCACATACTTCTCAGCTGACTCACTTTTGTTATTTCCTGTCCCTATCTCTGATTTTCTTTGCTGTCCTCACACTACCACTCCCCAAGGTCCAGCTCCTCTCCAGGTATCCCTGACCTCACTGCTGACACATTTCCCAGTATCCAGGCTGATTTTGGGATATAATGATGTCCCTTTCCATGGAGCCAGAGCATGGAGGGGACAGAGTCCCCTTTCCCCTCCCATGGTGACAGACAGTCTTAATTTGCCTCCATGCCACATGCCTGGGACATGTCCACAGTCATGTGTGGTCAGTGTTGTGCCCAACGTGACCACCCCAACTTGGGTAAGGCAGTGCCAGTCTGGTGTCGCATCCTTGCCTGGGAAGAAGTGGTGAGACTGGCATGGGGTTTTGGACATCTTTGGAAAGCCAGACCAAGCAGGCCAGTGTTCGCATTTTAGTCAAATGTTGGTGGTATGGTGCCAGGTGACAACTACCACAAGGGGTCTGACCCACTGTCTTTACACCACAACCAGGACTAGAGACAGGGCAAATGGGTCCCATCAACCACACCCTGCTAGAGATCTCTGGCTACCTGGCCATCCCACAAAGAGGGATTTTGATTTCATTTTTCTGCCAGACCCTGGAAAGAGGCAAGGCACTGGCAGCATGACAGGGCAGTGCTTGTGACAACGGCTTTGGGGGTCATCACACCTCTGCCCTGAAAAACACTGACATCCCCAGTGTCATCATCTCTGGACTTTTGTTGACAGAAGAGGTCTCACAGGCATCTCTCTCCTACCAGCATTGTCTGGGAAAGTCAGGCTGTATTAAAGCACAGCCCCTAAAACATCCAGCCCCAGCCCTGCTTCCTTCCACTACCTTGGGGTTCTCCTAAGCCCCAGCTCCTTTCATATAGGTAAGAAACCCTCCAACTTCACTGCTGTCCCCCCTGTCCTCCCACCACCATTGTCTCCCCTTCCTTGCCTGTCCCCTACCCTTGCAATCCCCCAAGACAACAGCTGCCTCTGGCCATGGAGCAGATGAAGGCTGGACACTGCTCTTCCCTCTCCATCTCCTGGCATGATGCAACCTGGACTCCATGGTGGTGACACACTGTCCCAGCCAAAAAAACACAGCTCAGACCACGTGTTTCATTGCAACAGCCTGCACAGCCCTGGCACTCCCAGCCAGAGACAGCCCAGCCATGTCCAGCAGAGCCAGGGGCTGCGCAGTGGCAGCTTCTCTGGTGCAAACACTGTCCTAGCACCCCTCGGGGATGATTTTTGATTGGGCTGTGGCTGCCAAGACCAAGGAAGGGTTGAGGTCTCCAGGACACAAGGGACCAACATCCTGAACGGTCTCCATTCCTGATGGTGTGATGAGCTCAGCTGGGTCCTGTGGTGTCCCTGCATCCTTGCCTGTCTCTGCACCTGCTCTGTCCTGTCTCTTCTCTGCCCCCCACAGCAAAGCAGAGCTGTTGGGGACATGGAGGGCGTCAGCTGATTCCCTAGGGGTCTTTTGGTGCTGCCCCTAAACTCCCTGTGGGCACAGCAGGTATGTGAGAAGGGCCTGAGGCCAACGTGAAGCCATGGGATCCATGTGGCACCTGGGACTCTCCCAAGTCACGGGATGAGCCAAAGCACCAGCACAGCTCAGAGCAGGAGCCAAGAGCACCGGCTGCCCCCAGAGGGTGACACAGGGACTGCCACAGCTGTGCCACCACTATGGAGCCCAGAGAGAGCTGGCAGTGGCAGGGGCAATGTCAGGGTGCCAGAGGCTGCGGTGAGCAGTGATGGGCAGATGTGGGTGAGAGTTAAGCCCTGCTGGGGACACTGAGCCTTCCCCATGCTCCCTTGATTGTAATATTTGTGGGAGCAGTATGTTCCAGCAGTGCCATAAACACAGAGAAGCAATAAACTTGCCTTTATCTGCCTGTGGAGCCTTGGGACCATCTAAATTAGGAAACAAAGGAAGAAACAACAACTCCAAAGGGTTTCTTTCTAGCTGAGCTGAAAATAGAGCAGAAGCCAGGAGGGGGAAGTTCAGCCCAGACAGGGGCATGTGGGAGCTGGGACAACTCATCTGGCCCTGGTGCCACCCCCACACCTGGCCTAGAGCCAATCTCTGCCTGGGAGGGCACATGCAGGGCAATGTCCCCAGGCACAGTAGTGATGGTGGCCCTGGCATCACTGTCCTCCCAAGAGTGAAAGGATGCTCAGCCAGGCTGTAAGACTCCACCATGGAAATGGTGGTATTGTCTGCATGACGACACACTGCCTGTACCTCTGCCCTGCCTTTTGGCCAACCTGCCTGGAGCTGTATCTTCTCTCCTGGACCCCTTGCAGCCCCTTCATCTCCTGATCCTCCAACAAGGGAGTGCCCCTTCTGCAGGAGCCATGCTTGTGTTACAGTCCCATCTGTAAGTCACTGACTTCACCCTAGCTTGGCTCCGTGCTGTCCTCGCATGGGCAGAAGCTGATCCCCAACGCTCTGAACCTTGGTGCAGCACTTGGTATCTCCTGGGCACAGACAGTGTCAGCTCATTCAAATTGCATAGTCTGGGTCATCTTCCTCACAGAAGACAATGACATTGGAGAAACTGAGGTTCTCACTCAGGGATGATTGTGAAGACAGGTTTGCATTCAGATTTACCCAGCCCCCCAGCAGGCAATTACTCCTGACCCCTACGGTCCCCAGACTGTAAAGTTTTATGGTACTGTCATCAACCATCACCAGCCTATTGTCACCCATGACCAACCCTTCACCCATCTGCTGCCACCCTTCCCAAACCCGTCCCTACCCATCAACACCAACACATCACCATCCATCACCACTGACCACTAAACCACTGCCACCCTCACCAACAAGTCACCATCCCTCACTAACCCATCACCAGCCATCACCATCCACCAAACCATCACTGGCCCATGCCCACCCATTCCCAATCAGTGCTGTCCACCCTCACTGGGAAACAGACCCATCCCCTGTGGTGATGGCAAGGTGTGGTCCAACCCTGTGTGGCACTGCATGGGAGGCTGTGGGGACAGTGCCTGTCTGTGCAGGTGAAGCACTGGTGGCAGTGAGCTATGGGGTCAGCCCTGCCAGCCCCAGGGTATTTTGGGCTCTCAGATCACAGCTCATGTTATGAAAATCATAAATTATTAATTGCAGCTAAGAAGAGGAAGGCTGTGAGCTGCTGCCTGCTTAGACCTGCTGTTCGTTTCTGGGCTCTGCCCACTTAAAGCAGGTCTTACATTTATATTTCATGAGTGTGTCCCCCAGAAGCAGTTTTACAGCAAATAGAAGGAGTAATGCACGTGCTGCACAGAACCCAGGCGGGTGACGCATAGCCCCAGCAGCCTCCTCTATCTCAGCCAGAACCCCATACTACTGCACAAGAAAGCCCTCCCCAGGCACTGAATCCTGTTTTCTCATAAAATTTAGGACAATCCGTTAGGGCTTGTCCTACCCTTTGGAGGCAAGTGTGCCAACAGGCGGGTTGGCACAAGTCATCTCTGTTGAGGTGGATGCTGGGAGCACACAGAAAGCTGAGCTCCATGGAGGTTGTCTCAGCCTAGAAGGCTTGTCTGGTCCTGAGCCCGAGCTGCTGGCCCATCAGAGCAAATTCACATCACACCTCTTTAAAAATTTGGGGCTTAGTCCAGGCACCCACCCCAGATATATGCAGTGGAGGTGGGGTGAGCTTACACAGCCTACCTACATTTGGGGGACACCCTGCAAAGACCTGTCATGCAGAAACACCTTCCTGCCTCCGTGTTTTGGGCACCTGCCAGGTCCTGGACTGACCTGGGACCTTTCTCTGCTTGCTGCCAGGTGGTTTAGGGTCTTGTGATCATGACCTGGGCACCTGCATTGGACAAGTGGGGTGTGTGCCCCATGCAGTCTCAAGCAGGAGTGTTCCCCCCTCAGCAGTCCTGGACTGGCCATCTCCCGTGGGCGGTTGTCAGCTCGGGTTCAGCTCTTCACATCACCTGCTCTGAGGAGCCTGTCTGCTTGTTTGTTCTTGCCTGAACCCATTAATTAACCTGAATTAAAGCATCATTTGAGCTGACAGTGCTGGGCTTCCTTGCAGCAAGGATGTTCATTATGATTACCACCTGGGCAAGGAAATTACAGCAAAATTCCTGCACTGCCATGATCTGGACCCACAGACCCGGGATGGGGCTGGAATAACAACAAAGAGCTTATTCTCATGGAGCTTGCTGGAAACAGGACCAGATGCAAAAACCCTTGAGCCTCTGGGGCTGTGCCAGGGGGATTTAATCCTCATCTAGCCTAGGGATGATGGGGAAAAACTCCTGTCTGTGATGCAGTAGCTGCTGCTCATTGGGTTTGGGTGGGACCCACCAAAAAGCTCCTTCCCTGGAGGAGATACAGCCCTGGGATGGGCTGCAGAGCCACAGGCTATCTCCATGTCTGCCTAGGGTTTCCAAACCTGGTTGCACAATGCTGTGACCATCCTGCCCTGGTGCTGGGAATGGCCATGTCTGACCAGCAGGGATATCCCATGGCCACTGGGCTCATGGGGTTGGGATGAACCCTTCCCTCTCTCAGCATCCACTCCTGCCCAAGATGTGTTTTTTCTTAGAAGTGAGTGGAAATGTAGAGAAATCTTTATGGAGGGAGAGAGGAGCATGGCCAGGTCAAGGAGCATTGTTTTGAGCCTTTTGTCCCTGTTAGTGACCAAGTGGTGGAGAATCCTGCATTATGCAAAAGTCATGCAGTGCCATCCTCCTCCAAGCAAGAATCCCTGCAGTGCTCCCACACCAGGAGTAGTGTGGGGGGTATCAGTGGGAGTCCCTGTGCTCTGTGTCAGGGATTTCCATTGGAGGTGAAAGGAGTGAAAGGTGAAGCATGAGCAAAATCCAGCCTGTGTATCCCAGTACTCTGAGCCTGAAGCAGGTGCTCCCATCCCCACAGCTGTGCAACACCTTCCTGTGGCTGTGGACAGATGGAACTCTGCTGCCCAAGGGCAGGAAATGCCAGGGAAAGGCCAGCTGAGCCAGATTTTAAAACTAAATTACACCTTGACCTTTTCATCTGCTTTAGCACAAGATGTGATCCCTGTCAGTGAGCCTCAGCGGGTTTGGATATGTTCATGTTTGCACTTTTCCATGCCTCTCTCTAGTCCCTTTCCAATAGTTTAGGTATCCAGTGCAGTTTCTGTGCTGCATGTTCTCACTCGTTCAATGAATAATCAATTTAACTGCCATATGCACTGCTCATCAGGAAAGAAACTGCTTCTTGTTAGAGGTGTGAAAGTAAGTCATGTGTAAACTTAGCTTAGCCCTCAGATGGGAATTGATTTCAAAGCAATGGAACCTGCCTGGGTTCCCAGGAGCTGGACCATTTTCAAACCAGCTACTGTTTTGCAGAAGAGGGGAAATATTTTCCCAAAATACGGGAGAAGGGTTTTGGGGACTCACTAATGGCTAGGTGGCAGAGGAAAGACCAGTCACCAGGATGAGAGCCCAAGCTGTGTTCCCATGCTTTGAAACAGTCAGCTAGGAAGAAAATATCTCAGCACCCAGAGGGAGCTGAGAGCAGCTGTGCCCAAACAGTGTCTGGCCATGGGTGGTCTGGGGCTGTGGGTGACCCTGGCCAGCCCTGCTCCTGGGCTGCTGGTCCTACATGCTACAGATTGTGTTTCTTTTTGTTTTGAAGAAAAATGAACTTCTGGGGTGGGATTTGCCCCCACTCCAGGGATTTGGACATTAATTTGTAATGGGGATTAAGCATTCAAATCTCTTAAGCAGCTTTTGCAGCCCCATCACTCATTCCCCTCACTGCTGAGACCCCCGGCCAGCCCTGCTCAAGCGTGGACGGTGTCTGTGAAACCCCCACATCAGCAGGGCCCTGGGCATGGTGGCATTGGCATCACACCATCAAGGACCCCCTTGCTCTGCAGGAGACAGAGACATGGCTCTCCCCAGCCCCGGGAGGGAAGGTCCCAAGCAGCCGGGCCGGAGGTTTCACTGCCAGCTCCTTCCCAACTCTGGGCACAGAGCATCTGGTGGGGCTGTGGCCAGGGCAGCATGAAGAGCCTTTAACATCCAAGACTAACAAGAGCTTTGGTAAAGACTCTGACATCCCCTTAAACACCTCAAGTTCAGCTGTGCCCCTGGAGTGCACCCTTCCCAAAACCACAGGGATCAGCCTCTGCCCTGCTCCAGTGTAGGAGGCCTGTTGGGAACTGGGGTTTAAGACTGCTCCCCCCAGCAATGTTTCCACTGCAAGACATTTCTATAAATAGACTGACACCATTTCTCTGCTTAATCACCATGGACTTTTAGGATATTTCCGCTATATTTCAATTCTGCATGTTGATTTCCTTATAACTTGCCCCTGGGAATATCTGTCATGGTTTAAAGAGCACAGCTCACTGGAAGGCAGGGGGCAGCTTCAACAGCCCAACATTCAGGACAATAAACCCAAGGAAAAGGATTGTCTTCCTGGTTTGAATGGAGGGAAAGACTGTGGGTGTGCTGTTTCCAGCTGAAGACTGCTGGCAGCACGTGGGATGCCTGGAATGCCATGGCAGGTAACAGAAATCTGCAGGAGGCAGCTGGCAAGGCTCCCTCTCTGGCAGGACCCTCAGCCCCAGGGTTTGGCCTCAGCAGGAAGTTAAGGGAGGGCATGGCCCCCAGGTGTGGGGTGCTGGATCCCTGGGATCCCCACCTCCCACCTGGGAAAAGAGCTCCATACCACAGATGTATGTGGACCCCTTCCTGGATTCCTCCACAAGGTCCTGTCCCCCGCTGAGAGATTTGGGAGAGAAGAGTGCAAATTTTGGGGTGCCCACCCTGGCCGTGCCCTGGTGATGTGGCAGCTGAAGTGCAGTGCAAGGATGCAGAGCCCCTCTCTCTGGAGTGACGCTCCCTGAGCCATTGGCATCACCCCCTACCTTGCTGAGGGCACAGAGGAGGAGGAGGAGGAGGCACCCCTGGGCACTGGGGACTCCTCTTTCCAAGGGCTTTGGGACATGGGGTGAAGCAGAGGCAGCTGTGAGCCTGCTCCTACACACAGCATGGCCTCTCCACTGGGTCGCAATGGAAGGAGGGTGCCCAAGTGCCTGGGAGCCCCATCAACATCTGAGCCCCACTAGTACCCATCTCCATGGGGATGTTGTTTGGTCACACCATGGGCAGTCACAGTGGGTGGGGAAAACCAGGGCTGTCTTCAGGCCACAACCATTTTGCCTCTCCAGTATCACTAATCTCACTGCCCACTCCCAGGGTAGCAGTTGCTTTGCTCTCCCCTCCTCCTTTTCTTCACATTCCTAACCACTCCCAGCAGAGAACTTCCTTTAGCCCAGAGTTTGCTGCTGGTCCCTGAAAAATACTGCAAGGTGCTGGCAGCTTGGTCCTTCTCACATCTCCTCGTGTCATCCTGGGCCAGCAGCTCCCCACTGCCCCAGCTGCCTCCACCTCTCACAGCATTCCATCCCTCTCCGTGAAGGAGGTCACTGCTGCCCTGAACCACCCAAGAAGCAAAGCTTGGCTTGGGAATGAAGAGGGGAATGCTGCACCCCACACTAGTGGGCTGCTGGCTCCTGCATCCCCATCCCCACTGACATCCAGGCTGCAGGCTCTGCTGAGCCTCTGCTGCAGAAACTCCATGGGGTTCTGTGATGGCAGCAGCCACTAAATAATCTGTCAGCTCCTTCAGATGAAGTGGGGTGGCCAGTGGCCAACAGGCTGGTGTGGAGCAGAGCCTGGTGAGTGGGAAGTGAATGTGCACCCGCTGGGGAGATTTTCTGAGCCAGTGGCTACTGTGAAATGTGCCAAACGTCACATTAACACAGTGATAGATGTCTGCAGGCACATCAAACCAGCAAAAACCCTCCTTGGCCCACTTGGCCCCCTTGGGAAGTGAAGGCAGCAGCTGATTTGGATTTCCTCTGAAATAATGCAACTCCAGACAAGGACACATTTGAAAAGCATGCAGTTCCCAAGGGCTTTTATCATAAAATCAAGGAATCATTAAGGCTGGGAGAAACCTCTAAGATCATTGAATCCAACCATTAACCCAGGCCTGAAAGGTTTACCACTAAACCACGTCACCAAATGCCACATTGAGCATGTAGGGCCAAAGACAGGGGAGTTAAAACCATGCCCAGCTACCAGCCATCTGGAAAGCTCTCACTTATGTCACATCCAGTGTGTGTCAATGCACTGTGAGGTGGGAACAGCTGTGATGTGCTCCAATCTGACCCAGGGCCATGTGGAGGGGATGGTCAGCACAGAGAAAAGTAGCAACTCCAGCATTCATTTGTGGGTGCAGCTTCCCATGGCAATACTGGGAATGGAAATCCCTCAGGAGCCAAACCCTGGGCTCACCAGTGAGTTAGCAGCCAAACAAGCCAGGCACATTAGGCTCTTCCATCTAAGAAATGTTCCAGATGTTTATATCTCTGCTTTGTTTTGTGCTCTGCGAAACCTCCCTCCCTGGGGAGAGGAGAAATGCAGGGAAGAGCAGCTCTTTGTGGTTTGCATAAGGTTCTACCCTTCTGTCTGAACAGGAAATCAGTGAATTTTGAGAGTTACATCAATGCTGCCCAGGGAAATTCTGAATTTGGTTAGGGGCAGTGAAAATCCACAGCTGTCCTCAGCTGGGGTGGGAGCAATGGGCTGTGCTCAAGAAGACCTCCGTGAGGTTCCCACAACCTTCCAGGGAGCATCCCCACCTCCTGCCCCAGCTCCCAGGAAAAAGTCAGCTTCCTTCACCCTCCTTCCTTTTGCTGTTTGCTGATGAATCATTCCTGGATCCTTAAAACACTTCCATGAGTCCCAGAGTGAGGGCTGGAGTTTCTGCAGCACTTCTGCAACACTGCTAAGGAAAATCCACATCAAAAAGCTCCTGTTGGGGTCAGTTCCTTTGGTCTTGGGAGAGACTCTCCCCTTGGGGATGTCAGAAAGGGGGGATACACTGGGGCAGGGCTGAAGACCCCTCTTCCCACTTGGGATGGGATAAGCAGCTCAGACCAGGACACCAGAAATGCCCCAGAGGTGTGTAATGCACCTGGTTCTTTGCAATACATTACTGGAAAGTCCAAGGTGGACAATGCTAAAATGTAATGTCATCTCCCATGGGATATTCCTGACTGCCCAGGACTCACAGCTGCCTGTGGAGGACCCTGGATTTTGGGGCTGCATGAAGGGACAGTGCTGCCCACACAGTGCAGTCATGTCTGGCCAACAGGAGAGTAGGATGCTGCCAAGGATTTTGAAAGCAAAAGGCATCAGAGCAACACCCAGGATCAACACCCCACACCCAGGACCAACACCAAATGCTTGTCCCCAGTAGCAGGACTCAGGATCAATACCCAGTGCCATTGCCAGTACCAGCCCTCAGTACAAGCCCCAGCACCCAATGATGACTCCCAGCATCAAAGTGCTGATGTTCAACACCATCCCCAGTGCAAAGACCCTGTACCAGCACCAGTGTATGAGGCACTGGTGTCCCAGATTTTGGACCAATGAAATCAGTTTAGGGTTTGACCCATTCATGCACAGATTTTCCCAGTTTCTCATCCCTGACAAAGGAGAATGAATTCATTAAATCCATAAGGAAAGGAAAGGGGCTGGGGGTGGGCAGGAGTCCCCCAGTCACCTGGGGCTGGGCAGGGCTAAGGCATTTCCTGCAAGTGGCACAAAGAGCCACAAGAGTTGCTCCCCCAAACGTGCTGAGCACATCCTCCCACGCCTGCGCCAGCTGCCTGGACAGGGTCTCCAGAGGAGCCAAGCTCACGCAACAACCCTTCTTCCAGGCACTTGTGCTGCTGCCTTCAGAGCTTTATGAATATTGTAGCAAGGCCGTTCCTTTCATCTCTGCTTCTTTCCAGGGAGTCCCAAACCTTCTGCACATTCATTTCCACCTCACTGTTCCTCTTAATTATTTAAACTCGCCTTCCCGAAAGCGGAGCCCTTCCATTATCACTCCTTCCTCTGAAGCGCATGTGGAATTTGGGGACTTGCAAATCCACTCGACTTTTTCACATTCGTGCAGAGCAGGTTTCCTCAGGCTCTCGTCCCTGCTCCCTTCCAGCCTGGCCCCAGGCAACACTCACAGAGGCCTCGGCCACTGAAACCTCAGAGCCAAGGCAGAGCACAGCAGCTTTTCACTGGGCTCCTGAATGCTGAGGATCTTCCCCATATGACTTTGATCATTTCCATGGTTCTTCCTGGTGGTCCTCCCCCAAGCTGCGTGCAGATGTCCCTGCACTGCAGCTGTACCCGACGTGGCTCATCCTAGAAAAATCCCTCTCTGCTCCATGGCCAGCCTCAGCAAAGCTGAAAGCACCTGCAAGAGCTCCCTGCAGAGCAGATCACCTCCCTGCCCCTCTGAGACATACTCAGTTAATTGCCTTTTAACATAGTAACACCAAGCCCAGCTCCCTAAATACTTAAAGTTAAAACCTGATGGCTCAAATGCTGTTGGAGAAATGCAGTTTTCAATAAAATAGATTTACATTAACACCTTCTCTGTCTGCTTCTGAAAGGTGGAAGCTGCATTTGAGCACCACCACGTGTCTCTTCCTGCTGGCCAAGCTCCCAGCTCCCCATGCTGTTGGGATCCAGCCACAGCTGAAAAGGGACGGTCTGGTGGAGCTTTGGGGGTGCTGGCAGGACACAGGAGCCAGTGAAGGGGGTGACTCAGACAGCTGTGACACATCTGGATCTCCTGTCATGCCTGAACCTGCCAGGTGCTCAACAGCCAAGGCTTCGTGTCTGCACAAGCCCTGCCTGTGCTGCACCATGCTTCGGTGTGAGCAGTGTGACCAGAACATTTGCTGGAGCAAGAGACTCCTGGCCACTGCTCTTTTTCCCCATGCTGCTATTGGTGTGCCATTCTCTGGTTATCTCATACCCTAAGGGTCTCTTGGTTTGACTCATCTTCCCTGAGGCCACTGTGGGAGGATTGGGGTTTCCTTACCCCACTGAAGGCAACAAGGGTGGTAAGGAGGTGTAGCGTGTCCCTCATGGACACCTGGTCACCTCCACCAGCTGTGCACTATTCCTGTTACTATTATTTGTTAATCCATTTATTGGTACCCAGCTGCCGACTGGAAATGGGGTGGGGGATCCAAGTGGACACTGGTGTGGAGGGGCTGCCAGAGTCCCCAGTCTCCAACACCACAAGCAGCATCACCTAAGCAGGGAGACCCAACTCTGAGCAGCTCCCAGCTTCATAACCCTCCAAAATACCCTAACAGAGCTGCATGCAACTCCTCTAGGGCTGTGTCAGCAATGTCCTGGGTGGACATTGGAAATTGTCGCTGTGGCATCACTGACTGATGACCCTGTGACACCAGTCATAGGGGGTCCATCCCTTCCCCACCACCCTGACTTGGTTGGTGGCCAGTCCCCAGCAGTGGGACCCCTCTCCTGTTGTGGCCAGGCCAGCATTCGCCTCCGTGCGTCACTCCCTGAATTAATCATCAGCCTCACTCTGCGCTCCATTCCTCACTTAAAAAGATTTTTACACATTAAAAATTCACAGCACTAAATGATTGATGGCTGAGTCCCCCTGCACCCCAAGGAAGAGCTCAGGCTGCTCCAGCTTCACTTTACACCAGGACTCCAGCACGTCCTTGTCCCCAGCCATCCCCAGTGCTGCACTGGGCATCATCTTGGGGAAAAAAACAGCGTGGTGGTGACACCCCACAAAAGGACACCATTAGCTCTCTAGAGCTGCTGTTGGTCTGCAGAGGGTGTTTTAGGTGGTGGAGCATCTCCAGGGCCTGTTGTGGCCATCACCAGTGGTAACAAGACACTCTTCTCCTGTGTGGGGTCTTGAGAGGGTCTAGAGGCTGTTTGCCACCCTGAGCAGCACAGAGAAGGGCTGCAGGCTTGAGTGAGAGCTGCAATGGAGACCCTCTGTTCTCTTCTTCCATGACTCCATCTCTCCATATAATCCCAAGCCATGGCAGGTGTTTGGGAACAGCCATTGAGGGGCTGCATAGGTCAGCGAGGGAGAGAAAAAACTTTTGTGCTGTGCTGTGTGGGCTCTTGTCCGTCCTGTCACTGTCCTCAGCAGTAACAAACACTTGCCCCCACTTGCCCAGAGCCTTGCTGCTTCCTGCCCCCAGCCGATGCCCACACCTCAGGCACCTGCCCCTGACACCCTCCAGCACCCACCCACAGCACCAACCTCCTAAACTCATCCCCTAAACACACCCCCTAAACCCATCTCCTAAACTCATCCCTGTAAACTCATCCCTGTAAACTCATCCCACAATCCCATCCCCTAAATCCATCCCCTAAACTCATCCCCTAAACCCACCCGCTAAACTCACCCCCTAAACTCACTCCCTAAATCCATCCCCTAAACCCACCCTCTAAACCCACGCTCTAAACTCTAAACCCGTTCCCCTAAACCCATCCCATAAACTCATCTCTAAACCCATTCCCCTAAACCCATCCCATAAACTCATCCCTAAACCCACCCCCCAAACTCACCCCCTAAACCTGTCCCCTAAACCCATCCCATAAACTCATCCCTAAACCCATTCCCCTAAACCCATCCCAGGACCCCCACGCCGGTTCCCGTGGCGGCAGCGCCCCCTGCCGGTCGGAGTGAGGCAGGCACGAGGGGACGCGGGGCAGGGACGGGGCAGGGACGGGGCAGGGACGGGGCTGGGACGGGGCAGGGACGGGGCAGGGACGGGGCTGGGACGGGGCTGGGACGGGGCTGGGACGGGGCTTCGGGAGTGCAGCGCCGGAGCTGAGAGCTCGGGGTCACGGCCACCTTGTCAGCCCCTCAGCCCATCACTCTATCGTCCCATCACTCTGCCAGTGCCTCACCTTGCCGCTCCCCACTTTGTCAACCTGTCACCCCATCACGGCTGCTCCCGCAGGCAGATGTGACTTGGACCCAAAATTGCCCCGAACCCAGCCCCAGAGGTTCACTCTGGGCAGACCCCGACGTGCTGCCCACCTCACCAGCAAGCCCGGCACCTCCTTCTGCTGTCCCCCAGCCCCAGCTGTGTCGTGGTGCCCTGCTCCCCACGCCATCCACCACTGCCTCCACTCTCCTCTGCCCGGTGGGTCTTGGGGTCCTTTGACCACCCTGCGGCATCACCCTCCTGTTCAGAGCTCGATGGGCTGCACCAGCCACAACCCAGGTGCTCGGCCGGGCTTTGGCTCACTACTCCCTGGAATCCTCATCTGTCTAGAGGAACACTTCCTTTCACACTCCCCCCACACCCTGCTCGACCTCCACACCCAGGTGTCGAGTAGTGTTGCACCCCTCAAACTGACACCGACTCATTAACAACTGTCCCTCATTTCAGGTGTCTCCTTCTCTCAGAAGAGACGTGTCTGGAGCAGTGCCAGGGGATCGGAGCAGCTCTTCTGCCACCCACAGCGCTTCACGTGTTCCCAGGTGCCAGTAGCGCCCCAGGCGCTGCTCCCTGCCGCATGTCCCGTGGCTGGGCAGGGCGGGCGAATCACGCTGTTCCTCTTCTTTTCTTCCTCGACGGAGAAGACGCGGGTCCCACACACTTGGCTGTTCCCCACGGGGCTGTCCCTGTCCCCGCTTTGTAGGTGGTCTCCGACCAGCTAGTTCAGAGGTACCACCTACACCGTGCAGCATCTGCAAGAAAAAAACTCCCGTAGATCGGACACTTCTCAGCTTCTCTCCGCTCGCTGGAAAAGAGCGAACCAGCTGGATGCTGGCACCGGCACAGTCTGGACACGCTGGGGCTCCTGGACGGAATCTGGCAGGAGGGAGCTCCTGGAAGTGCTGGCGACGGATCCACGCTTGGGGACTGCGTTCCTGTCCTGCAGATGGAGTGTGAAGTTCCCAGTAGAGATCCGAGAGCAGAAGGCAATGGCAGAAGTGCTGCCCGGCGGAGGATTCAGGCTCCGACCCGCCCCGGAGGCGGGAAAGTCGCTCTCCTTGGCTCCGCTCCACTGCTGCCAGCTCAAAGGCCCGATTGTCTGCCGCCAGCAGATGTTCCGCTTCGGGCGGCGGCACAGAGGGGCTTTTCTGCTCCTCTCAATGACAGATCTGTGCCGTTGCCGTCGGGAAGGTTCCGCTGCGTCTCCCCGGCCCTTGCCAGATCCCCAGCAGCCGGGAACCTGCCGGCGGTGGGGCACCGGCCGGAGAAGGGCGCTCTGTGTGCCGGACATGACTGGCCTTTCCCGAGTCCGCTGGAAATGTCAAAAGGGAATTGGACGCCGTAAGCCTGAGGGCTCTGCGAAGGGGAAGTGAAGCTGGGGCAGGGGGGGTGGAGACCTGAAAACAGCTGGAAATAACTCCCCAGGGAAAAACTGAGTTTGGGTGTGCAGGGCAGACTGGCGTCTGCTGGGCAGGAAATTCCCTCTTTGTCCTAAGGCCTCAGCTGGCATCTTTGCTGGGTGCTAGAGGGCAGAGAGCACAGAAGCAGAAGGGATTTGGGGGCTAGTTTGTGCTCACGGTGTACAACCACCCCCATCCCCCTCTGCAGGGTGAAGGGTCGAGCTGGAAATCAGTAGGTGAAGCTGAGATCCTTGTCCCCACACAGGTCAGTGTTCCTGCCTATCACCAGGGGCTAGGGAACCTCAGGGCTGCTGCCCCTGGGCAAGGGCATTTCCCACAGAGGACAGGGCCGCAGCTGGGACCCCACCCTATGGTGGGACCGAGGTCACAGGAATTCACAGGGACAGGTGTCTCCCTTTCCAGGAGTCACCCCTTTTGGGGACAATCAGTTTGGGCACCTATATTCAAAACCCATTTCACAGCCTGCTGGCTACAGGAGGACATGAGGAGCCCCTAAAGGAAAATGGTCATTTTGAAGGTATATAGTGTTTCAGCCAAGATCACGGATTTCCAAGGCAACTCAGGCTGCAAATCCTCCATGCACAGCATGATCCCAGTACCGGAATGTCTCAGATGCGGGAGCATCCCACTGATGGGTCCCACTGACAGTTGGGGTGTGTTTAGGGCCACGTAACAGCAGGACATACCGGCCGTTGGGGCAGGTCCCTCCCCCTGGTGCTGCCGGCGGGCCTGGCCCGTGGCCAAAGCAAACCCCGGCTGTGGAAAGCCCGCACGGCATTTCCCTCAGCACTGATAAGACTGAGCTGCAATCACAGCCACAAAAAAAGCTGTCCTGGCCTTCCCCGGGCTGGCCAGGTGTTGTGCCAAGCACATCAAGGATTGCCCGAGATAAAAGCCCTCACCTGCTGTGCCACACAGGCACGAAATGTCACCTGTGGCCAGCTAGATCAGAGGGGACACGGGCTGGGAGACAGGGGACAAGGGCACCCTGCACCTGGACTAGGGTGGGTCTTGCAGGGCTGTGCTGGGGACAAGAGGATGCACTGGGTCACATACCTTAGTGGGACACAGCAGGAAGTGGCATGGAGCAGGAGGTCCCCAGGGAGAGGGTGTCGTTGAGGCTGGTCTGTGTTTGATGCAGGTGGCACAGCATAGCCCTAACCTGGGTCCAAGGGAGTCTCCAGGAGGTGATGGGTGGTGGGAAATGGCAAGGCAGGAGGTTTTTGGCAAGGAATCTGTGTGGTGTTTGTCCTGTGGTCAGGGTTTGGCTTCCCCCAGTGGCTTCAGCCTCCATGCAAGCTCCTTCCCTGCCAACTCAGCTGGCTCTGAGCACCATGAGTACAACCACAGCTCCTCAGCGACCCTTCCCCAGGTCCCACACTGCTGGGGAAGCGACTCCAGCTCCACTCCTGGGCTCTTTGTTTTGCTGCAGCATCTCTGGGAGGAAGGATTTGAGCAAAAGAGGTGACAAGAGGAAGCAAGCTTTCTGTTCACTCCCAAACCTGCAGGCAGAAAACAAGGACATCCTGCTGGGGTGGCTGGGCAGGGACGCTGTGCCTGTGGGGAGGGCAGTGTGCTGGGCTGGGATATTGCTGGTATGAGCACCCTTTCCTACAGGGACTGGGCCAGACAGAGCCTCACAACTTTTGCCTCTGGTCCCACACCATGCCCAGCCTGGCCAGTTTGTTCAGGGGGCCATAGAGGGGGGTGGTGGAGCCAGGAGCCAAGCTCAGACAGGCTTGGTGGAGCTGGAGCAAGCAGAGATGAACTCAGACAGCCAGGAGATGGCTGGAATGCATCTGATCATCTGTGTCCCAGGTGTACCCTGAGCACACACTGCTCCTCCCTGCCATGGGCCACCACTGGCCAGTCTGGTCACTCAGGACTTCAGAGCCCACTGCCTCAGAAATGACCAAGGTGCTCAGGGCTGCAAGATCCTGCTGCCCATGGAGGAGGCCCAGGTGCCCAGGGTCAGGATCCCACTACCCAGGGAACAAACAGAGTCATCCAGAGCTGTAGCAAGTGGAATGGCTCGTGCTGCACCACATGTGGCTGGCAGCCCTTTCCCACCAGCATCCACAGCAGCATTTCTCAGGGTCTCTCCATCCAGGAGCCATCTGAATAACACAAAATGACAGCAAATGCCTGCTCAGAGCCCACCAAAAGCCTGGACAAGCTTTGTGTGTTTTCTCATGTGCCAACACTACCCAATTCCTGTGCTGGTGCAGAGGGACAGGGATGCAGCCTGTTCTGTCAGTCTCCAGTCACCTCCAGTTCCTGGGGATCTGTTCCCAGCACACTGTGGAGAAGCACCCAGCTGTGCTGGTGTGAGTCACAACACAGGCACACAGGCATACACATTTCCTACTGCCCTGATGGGAAAAGAGGCACAATCACATTCACAGTCCCAGTAGGGACTGGCAGAGAGAAAAGAATTGGGATTCACGGGGAAAACAATTTTTTGAGACTTTCTTCTGGACCAAAAAAGCTTTTTAATAGATCTGATTCTATGAAAACTCACCAGCTCCTGGAGCTTTTTGTTCAGATGGACACTCCTATGAGGGTCAGGGCTGATTTCAATGGCTGTTCAAAAGGAACAGCTGTGCCAGACCGAAAAATAATGCCATGAAAGTCAGCAGAGCCCCAGACAGCTGAATAACAACACTCCACCACCAAGAAACCACCGAGTTTTTTTAGCAGAACTGCCCCCACAAGAGGAACAGAAGCCTGGCTAGCCCTCCCCACCCCTCCATGCAGGGTTATGGGAGTGATGCTGAATACAAGAGCTTGGTCCCATACTGTGGAAGTTCCTGGTCTTTACCTGTAGCCTTTCCCAGACTGAGCATCTGTGCATCTTTCAGCCACACAGGCACCAGTCCTAACACCCACAACCTCTCAGCTACACTTTGGTTAACACAGACCTTGGCACAGGTGTGGGTGAAGCTACTGCCATTTGCCTCCAGGCCTGGGTTCAGCTACACCTGCTGGGCACGGCCAGCCCGGGCGGGCAGGTGCCACAGCTCACACCGGTCCTGGCTCGTTGTCCCTGCTGGGTGTTGTCCTTGTTGTCCCCTGGGGTGGGGTCAGCCAGCTGAGGCCTCAGAAGCACTTTGTTCTGTGTGATCTGCTTCTGGGTGCGGATGGGATTTACGTGGGGTGTCAACACCAATCAGCTCAGGTGAGTTTTCTGGCCATGGCCTCATATTTGAGTCCCATAGTTTTTGCAGAAAACAATGAATATTACAAACAAGGGCTGTCCCTTGGGTTTGATTCTTCTCAGTGACCAGAACTTAAAGCCAGAGGAGTCTGATCCCCGCAGGGAACAGTGCAATCCTGCTTGCTCGAAGGCTGCTGGTGAGTCTCAGCCTGCAAATATCTCTGAGCTGCCACAGTTTCATGATCCAGCACCACATTCAGGCAGCCCCAAGGCTGCATTTCTTTGGTGGTGCTGCGTGGTTTGTAGTCTCCCCACTCTTCCACAGCTCAACCCCCGTGCTGGGGTGGCAGCAGTTATGTGGGGGTCTGGCACCCACAGAGCTGTGGTGACATAACTTTCCCAAGTTCATGTTTCCTCAACTCCTCCTTTGCTGTTTCTTTCCCTTTGCAGGGAGGAAACTAGAATTGCTGCCTGGAGGTGGATGACATTTTCTTGGATGTCCAAGAGCAGGAGTGAGGGACCTGGACGTGGGCCCATCATGGAACTCTGAGCCGGGTTGCAGGGCGTGAGCTCCATAGCACAGGTGGGCACCACTGGGACTTGCCTCATCGTCCCAGACTTCACCTTTCTGATCTGGACAGAGAAGATAAAGCTGCATGGTGCAGAGGACCCAAGTGATTTCTGCTTGAAGCAGTCAGTGAATCGGCAAGAGCGGTGCTATTCAAGACCTGCTTTGGAGACCAACTGAGGGCATGAAATCGCCAAGTTCATTACCACAGGATGCTGGGGAGGCCAAGAATGCAAATAGATTGGAGAGGGACAGGTCTGTCAGTGGAGGTAGAGTCATTAGAGCTATTAAGGTACTTCCGTCCGGATGCAAACCCTTTCCCAGGAAGTCTCCAAACTGCCTGCCAGCAGCTGGGAAGGACGTCGGGAATCACAACTTGTTTCTCCTGCTCTTCCCGTGAGTAGTGTTACAGAAGAGCCAGATATAGAAAAATACCCGTGAAGTTCAGAGCTGAAAAGAACAGATATAGATGCAAAAGTCGTTGCTGAGGGTTTCAGCGCTGAAAGGGTGTGGAGCAGTTAGTGAAGGCAAGCTCTAAGTTGGGAAATGGCCGGAGTCCTTACTGGATGGAGGGAGAGCCCAGAGCTCGCGGCTCAGCGAACAGCACGGGAAGCAGGCGGGGAAGAAAGCTGGCAAGAAAAGGAGACAAACAGCCGCGGCTGGGACAGGGAGGGCTGCCAGGAACCCAGCGGGGCCAGGCCCGGGGAGCCCAGTCAGGGCCAGAGCCACAGTGCTCCCGGCCATGGATGCGACGAGGGCAAGAGGTGCGGGGGGCGGCTCTGCTGGGGGAAGCAAGGTGGTGCAGGGAGCTGGACCCCAGCCACCCGCCGGGCCCCGGCCAGCAGCGGGGTTGAGCTCAGGGCAGAGGGTACCCCAGCATCGGGGTGATGTGGGCAGGGGATCCCGCTTTCTGCAGGGTGGGCATCCCCGATGTGGACAGGTTAGGGAGAATCCCGTCCCTAGGGTGACTGGAGTAGGCGCACCCCATCCCCAGGGTAATCACCTTGGGGTGACAAGGGTAGGGGACACCCCTCCCCCCAGGTGACAGGAACGGGGCACATCCCACCCCGGGCGGCCACGGGGACAGCGATATCCCGTCCCCACGCGGAGAGGGGGCTAGCGGGGATGCCGCGGGGCGAGCGGCCGGGGGCGGTACCCGTCCCGTCGGGCCCGGAGCCGGTCGCCAC
>JANPWX010019135.1:30792-44130 GCA_024734555.1 Trochalopteron elliotii
TGGGGAACTGCAGGGCTGGGGGTTCTGGGGACTCCCTGGGGTCCTGGAGACCTATTCGGGCTGAGTGTGCTGTGGGTTCCCCGGGTGGTGGGGCATGGCACCCAGGCTGCTGCAGGCCGCCTTGGGGTGCTGAAGGGCACAGGGGTGCTGCGGGGTTTGGGGTGCTCCTGCGTGCACATGGAGATCCTGCCATGGGGTTGTGCACCGTGCTGCGTGTGTACCCTGGCTGTACCTGGGGTGCCCGGGTGTAAATTTAGTTTCATCTCTGAGCCTCTCCTCACAGCAGGACAAGCCCAGGCCATCACTGCCGATGCCGTGTGTTGTCAGCAGTCCCGAGGGAATCGGGAGGTGTTGGTGGAAGGTGCTGGTGGGCAGCTGTGGTAAGGGTGCAAGGAAAGGGGTTGATGTTCTCTAGTGAAACTGTAGGGAGCCTATAGCCCTATAGGTGTGAGGGGGCTGGTAGACCTGATCCCCATGTGGGTAAGTCTGTGTGTGGACTCTACACTTGCTGTGTGTGGAGCTTAGGAAGGTCCCTGAGGGGCTGGAGTGGGTGCAGAGCCTGGGCAGCCCCTTTGGCCTCCCAGCCAGCTGGGCCATCGATGATGACAACTCCAGAAATAACAGTCCAACCCTGAAATTAGGCTGTTGAGATGGTTGAAGCATTTCCCTTTCTCTCTCTGGGTCAGTGTTGTGCACCCACCCGCCTGGATCCAGCTCATCCAGGAGCAGCTCCAGCATAGACAGTATGGCCAAGGTGGCCTGGGCAAATAGACACAGGCCCTCCCCAACAGCCCCAGCAGCAGGGGATGGGGACAGGAAGATGTCATGAGCCCTGGATACCTGCTGCTGAACCCAGCCACAGTGCTGGCAGGTAACATTGCAGGTGACAAGTAGGTGTGACTGCTGGCTGTGTGCAAGAAGCCCGAATGCTGGCAGGTTGCTGGCAGTGGAGGAAGCCATGTGCTTGCTCAGTGGTTTCCCTTTAACTTTGGAACAGCCTCAGTTCCAAGCTTCAGGGCTTATCGCCTGTGCAGCTACGAGGGAAGCATGCCTGGCTGAGATAAATCAAGTTGTGCTGGCCAGGGCTGCTCTGGACTCTGTTCTTCTCACATTCCTCATGACCTCAGTATTTTGGCTCAGGAGGAGAGCCAGAGAGAACCCTCCCTGTGTCCAGCCCCAGCCCTGCCAGTGGAGCAGCTCAGGCTGCACTGTGTCAGGTTGTTGAACAGGGCTGAGGGCTGCTACAACTGTGCCCCTGGGGAGGCAAAGGGCCCAAAGGTCTTGAGCTTTAGGAACAGCTCCCCCAAACCTCTCTTCTGCCAGTCCAGGAGCTTGGGAACCTCAAGGGGCAATCACCCCATGAGGCCAGAGGTCCCAAGGTGCTGCCTGCAGCTGGGGCTAGGGCATGAGGACTGGGTGGTACCTGGGCTGTGCCAAGGTGCCCAGCCTCGCGCATCCCTGACATGACTTCTTATTGTAATTGAGCAGAGCAGCTCCACTTTTGGCCCCAATTTTCCCATGTTGGCATTGGTGCAACAGCACTAGGGGAAAATACAGGTGTGAGCCCAGGCAAAGCATAGCCCTACCTCCATGGGGGTGGTTGGGTGCCTGTGCATCCTCCTCCTCTTCCCCTCGCTGCCAAGCCTCCCTGCCAGTCCTTTGCTTGTACCATCCTGCTTTTCTGTTGAAACACCAGTGCTAGCAACAACACTTTCATTACTTCCAAAGAGAGTTGGGATCATGTAAGGGCTCCCCCCAGGGGTCCATGTACCCAGCCCCTTCAACAACCTGCACCAGTGCCCAAGGAAGCAGCTGAAGCTGCTGAAAATCAGCCTTTGGCACCAAAGTGACTGGTACAATTGGCCCCAGCAGGACTTCAGCCCAGGTGGAGGGTGGCTGCCTGAGTCGTGCCATGGTTGTGGCAGCCAGGTCCAGCTGGTGCTGACAGTGGCTGGGCCATGGGTTTGGGGACTCCACCGGCTGCACACTGGGACCATCTGCCCCCACTTGTCCAATCCAGCTCCACACCTCTTCCCCAGCCCAGGGACAGTTTGTGCAGCCTGAGGAGCCTGGGGGGTGTTTGCACCTTGAAGGAGTGAACATCATGGGGTCCCTGGGGCCGCTTGGACATGGTTGGAAGCTGGCAGGTCCCATCACCTTTTTAGGAGCTGGGTGAAGACAGAAGCTCCTGCCCTGTCAGACCAAAAGATATGGGTTCCAGAAGCAGTGGGAAGATGTCCCCCACAGTTGGGATGCAGCTGCTGATGTTGGCTGAAGGGGCCATAGGAGGTGGCAGGTGACAAGCCGCCTGTCCCCAGCTCAGTGGAAAGGCGTCAGTGCAGTGCTGGTGCAAAGGGCATCTTTGCTGCTGGAGTGGTGTGGGAGGTGTCCGGGCCTCGGCAGAGGAGGCTTTTCCTGTCCCCAGGCAGGACAATACCCAGGCCGGGCAGCGGAAGGGAGCTGCCGGCCACTTCCCCCCGAGGAAACGCACCCGCTGGCTCTGGCTCCTGTTGCTCTCTCTTCCTCTTTGATTTACAACGTGTGTGGAGCCCAGCGGGAAGTTTGTCCTGGCCCCAGCACTGTTTAATTACCTGCATCAAGGGCCGTGCAGAGGAGGAAGCCAAACTCTTCCCAGGGTGGGAGGGATTGGAGGGATTAGATGAGATGGGGGATGTGTGGACCCTTGTGGGCATAAAGCCAGCAATTTGGGAATGCTCGGTGCCAGCATGGAGCCAGGATGTTCCCAGGGGAGGTGAAATGGGTTCCCACTCGAAAGTGGGATGATTCTGAGGGAGGTGGAATTTGGGATATGCATTAGCTGTGGGTGGGTTGGCAGAGGAGTGGGAGCACCCCAGAATCCGTCCTGGTGACTAGTGGGAAGTGTTTTATCTCTGCCCAGTTGGACTCAGCCCCCAACCCTGTGGACTGGGCTGGGGGTGGGAGGCCACCGTGGTGCCCAGCCCGAGCCTGGTCTGGCATTGCCACAGCTGCTCTGCTGGCTCCAGGGGGTCAGGGCAAGCTGAGGGCTGGCAGCTGCTGCACCGGGGCTGGGGAGTGGCTGCAACATCGGCGGGAGGAGCGGATGTGGGTGTTTCTGTGCAGCCAAGGCCAGACCCTGTGCCGTTCCCTGGGCAGCGCTGAGCCTCAGCTTCCCTGAGGGCTGTGCCCAAGCCACCATTCCTCTGTGGCATTCCTCCTCCCCTGGTTTCTTCTGAAAATAGCCTAGTGCCAAATGCTTTGTCCACCAACAGCTGTTCAGCCCCACGGCCACCTGTGCCCCATGGACAGAGCCATCAGAACCCTGATGTCATGCACAGCAGCAATGGGTCCTCCCATGTTGTCCCATCCTGCTCCTGCCAGGAGCACTTCACACCTGGGCCCTAGCATCCAGATGCTGCCAGATGTTGCAGCAGGTCCCAGCTCAGTGCTCACAGCTGGTGGCACCCCGAGCCGTGAGCTCACTTCTGGACCACAGCCATATCATGTTGGCTCTCCACCAGTGTGTCCATGCCTGGCTCCTGGGGAAACCAGGCTTCCATTTCATTCTCCTCTGCCTTATCCCACATTATGGACAGGGAAAAGCAGTCAGGTCCCTCCTGGTCGTCATTGGCCTCTCAGGACACCTCTGAGGCCTTGCACCCTGGGTGGCAAGAATGGGCATCGCACCCAGCACTGAGAGGTGCTGGCAGCTCCCTGCAGTCACGTGGCTTTGCCAAAGCATCGTTTCCCTTTATCCAAAGTAAACTTCACACTGAGTATTGCACCTATACAGGTTTCAGCCTCTTTTTTTTCCTGGCCTGCTCCCACTGTATGGCCAAGCTGCAACTTGTGACACTCGGAGCTGGCAGCGGGGCCATCCCAGCAGAGCTGTGGAGCATTCCTTAAATGCACGAACACAGGCAGCACCATGCTCACCTGGCCACCGGCTCCAGTGTCAGCCCTAGACTGGGAGAGGCCAGGAGACCTGGCAGATGGTGGGGTCAGCCACAGTGGGGGTCAAGGCTGTGTGGCTGCCTGGGGCTCACTAGCCCTGGGGTCACAGGGTTTGGCTGGACGTGGTCTTGTTGTTGCAGGTTCATGGTCCTCTGGTCAGCAGCATTCCGGGAAGAAGATGGCTCAGCCAGCACCCCTGAACCAGAACCTCCCAGGTAAAAGACACCAGGGTTGTCACTAGGTAGTGACAGTGGAAGAGGTGCAAGGGGGATTGCAGGGCTGAACTGTCCCGTCCCATCCCAGTGGAGTTCCTCACTCCAGCACCAACCCTGACATGGACTGGGTGCCCTGTGATACCCTATGGGACCGAGGGTGCTGGAGACAAGCATATGGCACGTCATGGTGGAGAGGGGCCTGCAGGCTGTAAATTCCAGTATAACCCAGTTGGGAAAACCATCCTGTCTCCACCAGGTCCCTTCCTAACCGTCCCTGCTCCTCTTGCAGATCTTGGGGGCCCGTTCTTGTATCGGGACCAGGACGATGGAGAGAAGAGCTCGTATTCCGTGGAAACACCTTATGGCTTCCTGCTGGATCTTGATTTCCTGAAATACGTTGATGATATTGAAAGTGGCCAAACACTCAAAAAAGTGCCACTGCCTCGCAGGGTGAAAGGGTCCCGTCCAGCACCCAGCACCCTGCGCAGCCCCAGCAGCCACACCAGCGCCTGGACCTCCACCGAGTCCCTCACCTCCACAGCCAGCGAGGAGGGCAGGACTGTGCTGCTGCTGTCTCCGCACAGCCGAGCGCCCCTGGAACCTGCGAGCAAGCCAACCACCTCCCACCCCATCTCACCGCCAGCAGTACGGCTGCTCCCACCTCCCACCCGCAAGTGCCTCATGCCAAACCCACGAGTGGAGAAGACCTTGCTGGAGACGAGCAGGAGGCTGGAGCAGGAGCAGGGCCGTTTGCAGGATATTGGCAGCCCCTCCCACAGTGGCCTGCCAAGTGCCCTGGGCCAGCAACCACACTGGGTACCAGTGGGCACCGAGGGCCAGGCAGGCTGGGGCCGGGTGAGCCCTGGCAGCTCGGGGCGTAGCACTCCAGCTGCAGGGCTCAGCACGGCCCCACTGCAGCACGTGCGGGAGCAGATGGCTGCAGCCCTGCGTCAGCTCCGGGACTTGGAGGAGCAGGTGAAAACCATCCCACTCCTGGAGATGCAGATCTGCGAGTTGAAGAGGGAGAAAGCAAAGTTGCTGGAGAAGCTGTCGGCAGAGCCTGGCGAGGCATCATATCACCCCTCTGGCCCTGAGGCAGGCACAGGGGGTGAGGAGGTGCCCCGCACAGGGCCAGAGAGTGAAGCAGAGCCAGTGAAGGGGCGAACAAGCAAAATTGCAGAGCTGAGGAAGTTGACAGAGAAGCTGGCTGTGCCGGAGCGGAACATCAGGGCTTGGCCAAGCAAGAGCCCCAGGGTGGTTGAGAGGTCATGCCGCTCTGTGGCAGTGGGTGAGGACCGGGCCATGACAGATGCTGTCTTCTACTACCGGTCACAGCAGGAGAGTGGGGACATGCCAGACAGCAGCACACGGGGACGCAGGGATGTGGCCGTCTGGGTGCTGGAGTCCTCACTGGGGCTGACCACTGAGGCGGAGCGGGAGCTGGAGCTGCTGCAGCAGACGGTGGGGCATCAGAAGGAGGTGATCACCATGATGGAGGGGCACCTGCAGGAGGCCACGCGGGAGCTGGAGGAGCTGCGGCTGGAGGTGTGCGCCCGCCGGCCCCGTGGGCAGGTGGACAAGGAGGTGATGGCCAAGCCGCAGGTGGCCGAGGCACTGGTGGAGGCTGTGATAGTGACACAGAGCAAGGCAGCTGGTGACTCCCCAAAGACGGCAGAGGCAGGTGTGGAGTGCTGCCCCCCAACCTCCTGCGTCGCCGTGGGCTGCCACCCCGACAGGCAGGACGTGGCAGTTGGACCCGATTCAGCTGCCAGCTGCGATGACAAGGGCAGCCAGACAGATGTGGACAGCATTGTCCTGGCAGGAGAGGAGAAGGAGCCTGGTGTGGGCAAGGTGATGGAGCCTGGCCTGGGTGATGGCCTGAGCAGCCCCCCAGCGCTGGCCGCAGGAGCAATGGGGAGGATGTGCCCAGACAGCCAAGGTCCTGGGGCAGCTGTGCTGGAGATGACACACAGCAACCGGGACCCATCCCCAGCACAGGACAGTGGAGCTGCCCCAAACCCTGTGGCCGGTGAGTGTCACCAGGGATGATGCCAGGGTCTGGGTTGGAACGTTCCTGGAGGAAGGGAGAGGATGGCCTTGTTGAGGACAATGCCTGCAGTGCCAATGCTACCTGTGCTCCAGCAGTTGCCCAATTCCCTTCCATGCCTGTCCAGGGGTCTAGTGGGTTTGGGGTGCTTGACTAGCCCCAGGGAGAGACTGTTTACAAGAGCATGTAGTGACAGGACAAAGGGGAGTGGTTTCAAAATGACAGTAGGTTTAGATTAAATATTAGGAAAAATTCTTTACTGTGGTGATGCCCTGGCACAGGTTACCTAGAGAAGTTGTGGATGCCCCATCCCTGGAAGTGTTTAAGGCCAGGTTGGATGGAGATCTGAGCAACCTCATCTAGTGGAAGGTGTTCCTGATCATGGCAGTGGAGTTGAAATGAGATGATCTTTAAGGTCTTCTCTAACTCAGACCTAAAATTCTATGCTTCTTGCTCACTGGCTCTTGACATCCATCTCTTTCCCTGTAGGAGCCCTGAAGTCCATCATGAAGAAGCGGGATGGTCCGCCCCGGAGGGAGGCAGAGGGCAGCAAGAAGAGCCTGCAGTTTGTGGGCGTGCTGAATGGGGAGTACGTGCAGAGGGGCCCCTGCCACCCCCATGAGCCAATCCTAGTCCCCTGTATCCCTGTCCTGGGCTGGGGCCAGTGGCAGGGCCTGAAGGGGGCCAAACAGGTGCTGTGTTGCCACTGGGCATCCTCCCTCTGTGCAGGTATGAGAGCACATCCAGTGAGGAGGAGGAAGAAGGCAACAGCTCCTCTGAGAAGGCTTCGGCTGACAGCTCCAACAGTTCAGAGCAGGGAGACACTGAAACCTCAGAGGAGGAGGCCGGGGAAGGCACGTGTGAGCCCAGAGTGGAGTGCAAGGGGGCTGATGTGACCCTGCTGGAGCCCCCCGAGGTGAAGGAAAAGTAAGTGCCATTAGAGAAGGCTCCCTGCTCCCTGGGCCTGCACAGCTGGGAGCTGTGGCACTGGCCCTGCCAGCTCAGGGCATCTGCCCCAGTTTCAGTGCCATCAGTGGGAAAAACCCATTCAGCTCCTACAGGGACCATTCATCAGGAAACAATCCTTCCAGTTTCTTGGGTTTGCTAAGGGAAGGATGAGAGGCCCTGTATGCCTCTTTGCTGCAGAAGATAGTTTAGAGGGGGACAAAAAAACCCACAGCCTTCAATAGCATTTTTCAACAAAAGGAAAAAATGTGGCCTAAGAATGGGTGAATCGTGCTCAAGCACATCCATATAAGGCTCCATTCTATGGGGGTTTGTAGAGGCTGAGACACCCAGAGTGCAGCCACTGGGCTGGAGGTTGCACTCTGGGAACCTTGCAGAGAGTTACAGGCACTGGGGAGCTCACAGTTTGGTGGGGTGATGCAGCCCCACCCTGTGGACATCCTCATGCTCTCCACAGGTTCGAGCTGAACCCCAGGATGAGGGAGGCCTGCCTCATTGTCAAGACCCACCTGGGCCACCCTGGTGCTGCCAAGAGCAAAGAGGTGGTGAGTGGAGCACTGGGATGGGATGGCTTGCCCAGCCCCTGCCTACATCCCCCAGAGCTGGTGCTACTCAGAGAGGAGCCAGCACAGCCTGGCTCAACACCTTCCCCCAAAATAAAGCCCTTTGCTCCAGAGTTTGTCCCAGAAACCCCAAAACCCATGTGGACTCAGGCCGTGCCCAGCATGGGTTTGGGCAGTTCAGGGTCCTGCCTTCACCCACCCCCGCTGGAGCAGAGATTCTGCTTCCCACCACCTGGGCTGGCAGCAGGGGGTGGGTGCCAGGGTGTGAGGCCACGCAGAGGCTTAGGGGGAGCTCAGCCCCTCTCTGCCCACAGCTCGCCAGCAGCAGCCTGGTCCTTCAGGAGTGGTTCCGTGTGTCCAGCCAAAAGTCGTCCGTCGCTGACACGGTTGCCAACCACCTCCTGGCCTTTGCCGAGGTCTCACCAGCTCTCCTGGCCCACGTGGTGAACCTGGCAGATGGGAATGGCAACACAGCCCTGCACTACAGTGTCTCCCACTCCAATTTCCAGATTGTGTGGCTGCTGCTGGATACAGGTCAGTGCCTCCCAGCCCCAGAAACATCCCCTGGCCACCATCCCATTGTACCCCAGGTCATGTCCTGGCCATGTCAGCACAGGGGGAAGGCATTGGCAGCAGAGGGGCAAGGAGAGCTGCCCTGGGCTGTGTCTGTTCATAGATGTAGGGGTCACAAGTCACTCCAGTCTATTTGGGAGCCCAGATTTTGTGGGAGAGATCCATAAGCAGAGAACTGCTGATGGCTCACAGCACCCTGGGCAGGACTGTGAGGTGGAGCCAGGCACATGGAGGAGGGCTTGGTCCATGTCTCCCACCAGTCCTGCAGCACCCTCTGCCCACCCTCACAGGGATCTGTAACGTGGACCACCAGAACAAAGCTGGGTACACTGCCCTCATGCTGGCAGCACTGGCAGCCGTTGAGCAGGAGGAGGACATGAATGTGGTTAGGAAGCTCTTCAGCATGGGCAACGTCAACGCCAAGGCCAGCCAGGTTGGTGTGGTCTGAGGGCCACCACATCTCAACCTTCCCACCTCCAGGCAGATGCCAGGGCCACGTTCAGCTCTTCCAAGGGCAGGACAATGGCTCCAAAACCTGGAAGCATCGGTGCATGGAGAGGGCATCGCCTTAGGAGCTCCTCCTATCTGGCAGCAGGGCTGTCTCAGCAATGGTGCAGGGACAAGTGGGTAGCACAGCGGGGGCAGGGGTGGCCTGGCAGTGTCCCTTCCTTGCAGGCTGGCCAGACGGCGCTGATGTTGGCTGTCAGCCATGGCCGGCAGGAGATGGTGGAAGCCCTGCTTGCCTGCGGGGCCGACGTGAACCTGCAGGATGAGGAGGGCTCCACCGCGCTGATGTGCGCTTGTGAGCACGGCCGTGTGGAGACTGTGAAGCTGCTGCTGGCTCAGCCCACCTGCAACATCTCCATCGTGGACAGTGTAAGGTTCTGCCACTGGGGCTGGGCAGCCCACACTATGTCCTGTCCCCAAATCCCTTTCTGCATGCTCTCCCTTACTTTCTAGGACGGTAACAATGCTGTTGCCATCGCACTGGAGGCTGGTCACAGTGACATCGCCACGCTCCTCTACGCCCACCTCAACGGCACGAAGGCGCAGGCCCCTGTGAGTACCACACCACTCCCCATGGGAGGGGAAAGGGCTGTAACACAGATGAGTGTCCCCAGGAAGAGGCTGCAGGAGCAAGAGCAGAGCATTTTAGGTGCCATGTGCTCAGAACAGCCCTGCCGGCCCTGACCAGGAGTCACTGGAGGGGTCTCTGGTGACTACTCTCTTTGCAGCAGGGGACTTCACCGACAGCCACAAAAAGCCCCGGGAGTCCAAAGAAACCAAATTAGAGTGACCTTGGGATGCAGCCAGGAGCTACCAACAGCACTGAGCTGTGATTCACATTCCCTCACCTGCCACGCCCCTGTGCTGAACTGCTCTCTGCAGCTTTAGTCCCGTCACAAGCACCATCCCTTGGCCTCCCTCACCCATCTCCTCCACTGGATGCAGTCCACAGGCGGCCACCTCACCACCAAGTGACCGAAGCCAAGTGACCTCGGGGCGGGACATGCAGGGAGCAGAAGCCACCCCATCCCCTCTGCTCCCTGCCACAACCACCAGAGCTGCACCACCTCTGAGCCCTCTGCTAGAACAGCAGAGAACCAACCCAGCAGAAACAGCACCTGGTTTGTGCTCTCTGGCAGCTCTGAGAAGGCAGCAGTGCCAGTGACAGGGAGCCAGAGAGCAAGTGATGGGTCCTGGCTCCAGCAGGGATGTGGTGCTCTGCAGGCACATCCTGTGCAACAAGGGGAGAGGGAATACTGCCTTGGACAGGGGCTATTTCCAGACTCAAATACTTGCCTTTCTTTTCTGACATTTCCTCTCCTAGCTGAAATCTTTTTTTCTCTTTTCTAGCACATACATACAAAGAAAAAAAAAAAAAAAAGCATATATATATATATATTGCTTGGCCAAAGGATGAAGTTCAACATGAAATCACTTGGGATTTGATTTACTCAATGGGAGCAAAATCTCTGAGCAGCTGGGGTTGCAGCCAAGTGACAGAAGGGGCTGAGGGCCAAGAATGCATTTGGGGACTAAACCTGCCTTTTAACCCACATGGGGAGCAGGTCCTTCTCCCAAAGAGAGACTAATTACCTCCTAAACATTTCCCCAACTAGCCAGTCCCACAGACTGTGCAGACAGCCAGAGCTCACAGTCAAGTCCCTCTCTGCCCACTTTCCATCCCAAAAGGGAGGACAGCACCAGGAAAAGCACAGGGGCTCAGAGCACACAGTTGGAGCCTGCAAAGGGGAACAAGTATGTCAGAGAACACGTGTCTGTGCAAGTGTGTGAACACAGTGTGTTGTGGGAACAGGGTGAGGACAAAGACCAGGAGGAAAAAGGGTTTTGCATGGGAAGGCAGCTCTGCTCTGAGCCCTTCACAAATGGAATGTGTTGTGCCCCCCATTCCTGCTACTTGGCCCAGCTTCACCACTTCTGCCCCTGCTCTGAGCCAGGGAACCCCACAACCCTCCCCAGAAACTTGCTCTCAGCTTTGCACTGGAGTTAATACACAGCGCTCACTGCCACTCCCTAATACACTACTCTGTTTACTGGTATTTTAACACCGATGTTTATTTTTAAGATATAAATAAAATTTAAGGTTATTTTGAAATATTACAGTGACATCTACAGTCTCCTGCCTTCTTGTCCAGCTCATAACAAATCCTGCAAGAGCTGCAGCAGAGGCACAGCCTGGCACAGCCTCCGACCCGAGCAGGTGACCCCACATTCCAAGTCATTCACTGCAAGTTTATGCATTGGCTACATCCCTCAGTCTGGTTTTCTTCTTGTTGATGTGTCCCAGGCAGCTGCAGTGGTATCTTTGTCCATTTCATTTTGCAGGAGCAGCTGCAGTCCTGCACCACCCCTGGTTCTCTGTGGTGCTGATATTATTACACTGCATCATTAAAGGGCAGTCATCAGACCAAGTGTGAGGATGCAAATTGCCTCCCTCCTCAGCTGGACAGGGACCAGGCTGACCCCACAGGGATATTCCAGAAGAGATACAGCTCTCTACATCACTCTGTCCCAGTCATCCAGCACTCAGGGCTGGCAGGGGCCAGAGCAAACACTCTTGGGTCACTAATGAAGCTGTGAGAGAATAAACAGCAGCCACAGAATTGAACTCTGAGGGGACTTCTGGCACACTCGACCAGTTCTGAGCTCCACTGCATCACATGAGCCAGGGAGCACAGCCTTGTACTAGCTCTCTGAAACTGAAACACCCAAAGAATCACAAATTACATCAAGCAACAGCACAAACACAAGGGCTTTCTCCATGGCACAGACTCCTCACCTCATATTGCCCGTGAGCTGCCCACAGCACAACTAAAACTGGCGGAAACAACAAATCCCACAAACATCAGCCCTACAACAATCCTCAGTGTTGCTCCAGTTTGACATTTTGCACATCTGTGCCAGCAGTGCTCTGCTCAGCTTTAGGACGCCCAAATGCTCAGTCACACCTGCCACTGAACTGCCTCAGTTAAGCTCAGGACACTGTAGACAAAACCCACACCCATCAGAGACCGTACATGAGAGGCTGCAGATCTGACTGCCCAAACACACCACAAACCTGGATCACTCTATAAGCAGTTAAAAACGCCAGTCCTTAAATACTTCCCCTTAAAACACAACCGCTTTAAGGCTCATTCTAAACTTTTAGCCCTACTTTTGATTCATGTAATATGCTAAAATAACACATCTTGCTAACTGATTTTGTGGTGGAAGGTAAAGGCAAAGAAAGTGAGATGGAAAAGTCAGTAAATCAGAGGAGTGACAAGCACTTGCTCTCTGTGGGTGACTGCCAGGAGGGATAGCAAGTAGGTGTATTTATGGCAGCATTCACTAAACAGTTTACTGAGGACAGACAGAAGCAGCAGGCTATTGCTTTTGCAAGCTGGTACCAAGTTTGACTTTCAACTTGTGATTTAATTCCACTGAAGTCCAGTAAGTTTCCAGTACCACTTCACTTCATCACATACAGAAAATCACTTACCAGGAAGGTCAGAATTAAGGGTACTGTAATCAAAACAGAATTATTTTTGTTAGACAGGTCAGTAAAGACGCAATAACACAGTGATACTACAATGAAGACACTACGTGTAGCCTCAGTAACAAGTAGGACATGTAGCTACTGAACCCGAGGAAAGCGGCAGGTGCTCACACGTGAGACAAACTAGAGGTGTCAGGCGGCGCTCGATGAGTGAAACCCGGGCAAGGAGATATTGGAAAAACCCTTTATTGCAGTGACACGGCCGCCACGCTCGTCCCCACCCGCGCCCCAAGGCCGAACGATCTGCGCCACGCTCCATTCCCCGATGGACGATCCGGCAGCAGAGGCGACCGCGGGTCCCGCTCAGCGCAGCCGCCGGGCCTCGCGCTCTGACTCCAGAAGGGTGAGAACGTCGCCTTCGCGCACCGGCCCCTTCACGTTGCGGATGATGGAGCGGCTCGTGTCGTCCATGAACTCCACGCGCACCTGCGAGGCGGGACCGCGTCAGCCTGGCCGGGCCCGGCCCGCGGTGTCGCACCCGCCCGGCCCGGCTCGCTCACCTGAGTGCACTGCCCCTGAGAGCCGGTTCGGCCCAGCACCTTGGTGACCTGCGGGGACACAGTGGAGGGTCAGTACGGTGCCGCGGCCCGGCACAGCCCAGCCCGGCCCCCCCCGGCCCCCCATACCAACCCTGGCCAGCTTGATGGGCTGCACGCGACTCGTGTCCATGGCGGCTCCGGGGCGCGGAAAGGGGCGGGGACGCCCCTCATCCCTTTATATAACTACAAGTCTCGCGAGATCCAACGTTCCGCGCGCGCGCTCCCGGCGTCCCCCGCGCCCCTGCCCTTCACCGCGGCCAAGATGGCGACGGCAACTCGTCTGGTCCAGCGGCTCCGGAACTTCCTGGCGGGGGTAAGAACAGCCCCGGGTTCGAGGCTCCTCTGCCCCGCGGGACGGTGCGCTGCGCCCCAGGCTCCGCGGAGCCTCCGGCGCAGGGCGGCAGCCCTGCCTGAGCTGCTGTGGCCTTGCCTTGCAGCG
>JANPWX010019135.1:54123-66871 GCA_024734555.1 Trochalopteron elliotii
TGCTGTGCTGCCACCCAAGCCCACATTGGGGCAGGTAGCTCCTGGACCGGCAGCTCCTCTCACACTCCCTTCCACAAACATCTCCACCCTTGGCAGACCTGCTCTGCCCACCCCAGTGCTGAATGCTGCATGGGGCTTCTCTTAATACTCTTAATGGTGTCTTCCTTATAACTGTTCTGACACGAGTGTGTCCCTCAAGAGTCCGTACTGGGACCAGTGCTGTTCTGGGTTTTCCTCAGTGGTGTGTAGAGTGGAATCAAGTGGACCTTCAGCCAGTCTGAGGATGAGACCAGGCTGAGGAGTGCAGCTGGGGAGGAGGATGTCATCCAGAGGGAACCTTCAGGCCCTCAGGAACCTCATGAAGTTTGATAAGGTCAAAGTGAAAGGTCCTGCACCTTTGTTAGGGCAAACCCTGGAGAAGACACAGCTCCAGGGAGCCTTGTTATGTCTTGTCCATGTGTAAAGGGGGATTGTAAGAAAGATGGAGAGGGGCTTTTCACCAAGGCTTGTGAGGACAAGGGGCAATAGGTACAAAGTGACAGAGGGTGGGCTTAGGTAGGACATGAAGGAGGGTTTTAGGGTGAGGCCCTGGCACAGGTTGCCCAGAGCAGCTGTGACTGACCCATCCCTGGCATCAAGCTGGCCAGGGCTCTGAGCATCTTGGTCTAGTGGAGGTGTCTCTGGAAATACATCATGTCTTGGGTCAGACACTGCCTGTGTGGCACATGGGGCCCCAGCCAAAGGACTCGGTGCTGTGCACCTCTCAGAACTGACCGTGCAGGAGCAGATTAGTGCCCAGTGCCTCTAGTTCAGTGTTGGCCACGTGCACCTTGCACAAGTGTTCACTAAGTGCACCAAGCTGCTGCCTTGGCTGCTGACCTCTGTGCCTTGAAGGTCGGAACTTGCCAAGCAGACACCAGTCATCAGCCTTGGAGTAGGAGTCTTCCACTCCTGGATAGCGTGTGAGTGCTGCCATACCCCACAGGAGAAATTCTATATGTGGTATGGAGTCCTGAGTTATTCCAGGGCTGCTATTTTTAGTACCACGGAGTCATTTGCAAGGGCACACACAACCTTCTGTTTCCATAGGGACATGCACAGATAGCTGTGGTGACTGACACAGGGGAATAAAGAATATGAAATTAACAGGTTCTGGAGTGTTTAATTTTCCTGGATATGTGCATTTGCATGGATTCTGTATTTGGGAGGCCAGGGGCCGCATCACCTTTGGATTGTCACATCCTGGGGAAGAGGACTGGGGGTGGGTGGGCTGGCGTGGGTCGCTGTGGGGAAGCCAGTGCTGCTGTGCCTGCCTGGGACTGAGGTGACTCCAGTACACACCAACTGTAGCAGAGAAAATTAAATACAGGAGCAAAGCAAAGAGAGAAGTGGGGACAGGAGGAACAGATGCCACAGTATGCTGAACTGGGAACAAGTGGAGAGCTCAGCCAAAAGTAAGGTGAAAAAAATGCCTGAACTCATCCCTTCTTTGCCAGAGCAGAGCACAAAGTGGGGAGCACTGCGGGGTGGGAAGGGCTCCAGGAGTCCCAGCAGGACAGGGCTGAGCCAATTAAAAGGGCTGGTGCTGGCAAGGCCACATGGCCAAGGTCAGCTGTCACCTGCCAGTCCCAGATCATACCCCCAGCTGCAGCTGCCAAGCTGAGCCCAGCTGGTCTGTGGTACAAGGCAGAGTGCTTGCTCTGTGGGATGGGGAGTGAGGCCCTGGGGCAAATTCACAAGACACTGCAGGTTTTGCTTTCTGCTCCCTGAGCCAAATGCTTCAGAGTTGAAAGAAACACATTTTATGGATCTCGTGCCAAAACTTTGGGCTGTGTTTCTGACAGCAATTTTCCTTCCTCTGTCCGGTACTTGAAGTATTTTTGTTTTTCTAATCCCCAGGCTCAGAGACTTCAATTGTAGTGGAGCCCGAGCTGCTTTTCAGGCCAGGAGCATCTTTGTGCTCCACCTCTTTGTATTTAATTAGACCAGTTCATGGAGATCAATGAGATGTTTCACATGTTGAAGTAGGATTGTATTCCAGGATAAGACCTCAAAGATCAGCCTGTTCAATTTTGGTTCCCCTTTTACTTGCAAATCCAAAGGATTATTTCCTCCTTTTCAGTTCCAATAGTTCAGAAGAACTTTTACTGCGTACTTGCATTTCCAGTGTCCTGTTCCCTGTTCCTGCCCCTGCCTGGGTGAGTCGTGGGGCTGAAGGCTAATACGATGGCACAGGGTAGGGGCACAGGGACAGCCTGTCCCTCAGGGGATCTTCTTGGACACTGTGTGGAGGTGGTTTCTTCACCTCATCCCTTCTAAATCTCAATTGTGGGACTTGGGGGATGAACTGAGAGGTCATGACCATCTCCCTTCCCTGGCTGTGACAGCTGACAGCCAGGGCAGCTGCATTAGCCTTTAACAAAGGGCTGGTGCCAAGAGCAGCATCTGGTGTGGGGGTACAAAGCCAATACAAATCCTGCATGTCTGCACCTTCCTGTCCCATCAACAGAGGGTAAATCGAGGCAAATTTGTGCTGTTTCCAGTTTCCTGTCATGGATGTCCTTCCAGGAAACAGCATACAGCAAATGCAAACAGCTAATAAGAACAGAAGAAGGGAAAAGAGAAGTGCAGAGCTAGAAATAGTTCCTTACATAAAGGACTAGTGCCTCAATCTCATTAGTGTCTTAAGAAGCGGGCACTTGGCTGCCTCCGACTGCTAAGATGCAAACTCCAATCTGATCAGCAATCGGCTTTGGGACCCTGGCAGGTGCCACGTGGCACCAGGACACAGCCGTGCCCCTTGGGAAGCCACTCCACTGCCCCAAGCTCACAGCACTCATCCCAGTCAGTGTGTGTGCCCAGTGGGAGCATTCCCATGAAGCCGGAGCTGCTGTCCTGCAGCCCGTAGCAGGAGTCACTGCGTTGGGAGACTGGGCACCATGAGGCAACAGTGGACCCGGCGCGCGAGTCTCTCGGCCAGCCTGAAGATCGGGGATCACCGGGGCCACGGCCGGACCCCAGAGGAAGAGGAATCCTACATCCCGTTTGCACAGGACAGCCTGGTAAGGCAATGGAACTCCATGCAGAATGTGGCAGATGGTAACCAGGAGAATAGCCAGATTCCCATCCAAAGGAACAAGTACCTGCTCAACATTAATGTGGGTGGGAAATTGTTCCAGATAGCTTACAAGGTACTGGCCCAGTATCCCATCACCCGGCTTGGGAAGCTGGCCCTTTATACAGACCCTGTGAAAAAGCTGCAGCTCTGTGATGACTACTTGGTGCAGAAGAATGAGTATTTCTTTGATAGAGATCCTTCAATTTTCCACTACATCTTCCACTTCTACCGCAGTGGGGTCCTGTGGATAATGGATGAGATGTGCCCCAGTAACTTTGTGGAGGAAATCGAGTACTGGGGAATCCATCTGAAATACTCCCAACGCTGCTGTCGGATCCTGTTCGAGGAAAAGCGAGATGAACTCAGTGAGTACCTGAAAATAGAGAAGGAGCTGGAGGCAGAACTGGAGCCCCTGGAGTCAGGGGCGCAGTTTGATGGAAAATTTCTGGGTCGGTTTCGGAAGATGGTCTGGAACCTCATTGAGAACCCATACTCTTCTGTCCCAGCCAAGATCATTGCTGTCATGTCGAGCTTCTTTGTGCTTATTTCCATTGTGGGCATGACACTGAGCACAGTGGAGGAGATGAAAAACAAGACAGGGAAAATGTGGATGGAGCAGATGGAAATGATCTGTGCCATCTTCTTCACCTCTGAATATGTCATGCGGCTCATATCCTCCTCCAGCTTCAAGAACTTTCTGCGGGCAGCGTTTAATGCTATAGACCTGGTGGCCATCCTGCCCTTCTACATCCAGATCCTCTTTGAAAATCTGGACGATGGAGACATGCAGTACCATGAGGAGCTGCACAAGGTGGAGAATGTGAGCAAGCTGGGCAAAGTCCTCAAGCTCATCAAGCTCATGAGGATCTTCCGCATCCTCAAGCTGGCACGTCACTCCACTGGCCTCCGGGCCTTCAGCTTCACCATGCGCCAGTGCTACCAGCAGGTTTGCTGCCTCCTCCTCTTCATTGCCATGGGGGTCTTCACCTTCTCTGCTCTCATACACTCAGTGGAACATGATGTCCCTGGCACTGACTTCACCAGTATCCCCTGCGCATGGTGGTGGGCAGCGGTAAGGTGTGAGCAGCTTCTTCCAGAGGGGGTGGGGGAGGCTCCATGGGTAGGGGCTGCCCCAGTGCTCAGAGGATTCACCATTGCTGCTGGCCAGGGGGCAGGAAGGGCCCAGCCTTCCCAACAGCTCAGTAATGGTGGGAAATCCAGAGCCCTGCACGTTCTGAGAAAAGAAATCAGAGGTTTAGACCAAGCTCAGAGGCTCAAAAGCTGGTGCTGGACTGGGATGGTGGGACAGAGGTGGTGGCTTGTGAACCTCCAGGCCTGAGTTGAGCAAGGGGGTTGTGACTCAGCTTTATCTGTCATGGGACCCAAGTGTTGAGTGGATGCAGCCTGTGGGCATGGCGACAGCCGCCCTGGACAGCCTGAGGCCTGGGCAGCATTGTGGCCCTGCTAAGCTCAAGAGGCACAAGAGCTTGTGGGTCTGAGATGGGGAACCCGGGGCTGCCTGTGGAACCCATAGTCACACTGTTCCTCAGCCTATGCAATGAGAGTGGATACAGACTGGGGTGTGCTGCCCATTCACTGCCCTGCTTGTGCCAGGAGCCGGTAGCTCTGCACATTGAGCATTGTAATAGACCTGGCATTACCTCCAAGATGGGTAATGGGAGCAGGCAAAGCACTTGAGAGCTACGGGTTATGAGGGCATCTTCATTTACAGATTAAATGATCCCACAGATCACTTCTGCTCTTATAATCCCCTTTGACCACCAAAGGCTATCTGCTTCAAATTCATCCCTCCTCAAGGAAGGGCAAAATCACTCAGCAACATCACCATGTTCAAGTGTTTCAACATTCCAAGCTGAGCCTGTCCCTGGGAGCACAGCTCTCTGCCAAGTGCAAAACTCTTTGGCCTCATCTCTCACCCTGTCCCCATAGCCCTGCTCCCCGTTTACTAAACATGGCTCATTCCCAGGCATTCCCTGTTTCCCCTGGAGGGAGGCTCCAGGAAGCTTTGTTTGTCTGGAACCAGGCAGCTCACAGCCAGGAAGCTCTGGAGCCACAGCTCTGAAGGGGAAGGAAGCTTCAACAAACACCAACTGCTGGGGAAGGCTCAGCTCAGGGGTGGCCATCTGCCTTTGAAGAGACACACACAAAGCACTGAGGGAGCAGGGTCTGGCCTCTGATCTGTGCTTCTGGAGCTCAGCCAGCCCTTTCCTTCCTCTCTCCAGGCCTGCTGGGCGCAGCCTGGACAGCAGAGCCGTGGCCGTGCAGGCTCTGGAGAGGAGACAGCTCAGACGGCTGCCATCAGGGTCAGGGTCTGGCACTGGTCACAGGGGACAGGTGGCTCCACTGAGGGGCAGGAGGGAGTGAGTTCCAGCACCAGCCAGCAGGGTCTGCTGGGCTTGTTCCCATGGGATTTTATCCTTTTCTGTCCCTGCACAGGTCAGCCTCTCCACTGTGGGCTACGGAGACACTGTGCCTGACACAATACTCGGCAGGCTGGTGGCATTTGTCTGCATCTCCTTTGGCATCATCCTGAATGGAATGCCCATCTCCATCCTCTACAACAAATTTTCTGACTACTATGCCAAGCTGAAGGCCCATGAGATGAGCCAGTCCCTTCAGCTTTCCCGGAGGATCCGCTTGAAGGAGCGAGTTCTGCGGAAGTTCTCAGAGTGCTGGAGAGCTGACCCCCACTATTACCGCTGACCACAGACTCCCCACCCCCCAGACATCCCGTCCTGGCCATCCTCCCAGTAGATCCTGTCCCCCAGGGAGGCTCCGAGCTATGGGGAGAGTCACAACAGTGCCAGGGCTCTGCTGCTGCACAGGGGCTGCTGCCAGCTGGGACCTCCCTCACTGCTGTGTGCTGGACGCTGCCATCCTGCAGAGCCATCAACCAGAGGTGGCTCGGGAGCTGTACAGCCAGGGCAGGATGTTTGTCTGCTATGGGCTGAGGCAAAGGGCACTCTGATATCACAGGGAGTGAGGGGTGGGACTGAACTGTCACCTTTCTGAGGCAGGTAACCCAGTGTGATACATGTGCAGGTGCTGCTCCGTTCCCCACTGAGTGGGACACACACAAGCTCCCCCTGCCCAGGGCCCCATGACTCCCTCCCAGCCAGGCAACCCAGCCCTAGTCCAGTGTGGGGATTTGGGTGAAGGCCCAGAGGAAAGGCTACAGCCATGCATCCTTCCAGCCAAATCTGCTCTTCTTCCCACTGCCCTGGAGTTTGGGGCACAGTCCTGACTCAGGATGTTGCTGGGATGGGACCCACAGGCACTACAGGCATACAGAGCTGGTAGCCAGGGCACCACCAGGAACAGGTATTTAATAAACCAGGCCCAAACCTTCATTGTCGTGGATTCTTGTCCAGCCAGTGTGTGTGAATCAGTAAATTGTTTGGGGTGAGGAGGGGGCATCTCCCCAGGGCTCACAAGTCCATCAGTGCAAGGACAGGGCTCTCAGGGATGCAGATGAGCCTGTCCATGCATTAGTTTTGGAATGAGGTGCCTGGGCCTGGATGCATTGAAACTGGAGCTGGGACGTGCATTTGATCAGGACACACCAGTTGGCTCTGCCCTGTGTTGACATCATGGGAAGCAGTGGGGACGTGTCTTCCACAGGGGAAGGATTTGCCCTCTGGTGTGGGATCATGTCCAGTCAATGGGCCTCCTGAAGGGATACACCCTGCCCTTGGGTGAGATGGAGAGAGGGACCTTGGGCTGCAGGGAGAGTTGGTGTGGGGAAGGGCCAACAGCTGCTGCTTCCAGGTGAGCAAGGGGAAGAAACTGCTGCCAGGCAGGCCAGGGTGAAAAACACTCACTAGTGGGCTGGGCTTGGAGATGCAGAGGTGCCAGGGGACTCCTGGTATCAGCCTGGGACTGTGACTAAGCTGCTGATGTTGGAAGCTTGGAAGGAGACTTGGAGGAGCTGAGTGCTCTGGCAGGGACAGCCACATTCCCACTAAGAGCTGGACTGCAGGGAACAAGGGGGCTGTGCCAGCAGGTGTGAGTGGACTCCTGCCCTGACCACCAACACCTACACCCACTCCCTGGTAACCCACATTGACACCTGCCCTCTGTGCACCTCCCCAGCACTGACCTGACCCCACAGCACTGGGCAGCTCTGTTGTCCACCCCATTTGTCTTCCATGAGGAACATTCTCTCTAGGCACAGCAGTTTCCTCTGACCATCTTCCCCCAGACTTCTCCAACCTCACTGTCCTGGTTTCAGCTGCGACAGAGTTCATTTTCTTCCCACTGGCTGGTACAATGTTGTATTTTAGATTCAGGGTGAGAATAATCTTGATCACACACTGATCTCCCAGCAGCTGATTGCTGCTAGGAGACAGGCTGGGCACAGAAGAGTCGGTGCTGAGCAACTGGGTATTGGACATCAATTGTCCGTCTTGGGGTTTATGCTTCCCTTCTTTTGGTGTCTCCCTTTTCCCTTTGTAATAATATTACAAATATTATTAAATGTTACCATTTTTTTGTTTTATTTTATTTCCATTATTTAACTTGCTTTATCTCAATCCACAGGTTTTACCTTTTCTTCTGATTCTCCTCCCCATCCCACCAGGGTGGAGGGGGAGGCCAGTGGCTGTGTGGTGTGTAGTTGCAATCTGGGGTTAAACCATGATGTCCACCACCCACCTGCCCCAGGAGCATCAGCTCCAGGCACCTCTATGCACACCCCCATCCCACCCTAGACCCCAACACCTCATTCCTCCAAGCACCCCCACCTCCTGCTCATCTCCCTGCACCCGCAGTTGCAGGCTGATGAATCCTGAGATCATTCAGTTTTGAAGGAATGGGGCACACCAACCTCATCCCATTGTCCCTGGAGACTGTGCTGCAGCTGGATCTTCATCCCTCCATGTGCACCCCCTTCCCTGTGCCTGTGAGATGTCTGCTTGTCCTGTTCCTGACAGCAGTTGAGAGTCCACAGGCATCCTTTGGAGAATGGCACCTTTAAATAGTTGCTCTGAATTAATTTTACAAGTTACAGCAATGCAGGAATGTACAGATATTTACAGGACACTGTACAGATGGTATCTGTCATATATTAGTGCTCTTGCTATATACATATAGTACAGCCTGCAGGAGCCTCTGCATGGGCAGGGACACCCATGCCCCTGCACAGGGCACCCCAAAATGGGGCTGCTGCCCTGGGGCTGCTGGTTCATACCGGCTCGTTTGTGTTGATTTAATCAGAGCTTGGCCCTGAGCCTTCCTGGGCTGGCCCTGTCAGGGGGTGACACCATCCAGGGCAGACCCAGCACCCCCTTGCTTTGCTCGTCCCAGTCACTTTTAGAGGGTTTGTGAGACAGAGACTCCACCGATGCTCTGGAGGGAGCGGGTGCAGCCTCCACTGCAGTGGTGTTTCCAGCCCCCTGCTCCTCCTGCCTCAGTGGCAGCCGCAGCTGGCAGCCACCATGTCATCGTACTGCTTGAGGACCACATTCTCATCATCATCAAAGTAGAGGAGGTTGATGGAGTAGAGCTGGTCGGGCACACAGCAGGGGGTGCTGACACCCTCGCTCAGCTTCAGGGCATTGATGATGGACTGCACCGTGGCGTGGTTCGTGGGACGCATGTTCTCGCCCAGAGGGAAGGGGCAGGAGCCTTTGCAGTGGAAGGCGTTGTACCCCCGTGGTGAGATGATCCAGCCATTCCAGCCAATCTCCTCGAAGTCCACGGACAAGGGATGCCTCTGGCAGGGCTGAAGCCGGGCCAGCGAGCGTGTACTGCGTGACCTCCCCGGCTCGGGCACCGGCATCTCGGCAGGGAGATCGGGAGCCTGAGGCTTTAAATCTGTCAGAAAGGAGCAGCGGACACCATTGGCCACTGTGTGAGCCTGGGCTAAGAGAGAAAACACTGCAGGTCCCCCAGCTACCCCTCCCCACAGGTTTTGTGTGCAACCCTCTGGTCACAGCCTGTCACCAGCCGAGACAGTGCCACCAGGAGGTGACAGCCTCAGTCTCATGGCCAAACTCAAATCCAGCTTCACATCTGAAAGCAGGCAATACCCCTGAGCAGTCTACACCAGAAAGGAGTGAATCTCTCCCATGAGCCAGGGAAGGAGGTTTGGATTTGAGGAGCCCACACGTGGGGAGCACCCCTGGGAAAGGGATGTTGGCACCGAGGGAGTCATGCCAGGGGTGTGTGACCCACCTGGGAAGCCAGCTGTGGGCAGCGATGCTCCACGGCGCCCATCGTCTGTGAAAAGGACCAACATGGGCTTCTTGCTCTCATGGTGGCCCCGCCCAGATGCAAACTGCAGCGGTGGGGGGTCGAGCGGGCTCTCCCCCAGGCCCTGGACTGTCACCAGCAAACCCTGGTTGCTGCTTTCATCCTCAGCCCAGTCACGAACCTGGGGAACCAAACCAGTGTCACCACGGACCGGGACAGGCACTGCACTGGTATCCCTGCAAGCAGGTCCCAGCCCAGCAGCAGGACATGGTGAACCAGGACCCCTTGAGGCCACACTCCGTGTGCCATGGGAAGGGGTTGCTCTGAGGCTGCAGCACAGGGGACACTGTGGCAAGAGCCAGCACCAGCATTCCCTGCAGAGCAATGAGACTAGTTTGGGGAAGGATGAAGCAACTCCCAGGGCTCTTGGCAGGACTTTTTCCTCCCTGTCCCAGAGGATGCAACCCCCCATGTCACTACAGAGACTGCAGACAGGAAACTACACTGGAGCCTCAAAGGCTGCTGAGGGTGAAATGGGTTAAAAAATCTCCTGCATGTGAACCCCAGGATTCCCTCTGTGCTGCACAAAACAGAGGAAAAGTGACTCACAGCTGACGTGATGGCAAAGACCTCCCAGCCCGAGGTTTGCAGTGAGACAAGCCGTGCCGCCAGCAGCTTCTTCCCTTCAGGGGTGTCTAGCTTGTCTTTCTCCAGCACCTGGTACACACTGACCTGGGGAAGGCAAAAAGGTGGTCACCCTGGTATATTCTGCCCAAGGGGTTGACCCTGGACAGAGGTGTGGGGGAAGATAGGGAATTATCAGCATGGATCTGTAACAACTTTGGTGTGCCTTTGCTGGTATTTGCACAGGCCAGAAGGATATTTAAGAATTTGCCACAGTTAAATCATTGTGATTCTCTGTGAAACATTAGTTCATGTGACCCTAGAGGCAGGTGGCATTTCCATTCCAGGTGAATGACCACAGTGTGCCAGTGGCATCCCTGGGCACAGGCTGGGGGATGGCCCCATCCCCATCCCCATCCCCGGCCCCATCCCCATCCCTCTCCTCACCTGGCAGAAGTGGTGCCTTTTGGGCCCCTCTGTGACCCTCGGCCAGAGGCGGAAGAGATGCAGCTCCGCCGTCAGGATCTTTTCATTCTTGGCCACGCTGGAGAGGGCAAACAGGAACCGCATCTCCTCGCTGTGCGCTGGGGAGAAGGATGCGTTTAGAAGAGCAAAACCAGGGGCGGCACCGCCACCGGCCACGTTCGGCCCCTCCCCACAGCCGCATCCCAGCACCACAGCCCTCCCCCCTTACTTTTATCTAGGAAGCTGCGGACAGTGTTGCCCTCCAGGATGTCAGGGTTCTTGGTGACACCATCCGCATTGGCGACAGTGTTGAATAGATCCACCATGTACTGGGGTGGCTGCTTGAAGTGAGTTGGGGGGGCCGGAGGGTCTTCCATGCCAAAGACTTCCAGGAGTTTCTTCAGCGCCTCAGCCCGCCAGCTCGCCACGCTGGCTGGGCTCGGGCATGTCGTCTTGGCCAGGGCCAGCAGCAGCAGGACGGTCCCCAGCATGGCTCTGTGCTCTCTGTCCGTTGAGCAACTCCCCCGGCCTCCCCGGTGCTGCATTTATAACTCACTGGAAAGCTGGACTGAAGTGAAATATGCACAGGAGCAATCAGGAGGGTAAAGAGAGCTAATTGCCATGCTAACAAGGTGAGAAGCCCGGCTCCCGGGCCCCCTGCATCAATTAGTCCCAGTACACAAGCGCGAAGGAGGACGGCTCACCAGGCACTCCCAGGGCTGTAGGGGAAACGGGGCTGGGGCCACCAGCCCCTTGCCAGAGTCTTGGCTGGGCTGCATTTGCTCTCCGTAGGAGACTAACTGGATTTTAATGACCGCACTAATGGGACAAATCGGAGGACCTTTGTGTGGAGGAATGCAGCCCATCAAGATGAGCATCCCCTTCCCATCCCGGTCCTGCCGCAGCAGCTCATGCTGCCCCTCTCGCAGCCGCTGCTGAGAGCGAGGATCGTGGCGGGGTCTCAGTGTCACACTGGTGTCCCCATACCATGTCCCTGTCAGGTGTGCAAGGTGTGCAGGGTGGGGTGCCCGGGGTCCCCCTCTCTCGTTGGGGGCAGCCCAGGCTGTGTGTCCTGCCGGGGAGCCGAGGCCACGGGGCAGAGCAGGTTCTAGCAGAGGACCCGGCGGTGCTGCAGCCCCGGGCTGTGGGGTCACACCACAGCAGGACCCTAATCCCCTAATCCAGCTTGCTTGCTTTTTTTTTTTTTTTTTTTTTTTTTTACTATATTGGCTTCCTGGGAATTAAAAAAGCATTTGCTGCTAATTCCTGAATGCTCGAATTTAATGAGATATCCGCGTAGTGGGATAAAAGCCAATTCTTGAAGTCTTGTTCCCCAGTCACAGAGAAACCAAGCTGGTGCAGGTGGACATGACACACTGTACAGCTGCCATGGGAGTGAAGGGGAAAAATTAGCATTAATTAACTAATTCATCAACAGGCTGAAGCCCTGCTAGGACCACCTGATGGGAGACAAGGTGAAGGCTAATGTCCAGCGGTGCCCGCTGTGTATTCCAACCCAAAGGGCTGTTAATTATGCAGAACAGGCACGGCGGCACCGAAGGCTGGCGTTAATGGAGAGAGGAAACTGTATCCTCGGGATCCTTTCCCTCTCTTCCCAGCTCACCAGCAGTATGTGCCACAGGATATCTGGGGATATCCAGATATTCATATCTCCGCAGAGGAGACAGCTCTGCCCCAACATGCCCAGCTCCTGGTTCCTTCTCCTGTCTTCGGCTCCACAGTTCGTAACCGGGAGCAGCCAAGCCGTGCACCCCGCAGTCCGTACCAGACGGCTGCATCCTCCTGGGATGCTGGATGCAGAGGGACCGTGGAGCTGCACAGGCGAGCCCCAAGGACCTGCAAATTGCCCATGATGTTTATTTTACAAGGTGCAAAACATTTTGTAGAGGGTTCATTTATATCCGCTGATAAAGTAGCTTTTATTCAAAAAATAGCCTTCTCTCATTTACATATCCTACAGACAGTCTGGCGGGGTCTCCAGGAGCCCCACCCGCAGCTTCCAGTCCCGCTGTCCCCGGCACTCGCACTCCCGGATGGCAGCGACGATGCGGACTTGGTCCCGACGGCTCCGGAACCTGTGCATAGCACAGCCGTGAGGGGCACAGCGCCTCGGGCACCGTGTGCCCAAACCAGGCATTCCTCTCCGTCTTGTGACTCCCTGCGGCTAGAGAAAAAAAACAGTACATGCCCGGTACATTCCCAGTAGACTCCCAGTGCAGTCAAAGGAAAACCAGTACACCCCCAGTACATCCCCAGTACACCACCGCCCCCCCCTCCTCCCCTGCACTGACCATAATCCTAGCCGTC
>JANPWX010019135.1:71824-83033 GCA_024734555.1 Trochalopteron elliotii
GGAAGGGAAGGCATGCTCCAGTTCTGGGGTTATGATGAAGGAAGGCTGGTACTAGAGGGGTGGAAGGGGGAGGTGGACAATGGCCCCAGCTTTGGGGGTGCTGAACAATATCCTGTTTGGCAACTGAAGAGAAGGGACAAGGGTCCTCCAGCTGCAACTACATCTACTTGGAAGGGAGAGGCATAGACTGTCCTGAGTGGCTCAGTCTGAGCTGATGTTCTGTGCCCAAAGAAACTACATTGTTCTGTGCTAAATCTCCTGGCTTTTCTCCCCTCACCAAGTAAATTAGGGTTAAAAATCTCCATTGAGTGAGCTAGAGGAGGGGGAGAAGGATGGCTGAGCTGATGGCCAAGTGGGTTTGGGCTCTATCTAGGACTTGGTCCTGCCCTGCACCAGCCCTTGGGTGTAGATCCTTTGGGTTTTGTGTTTGTCTCCTGGCTTTGAACAGGTTTTGAGAGTTTCCTGCTCCCTCCCAACTACTTCAGCAGTTGCTGGAGGAGGGAGACTTCTTTATTCCAGGATGGAGCTGCTTCCAGGCGAAGGAAAAGTCATTTCTGAAAGCAAATATCTCTGGGATGCCTTAAGAGTGGGACACAAAATGACAACGGATTTCTGGAAGTCAGTATTTCTGGGTGAAATTTTAACATCCCTCTCCAGCCCCGTCGTCTTCCTGTCCCCCTTCCCCTCGCCCCTTTTCCCCCTCCTCACACCGCCCCGTTCATTCGTCTGATGTTTCCAAGTCTTTACCATGACACTGAAAGTACCAGCCCAACTTTATGGGGGAAGATCCAGAAGGAAAGTGCAGAGACCTGCCCTAGGGCAGAGGCGAGTCCACATTTCCCAGCCCTGGGCTATTACCATGACTGAGATTCTCCCTCCCCGCTCCATTAATTCCCCTTCCCGGAGCAACAGGATCGTCCAGCACCTTCCACTAACACGTCTGGGAAGTAAATGCTGATTCTCCCAGCTCTGGAAGAAAGCACTTCACGCTGCCTAATTGCCTTTTCCACTTGCAGCTGGATAACCAGCTGCTGCTGCCGCCTATGCAGGGCTCCTGGCGCAGCCCCAGAAGGAGACCCGGCCTCAGCAGAGCCCTCGGGGGGCTCCGCTGCCCACTCCCGGCCCCTCCAGTTCACAGAATGGTCGAATGAATTCCTAGACCCCTGCGCTCCTCTCCGGTCTCACTTCAGCACTCCCGCGGTCTCTGTCCCTCTCTAGTGGCGGTGCCACAGCCCCGCCACAGCAGCTGCCGGGAGCTTTGAGCGGATTGGGGTTTAGAAATGCCAAAAACATTACATCAGCAAATTCCAGGACAATGGAACTTGTCAAACAGTTGTGGTAAGTAATTGGAACACCACTTTCAATTCTGATAAAATCAGTTCATCTCCACTGATATGTCTTGGGTTATTTTATGAGTGAGCTCACAAGACAGCTCACCAGTTCACAATGAACGAGTTCAGCTTTGACCCAGTGGGAGGTTTTGACCCATCTGGAACGATTTAGTTTGGAGTTTCCATTTCCAAGTGATTTTCGGACCATCAGTGTAGTTCACTGGTACTAAAAGGGCATTTCAGGCTCTCAGTAAGGAAATTGCATTTTCCAGGTCTCTGTTTCCAGCAGAGCTTTTACCATCAGATTGGTTTCCTTGCTTTGATTGGGAGGGTTGGAGCAGAGACCCCCGAGATCCCTCCCAGGCTGGGTTACTCTGATTCCATGCTCTCTGGCTAGAGGATGTTTCCCTGTACATGAGGTGGTTGTATCACCATCCTCACCCATGCACACGGCAGAGAATTTTCACTGTGCTTTCAGACCTGTGTGGTAAAGGCCCAGCAACAGGAAACTCAACCCCAAAACACAATCCCAATACTCCCAAGGGCAGAGGCTCTGCTCAGCAGACTGGGTGCCCTGAACTTGGACAGGGCTGGTCACACAAGAGGGCTCGTTGCCATATTCCCAGAGGGAGGGAGGGAGAAGAGCTCCCCCTTGTTCACATCTGCACTGTAGGCTGGGTCAGAGCATTTCCCCACGTCAATCATGACCTCCCAGGGAGAGTCTCAAAGGAGGTTTTCAGGGCCAGGAGCCGAAGACATTCCTCGGGGCAGGTGCTGCAGTGGCAACCCTCGACCACCTCCACCTCCCTGGGGCCTTCGAGGAGCAGGAGCTGCTCCAGGCGCAGCTGGGCCGGCTCACGGCAGGACCCTGGGGCAGGAACTCGGGGCTCTCACCGCCAGAGGCAGGACAGGGCCAGGGAACACGCCCACATAAAGACACAACACAGGGAACAGAAGCGAGAGAACCTGAAATTAATGGGAAGTTGGACGAGAGCAAACACAGATCTGACCAATATGGTTAATGCTACATTCTCTGTTTATTTCAGCTAAAATGGCAGGTTAGACTTTACAGTTAAAGGTAAACTTCTACACAGTTTACCTTTACAGGTGGTTTTTCATTGGCACACAACACAAAAAAGAATGTAAACATACATTGTTTTTCTTATTCTTAAGGCAGCTAAAGCGTTCACACTAATTGCTATGCTTGTTAACTGCTAAAAAACCCACTATCCCTTGTTAACACTTTAAGCTCTAATTTCTAACTGCACCACAAATCTGGCAAGGATTTTCTACCTGTGCCAGAGGCTTTCACAGGCCTCAAAATGGGCCCAAGCTGGGTGATTCAATTACAGTCCAAATACAAGTCGTGTCCACCTTCTCTAAGAAATTCTGCTACAGGGAACGGCCTCCAGCAACAGGTCCTGACACAAGCCTCCCCTGACTTGCTTAGCTTTTACTCCTCTCTCTCTTGCCCTGCCTGCCTGGAGGACACTGCACAAGCAGTGCCACAGTGCTGATAACAATGAGACAAATGGTAAGATTTGTCTTAGCTACAGGTGATCCCTCACAGGACACATACGTGCAGCACTCACAGACTTTCCACCCTTCTCTAGGGTCTTTTATCCCAGTGGAGATGGGACTTTAGGCAATGTTAGCTCTCCTGGGATGAGAAGAGCACCACAGCCAAGTCCCCAAATGCACATGCTCCTTCGAGTCCCTCCTAAAAGTGACACATGGCACATCATGTGGGAATGACATCCTGTCAGTCTCGCTCAAAGAGGCAGAAACAGGCCTCCAACCTCTCTGCACGTGAGAGAGCAGCTCTCAGGTACAGCAGAGGTGTTTGAAAGAGCTGCTGGGCTGTGAGCAGCCAGAACTGCGCTCAGATGCTGCCAGGGCAGCCAGGTGGGCACTGCCACAGTCCCTTCCCTGGCTGAGCTCTGGCCCTTCCTCTGCCCCGAGGTATCCAGCACTGCTGTCTCACCTGCACAAGCCACTGCTCGGACCAGGGGAGGATGAGAGACTCAGTGACAGATTTTCTCAGAAGCCAAAAGCAGGTCTTTTTAAAACATGTATAAAACCCCAGCTCCAGTCACCAGCACCTGACCCTTCCCCTGCCCCAAGCACTCACCTTCCTGCTCCTTAGGAAATTGAGCATGGAGGACCGTGTGGAGAGCCCCGGGACACTGAGGTGGAGGGAGCTGATCACTGGGAGGGGCAGCTGGAGCGGCACCGCCCGACGCCCACACTGACAGGACTGCAGAGATGTCTGCCAAACACCACATCCACCAAGGGTTACCACTCATGTATTGTGTGATACTGAGCCCAAACCAGGGCTGAGTACCACACACACACTGACAAAAAAGACATGGCCCACCCACCCCTGGGAAATCTGCCTGGGAGAGAGATTCCTTCAGTCTGAGGTGGAAATTCCCAAGGGATAGTCTGGCAGTAGCAGTGCTCTCACATCAAACCAGTGTTTACAGACCAGGAATAAAACACTTTATGTTAGATTGGTCAGTGCACACAGACTAAAAAAGAATTAAAATTTTACTAGGAAATCACAAGCCTTTTCTTTAGTGAGCACACATGAGGGAAGGGGTGCAAACAGGTGAGTGCCCTGATCAGCAAAGGGAAAAGAGGATGCTCAGCCATGGCTGAACTGCAGATCTTGCACATACTGAGCAAGCCTCAGCCCAGCGGGTCCAGGGCAGAGGGCTCCATCTCTCTTGGAGCCCAGTGAAGCTGCTCAAGCTGGAAACAAACCTGTTTCCCCCAGCCAAACCCCAATTTCACAGCTCTCCACACCTCCTGCATTGGCACATCAGCTCCGTGTCAGAGGATGTGAAGGTGGGATCGGGTGTGGGAGCAGGGGAGGTGCAGGACCATGGCATACAAGTTTGGATTGGTTTGCTCTGCTGTATTTTGAGTTTACAAATTGTCAGTGTTCATTGGCTAAAGGCTGTTTCTTCCAGAAATCCTTTTGAAATTAGCTATTTTTCCTTAATAGCAGCGTCCATACTCCAAGATTTATTGATGTAAATCCTTATTTCATCAGATAACAGGGAAGAAAATTTGCATGAAAAGTGCCCACAACATCATCCACCTCTGTAATCCATTTGCTTTGACCTGCTGAAGTCACAGACAGTGTGTGTTGCATAAATGTAAATTTTGCATTTGACTTAAAAATGGTTTTTCAGTGTACCCAGTGCCAGCTGCAAGGGACGAGGAAACAGGAAGGAACATTTGAAACTCACACGTGGGATACAGCAGCTGCCTGAGGCTCCCTTTGCTCAGGGAAGGAGTGAGCAGGCAGCCAGGCAGCAATTCCCAGCTTATCAGCCATGCCAGTGGTGACTCCTGTGGATGCTCCTCACCCGCAGCAGGGCGAAGACAGCTGGCACTTGTCAAAGGACACTGTGCCAGATGAAGACACTGTTAACCCCTGTTCTCCCAGCTCTGCTGCCACACAAGCTGTGCTTTTTATTTTTAGGCAAATATTTTATTTTTATCTCTCAATGATTTGTGAGCATTCTTGGGAACCCAAAGGGGTTGCAGCTGACTGAAAGCTGGTGAATGTTGTCCTGATTTTCAAGAACAAGGAGGATCCCAAGAACTACAGGCCTGTCAGTGTCATCTCAGTACTTGGTAAAGTTATGGAGAAGATTATTCTGGAAGGTGTTGAAAAACACCTGGAAGACAACACAGTCACCGGCCACAGCCAGCACAGCTTCCTGAGAGGAAAGTCTTGCTTGTCATAGCTTTTATGACAAAATGACCCACCTGGTTGACCCAGGAAAGCCAGCTGATGTAATCTTTTTGAATTTCAGTAAAGATTTTGTTACTGTCTCTCGCAGGATCCTTATGGACAAACTGTCCATCCTACAGCTACAGTGACTGGCACTAGTCACCAGAGCAGTTCTGCAGGGCTCCATCCTCAGCCCTGTGCTCTTCAACATCTTCATAAATGTCTTGGACACAGGACTGGAAGGGACACTGAGCATGTTCACAGATGATACAAAATTGGGAGGAGCTGCTGACTCCCTCAAAGGCAGGGAGGTGCTGCAGAGAGACCTCAGTAAATCAGAGGGCTAGATCATCACCAATCATATGAAGCTCAACAAGGGAAAGTGTCAGACCCTGCCCTGGGGTGGGGCAGCCCTGGGTGCAGGGACACACTGGGAATGAGAGGCTGGAGAGCAGCACTGTGGGAAGGGACCTGGGGCTCCTGGTCAGTGGCAAGTTGGATCTGAGTCACTGCTGAGTCCTGACAGCCCAAAGGGGCACCGTGGCCTGGGGGGCACCAGGCCCAGGGAGGGATTGTCCCACTCTGCTCTGCACTGGGGCAGCCTCAGCTCCAGTGCTGGGGGCACTTGGGGCACCACAAGGTCAGAAGGATCCAAAGCTGTTGGAGAGTGTGCAAAGGAGAGCAACAGACAGTGAAGGTCTTGAGGGGAAGCCATTTGAGGAGTAGCTGAGGGCATCCAGTCTGTTCAGCCTGCAGGAGACTGAAGAGAGACCTCATTGCAGTTATACCTTCCAAGGAAGGGAAGAGGAGGGGCAGACACTGACCTCTCCTCTGTGGTGACAGTGACATGGCCTGAGAGAATGGGCTGAAGTCATGTCGGGGAGGTTGAGGCTGGGTAGTAGTAAAATGTTCTTCCCCCCAGCAGTGGTCAGGCACTGCAACAAGCTCCCCAGGGAATGGTCACAGCACCAAACCTGACAGAGCTCAAGCAGCATTTGGACAATGCTCTGGGGCACATGATATGACTCTTGGAGATAGCTCTGTGCAGGGCAGGGAGTTGGACTTGATGATTTTTGTGGGTCCCTTCCAACTCAGCATATTCTGTGATTCTGTGATTATATTTTCATCATTTATTCTTCTAAAGTTGATGTTTCTGGAGCTGACAAGCTGTCACTGCTTGTAACAGCTCTTAATTTGGATATGGTAATTTTATCGTTCCAACTACAGTAAGAATAAGAAGCTGGTATTTGGCAAACACTAAAGGTTAAATTTGTACAAGTGCTACTCTCGTGCACTGAAAAATCCTAAGAAACCTCAGAGTGTGGAGCTGTTGTGTCCTTACAGCCAATGCAAAGGGGAACCAGGCCATAGGCTGCTCCTGAAGGCTGATGAGCAAATGGAGCTACTTTCTACTTCCTCTGCTTTCTCTACTTTACAGGGCAGCTGCTTGTACTGCTGATATAGCACTTACAACATCAATCCTGGGAAGCAAAAGTCTGCAGTCATCCTGAACTTATGCAGCAATAAACAGGGAATTCAAACACAGAATCAACCATAGTGCAGCTCAGGTCCAGGAAACTGAGCTCCTCTGTGCAAAGGAACAGGCCCAGGGGTCAGGCTACTCATCAGTTCCTGTGCTACAAAAGATGTTTAAGTGTTGGATTATCTGATCAACAGGACCCCAGCACATTTCTGTCCTTAATTCCCCAATGGAAAAGTCACTTGGAAAACTTCAACATAAAAAAACCAGCCAAGGGATGGGCAGGATGTGAGTGTGGAAGCGTCAAGAATCTTCGTTTGTGGAGGGTGAAGGGGAACTCAGAGGAGCTGTGGCTGTCTCATGCCTGGAAGTGTTCAAGGCCAGGTTGGACAGAGCTTAGAGCAACTTGCTCAGGTGGAAAGTGTCCCTGCCTGTGACAGGATGAGCTTTAAGGTCCCTTCCAATCCAAACAACTCCATGATGCTATGAACTCACCATGCCCAACGTGGAGGAAATGGCTCTGCCTCCTGCAGCAGCCCCTCTCTGCAAACAGATTCCCCTGCTCCTCTACTCTGCCAATGGCTCCTTTACCTGTGGTCACAAACCACCCAGCCCCAGTTCCAATTCCCCACCTTTTCTGCCTGAGCTAGGAGGAGGCACTGAGTACCCAGCACAGCTCCAGCCACTCCCTAACCTGAACTAAATGACTCCAGCACAAAGAGATTTTGTTATAGATGGACATGACACATCCAACCCTGGCCAGGTGGGTTGAACACCCTATTTAGTTACTCCAGAAAAACAGTCTGGCACCGTTATCTCACTGTTTATCTGCTCTCTTCTACTTCCATTTTACTGCAGAGCTGGGTAAAAGGAGTCCCCTCTCACACCACAAAGGAGCCCATGAGCACTAACCCCCCCCCAGATTCCTGCACAGCAGCTTCCCCTGACACAAATCCCCCACTGCTTGCCAAGTGCAGACTGTCCTCCGTGCTGGTCACTGTGGAAAGCACACATCAACCACAGCAGCATCAAATGCCAGCAGGGCCCACTGCAGCTTCACACCACAGCCCTCTGCTCGCCCAAGCCAGAGGCCAAAGCAGTGCCAAGGTTGAGAAGGAAAAAGGAACTTATGGGCAAAGATGGGAGCCTACAACAGCCCTGTGAGGAAGACCACAGCTCATGGGTCCTGCATGCTGCACCCTAGGAAGCACAGGAACAGGACCTCTGACATTTATACCTGTCTTCCCCAGCAGGTGAGAAGGTGAACAGCTCAGAGCCAAACGGGCGTGCATATCCCAGCAAATGTCCCTTGACTGTGATCTGAACAAACACTTGGGCAGCCTGAGAATAAGCATCTCTCCCACATGATCAGGATTGTGCTCCCAGCATGATCAGGCTCCAATCAGGCTCCCAGCAAACTTCAGTGTGTTTCTTGAGAGCCACTGACTGGATTTGCTGACAGCCTGGGGAAGCTCCCTTGGGGGTCTTTGCTCTTACCACCACTTCCAAACTAATTTAAGTTTGTGGTAACCAGAAGCCACTCTCAAATACCCTCATTTGAAAGAACATACATCCTTCATCTTCCTTCATCCCATCCAATGGTTTTATGTGGGGTAACCCTGTCCTGTCCCTCCCCACACCAAACAGAGTCAGAGCTGGCACTTTAACAACACTGGCAACACAGCAGGACATGTCACAGCAGTGATGGCAGCATGACCCCCACAGCCACACAGTTCTGCTGCTAACTCCACATAGGAAAGCACTAGTTAAAGCAGAAAAGCTCTAGTCACCAGAGTCCTGGAAGCAGCAGAGGCAGTGTTGGTGCCCTTGTGCTGTCAGGGGTTCTCAGACAGGGCTGATGGCAGCAGCATTCCTGAACACTTGATACACACAGTTCCTCACCACAGAACTCAGGATCTCTGCACCAACTTGTCCAGGGACACAGCACACGGAACATCCAGTCCCCAGGGAAAATGTTTTTGCCAGACTGAGGAGTGAGAGCACACAAGAGAACAGTGATGCCAGCATGGACACTCCTCTGGCATTCAAAATGAGGTTCAGGGGTTTGGGTTTTTTTTCCTACAATTGTTACAAGTGCAACAATCAGAGACACTTAGAGAAGCTGCACAGGCCTTGGAACAAGCCGAGTTCCCCTCGAGTTCATCCCCAGTTCCTGGAGGACAGCTGGGTTTCTCTGGAATGGATGCCTTGTGAAAACAATTAGCAAAACCAAAATGCTGGAGAAGGCATCCTATCAATTTACCACCACACTACAGGATCCCAAGCCCAGAGCAGAAATCAGCACAGCTGCTCAACAACAACAATAAAAATTTAATTGTTTTAAGAGACAAACATACATAACAAAACCCACACTTCCATTAAAAAAATTCCTTGTGCCTGGGCACCTGAGCCAAGCCACTCTCTGTTCACAGCTCCATGGTGCTGCAGAGTACCCAAAGAGGCTGGGACTGCTACTGGGAGTAACTGCTGTGTAACCTGGCAAGAGCAGAGAGCTGCACTACAGCCACATGGGAAGGGACATACAAAATAGTTATGAAAAAATATGCATTTTAAATAAAGAACTTACAACAACTTCAACTTTATACAAAATATCACGGTTGCCATGTCTCAACTTCAGTGTCTCAATTCTAGGAATTATTTTTGAACTCTCAGCATCTTGTTTTCCATCTTGCACCACCTCTGCAGTCTCTTTCTCCAGAGAGCTCTGTCTCTGTCCAGCTCAGTCCAAAGTACCTGAAAATGAAAAAAACATATTGTAGTCTCAGGAATCAAAAGTGCAGTTCTGTGAACAAATAAATCTTGTTTACAAGCTGACAAAAGAAAGTGCAGTCACTTTAAAGTTTAGGCAAACCACACACAAGTAAAACCAAATCTAGCCCAAAAAACTACTACATGTGCCTCAGGGTCCAGCTGTATCGTTATGATTCAGGCTCAAATAACAACACGTGTAAACTCTGGTTCTGCACAGGGCTTATAGCAAAGATTTATTGAAAGACAGACTCTTTTATATAGTGTTTTGGTACAATGAAATTGACTGGTCATTTGGAACAACATCTCTCCACTGTTTCTTACAAGTAAACAAGAACCAGGCAAAACCACCACCTGCTAATGGTCTTTTACTTTCCAAGGATTGTTTTGATTCCTCCTTACAATTTCCTAGGCCAGAGTGAGAGAGCACTAAGTTCCCACAGGCTCTGCTGCTGCTGCTGCTGCCTGAAGCCTAAAAATCCATGTTCTGACCACTGTCAGTTCCCACACAGCTGAGCCATTCCAGTGCTCAGAGGGGCACTGCAATCCACACTAGGAATTACTGAGGATGTGGAAGCAGAGAGCTTTGCAAATGATTCAGTTCTTTCTCTCCTAAGTAGGTGATTACACAAAATACTGAAATCAAGTAGAAACTCACCTTCCAAAAAAGCAAATTCATCAATAGCTTCAATGGCATTATCTGAAAAGCAAATTGAGACCAATTAAAATAGATAAACCAACGCCATATTTGCATCTGTTTCAAACTGCAGCACTTGAAATTACATCACAGCACAGTGACCAGTTTCAAAGAGATTTACTTGTTTTGGACATAGTGTGTGAAATTACTACTGTAGCCTTTGGTAGAAGTTTTTCTTTCCCATCTTCAGGGAAAGAAAGAATAAATCCGTAATTACTTCAGCACCTCCAGACAGGTGGAAAAATCCCCCATTGCAGCAACCCCTCGCTAAGGTCAGCACAGAACCTGCTCCCATACCCAGGTCTTTTCTTTGCAGGGTTTTCCTTTTTCCTTGCTGGGCATACACGTAAGCATCTTTGGCTATGGTTTCAACAAACAGCTCCTGCAAGGCAAAACATGACAGGTTTTATCCCTGAAAATACCAGAGGAAATGGCTGGACAGTGATGTACAGGACAAGCAATGTGGGAGAAAATGTTCCTCAAAACCCACATTCTCTGGGAGACCCACTCCACACCAGGGGCTCCCAGGGCACCTTCTGAAGGGGGAAAGATGTCCTGTGCTCAGGAGATGAATCATGAAATCCTTAAGGTGGAGAAATACCTCTAAGATCATTGTGTCCAATCAGCAACCCAGCACCACCTCCACGTTCACCACCAGTCCACGTCCCCAGGTGCTACATTTTTTTAACAGTTCCAGGGATGGTGACTGCCCCGGGCAGCCTGTGCCAGAGCTTGACGACTCTGTCCATGAAGGAATTTTCCCAATAACCTAAACCTTCCCTGAGGCCGTTTCCTCTTGTTCTGCGCCTTCTTGCTTGGGAGAAGCGATCGACGCCCACCTGGCTGTCCCCTCCTGTCAGGGAGTTGTGCAGACAGAAGGTCCCCCCGAGCCTCCTTTTCTCCAGGCTGAGCCCCTTCCCCAGCTCCCTCAGCGCCTCCTGGAGCTCCAGACCCTTCCCCAGATCGGACTGGTCGCAACCGCCCCGCGGGTCCGTGAGCCGCCGCTCGGGAGAGAAGGAAAAACGTCCTGGGACAGACTGAGAAGCATCCCCGCATCCCGCAGCCTTCCGGCCTCCAGGGCCCCCAGGGGCAACCCCTCACCGTGGCCCGCGCCAGCACGAACACGGCCTCCTGGCTGGCCAGGGTGACGTCCGGGTCCGCCTTCACCAGCGCCTTCACCCGCG
>JANPWX010019135.1:83408-95109 GCA_024734555.1 Trochalopteron elliotii
GGGGCCTCGCTGCCTCCCCGGCGGGGCCTCGCTGCCTCCCCGGCGGGGCCTCGCTGCCTCCCCGGCGGGGCCTCGCTGCCTCCCCGGCGGGGCGATCCCTCCTCCTCCCCTTCACCATGTCCCTTAACACAGCCCCCACGCCTCCATCCCTGTCCTCCCCAAAGATGCCGCTCAGTGCCTCTCTAACATCCCCCGTGCCCCAGCAGGGCTCTCGGGCCTCCTTCTCCCCAGAGACAAGGACGGTGCCCTCTCCGTTGCGGCGACAGGAGCAGTGGGGCGGGTGGGGGGTGGCTGTCACTGCTGTCTGCCCGTCCTGTGCTCCAGAGTCAGCTCCCCGTGGTCCTGTGTGGGACCTCCCAGCACCTTCTCTCCATCCCGCCTCCAGCTGGTGGGATCAAGCTCTCCAGTGCTCCCCTTGGGCACCCACCACCCTCCACAGGACCCCCAGGACCACCTCCCTTGGCCAACAGATGCCCTCCTTCCCCAGCCTTCCCCATGTCCTCAAACTCTGTCATATCCTTAAACCATCTGCAGGCGGGAGCCACCTCGGGGACTGCTGGTGGGACGGACACCTTCCCAAAGGGACATGCCAGTCCTGGAGCAGGGACACCAGCACCAACCAGCAGACCAGAGCACCCCTGCCAGGGCTTAACTCGACCTGTCCGATTATTCCTGCCTCAGAGGCAGTAAACAGTGACACCAGGACAATTACACACTGCGATGGCCTGACACAGCACCCTGCCATGCAGAGCTTCCCCTGGCTTCCCAGAGGAATTAGGCTCTTCAGCAGAGCTCATGTCCCACAGTTTTGGATACTCCAGGAAGCCATAGCCCTCACCCAGCATTTTTGTGCTCCCACAGAGCTCAGCTGTGCACCCTCTGCACTTCCCCGCTCTGCAAGTCATGTGCAGCTTTGAGACCTGACCTGCAGAGCAATCCTGGGCCACCATCAGACAAGGACATTGCCCACCCTCCCGGTCCCATCCCTTCACGTCCTGCAGTCAGCTCCCAAAACTGAGGCTCTCCTCTGGATACAACTCTTATGGCCAGCAGGACTTGGGCTGCAAGTGTCGAACAGCAGCAGAGCCAAACTGGTGGTGTACCAAGAGCTGCTCCTCCTCTTTCTCCTCCTCCTTGTGCAGTGTCACCATCAGGCAAAACCAACTTCCTGGCATTGCACACAGCACCTCACCAGCAGTTGGGAAAGAGCTTCTGGTTTCAAGGGAGGGGGAGCCTCAGAGAGGCTTGTCCAGAATGCTTTGGGTGGTCTTTAGCAAGGAGGTGAGCACACAGGAAAGCATCCACTAATGGAAGATGGTGAGTAAGAACCAGACTTGGGCTGTAGTGGACATGGGGACAGGACACTGGGAGCCATACATCCTGGTTGGAAGGGTTTTAGGGATGTCCTTGTGAGGGGTGGGATCTAGTCAAGAGCCTCGCTCCTCTGGAAAGGCAAAGTCCATCTGTACATCTGTGCTGTATGGAGTTTCAAAGGTCTCTGACCAGTTTCTGGTCTCAGAGTAAAGTTTTCTGGGTGAACTTAGGCTGAATATAAACATCTGTGAAAGGAGGTGGCCACACTCCCACCGAGTCCAGGAGAGCCCCCACCAGCACAAAATGGATTGGAAAATGTGGAACTGTCACAGTGATGGCAATGCTGTACATCCAAGGGCTCTGAGCAAGTCCCAGCTCATTGAACAGGGCCAAAACTGATCATTACAAACCACCAAATCATTCAGGTGTCAAAAATCCCAACAGTATGTCTGGGAATCTGGAAAATGTTGTTTTTTTCACTAATTTGAGTGAAAGCCTCACTGCTGGTATACGGGAAATGGCACATTCATGCTGCTTCAGCACTGCTATGCCAAGTGCTGCATTTGAGGGTTTACCAGGAAAACTGGGGTGTTTGCCTGGGAAACTTGCACTTTTGTAAGTCTGTATATATACATTTGATTGGTTATGTCTAAAAACATTCCATCAGCTTTTCTCCATATCAGCCCTTCCCTTGTGAAAATAAAAATTATGCAATCACTAAGGAGAAGAACTCCAAAATTGAAGCGTACAGCTCCAGTGAAGCAGCCAGCCCTGGTGCAAAGGGACACTGTGGTCTGGGGACAAGGGTATGGGAGAAAGATGGGGAGGGTACAGTGATCCCTCCCTTTTTACAAGGTCCACCTGAGAAGCTTAGGAAAAAAGTAGCCCCATTCTGTAGCTTTGTGCCATACCTCCAACCTGGCAGTCTTCTTCCAAGATTCATTCACAGCTTCCTCCAGGCAGCTTTTCTCTGGAGGCTCTAGAAAAAGGTGAATTGAGTCACCGAGGAAGCTAAAGGCAGCTAGCTCTGTGCTGGAGCGGATGTGTCCTGGATTGTGTGTGCACACTGTGAACCACACAGGAAAGACACATGTCACAAAAGTAGGACAGTCTGCTGCCTCTTGGCTTTGTTTTTTCCCTGGTCCCAGTTTGGCGTGGCTCCATGTTGTTTTCTCAGATACATTTCAGGACCTTTTTGAGCAAAGTTTTGGGAGAACCTCTCATTTTGTGGAGAAGACTTAGTGTGAGACCATGTTGAAGGAATGCCACATTCCCCAGGGAAATTTTGAATCGTTTTCCTCGATGGTGTTTTGATTGGAACTGTTTTTCTTAATGGTTGCAGGCACATCTGGAGGGGAGAGACGCCGTGGTGAGGCACCTTCGGGCAAAGTTCCAACAGAACAGGAAAGAACCTCCCAAAGTGGGTGGCTGGCCAGAGAGTCACTCTGCAGCCTCTCATGGACCAGAGCCAGGACAGACCCCTGGCACGGCCTCCAAGGGTGATCTTCCTCAGGAGGCCCCCTGGAGCAGGAGGGCAGACTGCAGCAGGGCCTCTCCATCTCACAGTACAGGTCAGAGTCTGGGACAGCATTCACCTCATTCTGCCTGTGAGACCCCAGCACAAATTATGTGTTGGAAGAAGGGGATGCCTCAAGATGCCAGCTTCCACCCAGTGCCTGCAAAGCTAGGAGATGTGTTGAACAAGAAGATGGAACCCAGCTCTGATCCTCCCCACAGGAAGCCTGCCCAGCAGACACGGCCACCTGCCAAAGACAAGAGAGCTCCAGCAGATCTTGCCAAAGGCACAGCTGTTGCAGCCCCCCTGCTTGCTGTGGGAAACCCCCAAAGGACAGAGCACTCAGCTTTGCTCCAGAGAAAGCCTTTGCCACATGTCAGGGAACTGGGAGTGAAGCCAGGCAAGCCCTGGCACCCTCCTGATGTGGATTTGGCAAAGTTCAGAGCAGCTGCACATCCTGGGATATCCATCCATCCTGCCACAGAACCACCAAGGAGAGCTCAGCTGGGTATGGCCAGGCACCTGAAAGTCCCTCAGGGAAGGGTGTTGCTCATTCAGGAAGGAAAATCTCCCCAGTTAGAGCCTGCAGGTCTTGGGAGATGGCAATACTGGGAGGGCTGATGGAGAGGTGGGGGCTTGTATTACCAAAGGGGCTTTTATAGGCAGTAGCATGAGGATGAGAATGAGAGAGAAGGAGGGCAGGTGAAGAAACAAAGTGCCCTGTCCCTGGCTGGGCACAAGTTTCTGTCTCTGGAGTGTTTGTAGGAAGTAAGGTTGGAGTAAGTAACTCCATCTTGCAGTGAGCCCAAGATGGTTAGGGGCTGGAGCACATGGAGAAAGAAAGGCTGAGACCCAGGCTTTTTTGGCTGAGAGGAGAGGGAGGAAGGGGAGATCTCACTGCCCACAGCTACCTAATGGGGAGAAAATAGGGTCAGACTCTTCCCAGAGGTGCCCAGGGGCAGGCCTGGGGGTGATGGGCATGGGCAGTAGGGGAGGTGCCAGTCAGACATTGCCTTGCCAAGCTCCACAGTGGCCTTCCAGATGTGGAAGTGCAGTGGTTTCTCACAGTTGCTGTTCTGCTAATCCACACTCCAGGTGATGAAAGCTGTTTCGAATACCATTTCTTGCTCAATTTCTCTAACCATGAGACTAGACTTCCCTTCCTTTCCTTAAGAGAACTGAAAAATCAAGCTAGTCTATGTTTTAATTAAAAGGTGTTATCAGGGCTGGCCACGCTGTTGTGCTGGGAGATTCTCACATGACTGCCTACAAGTATCTATTTGTTGCATGGTCTTGAGGCAAGCTGCAACATCTAGAATTACACCTTGCCTTAATTTGATTACTTTGGTTAATTTTTAAGGCAATCTTATGATTTTTAGGGCCAAATATCTGATTATGTATTACTTGGTACCATAAACCAACAGAGATTTCATTTTGTACTCAGGTCTTTGTGCCCATTTTTGGTTGGTCTGGTTGACCAGGCTGGAGACAAGGGTTGTGATACAAATAATGGTATGATAGCAGGGATGTGGTCATGCTGGCAATTGTAAAGGGGGCAGCATTCTGGCTGATGAAGCTCCTGAGCATGTGGAGATATCCAGGACTTGCCCTGACTCTGATACATATTTGAAATTTAGCAGTTTTCCACATTCATTATACCTGTTTTGGCCTCTTCCCCTCTCCTTCCATCATTTGTCCAGGAAGAAAGTAACTTTAGAAATATACAAATGGGAAAATACATATTGAAGGTCCTCAGTGAGGAACCTGATGAGCTGTGCACCAGTGTGCTGGAAGAAAATCCCTAGATGGGCTATGGACTGAAAACTCCTTGCTCTATCAAGATGTGTAGTCAGTTTTATCTCCCCACCTCCCCCTGCACTAAATCCACCTCAGGGTGGCTGATAGGGCTGAAGAGAAAATACGAAATAATCCCTCCCTGCTCCCTCCTGTTCTGCTGTTTGTCACAGGTCACCTGCAACCAGGCTGTGCTGCATCAGTGCCCACACGGTTCCCACTGCGGGGTGCTCCAAGGGGCACGGGGTAAGGACTGAGGCACCACTGCTGTTCCAGGCTGTGCCAGGCCACTGGGAAGGGCACCAGACATGACAGCAAGAGAATATTTGGGTTTTCCTGCCTGCTGCTGGAGCCCAGGGTGTGCAAGCAGCTCCCACAGTGTGAAGCATGGCCATCCCCCGGGGCTGTGTTACCTCACTGTGGCCATTGCACCCCACTGCCTGTCCACATCCAGCTGTGTGAGGAGCTGCTGGCACAGGGCATGGAGCTGCTGTGCAGCTCTGCCCCAGAGCCAGGGCCAGTACATGACCAGCCCACCTGCTTGTTCCCCAGCCTCCCCCTGGCAGCCCTCATTCTGCCCTCAGCCCCCAACGCCATCATTGCAGCAGCACTTCCTAACCGTGCTCTGCCTCACTGCAGGGATGAAGATGAGATATATGATGACGTTGAGCCTGTTGGGCTGGCCAGGAGAAGCCCAGGCCTTCTGCTGCCTTCTGTGTCCCAGCTGCCAGTGTATCCCTGCCCCAGAGGAAGTGAGTAAAGTAGGGGCTTGGATGCTGTTTGGGGTGAGACCTGAAGCTCTGAGAGCTGTGAGGCCCCAATGGGCCATGGGGAGTGGCAGGGCCTGTGCTAAGCCTGCTGCTCCCCACACAGGAGGGCAGAGTTCCTCTTGTAAGTGCCCCACAGTTGGGGGCAAACTCAGGATTTGGTCCCAGGAGGAGAAAGCTCTTGCTGCTCTCTGTATCCTGTGTTGGCAGGTGTTTACACATCACAGCAGCCTCATGGCAGCACCTCTCCTGGGGTTTGGTTTTACAGGTGGAAATGCTGGCCGAGCCTCTAACAGAGTTACCTTGCTGGCAGCTGCACAGAGGTAACGGGGTTTTTTTATTCTTTCTAAGGGTCCCAAAATGGCCAGGGCTCCTTGCTGCTCAGACAAAACTGCTGCTTTAATGGTCTTTGCTGGGCTTGGAATGTGAAGGGTCTGTGGTGCAGAGCACAAGCTGCAGACTGTACACCTGGCCCTGAGAGCCCCCAAAACCCCAGAACTGGTGCAGGGAAATGCAATGGGGAGCAGCTGTCAGGGAGAAGGGGATGGGAGGAAGCAGAGCATGGGGTCATCATCTGAACCTTCCCATGGCTTTCAATGACTGTAGAGAACCCCAGGTCTCCCAGAAGATGAAGACCATGACACTCAAGGCATGCAAGAAGGAAGAGAAGATGGACAGGGAGTTTCAGAAGAAATTCAAGGTGAGCAGCAGCGAGTGATCACCCTCCTGGGAAGGGTGCAGTGCAATGGCAGAAAGGAGCTCTGCTCCACAGGGACCAGTGATATCCAGATCACACCCTGCCTTGTTCCCCCAGGTCACACCACCCCCATTCCCCCAGATCAGACCAGTCCCACAGACCATTTGGCCAGAGAGGAATCTGCTTTTTTTCAAGGAGGGAGAGCAGTCAGACCTGTCTGGCTTAGCTCCCCATGGGCACTGCTGTTTGTGTTTCAGTTTGAAGGCAGCATCAATGTCCTTACTCAGATGATGGTCGATCCTGCAACAACGGAGAGGAGGGGCGGAGCCAAGAACTTGCCACTGAGACCGGGAGAAATCCTTGATGTCATTCAGTTCACAAATCAGGAGCAAATCCTCTGCCGGAACAGCCAGAGGAGATGTAAGTCCGGAGGGGGATGGGGTTTGCCCACAGCAGGGAGCACAGCACAGTTTTGTGAAGAAGCTTCTTCATGCAAACACCCCCTGACAGACCTCCTGACAGATCTCCACCTGTTAGATCTGACAGGTAGCCTGCTACCCTGAGAAAGTTCCCACGTATCTCTGCACAAATGTCCTGCTCTTCCTTCCACTCAGCAGAAGCAGTTCTGCTGTGACCTGGCCTCGTCCTTTCCCTCTGCCAAAAGCTTTTGCAGTCCTCGAAGCCTCCAGGCCACCAGCCTGGCATACCAGGCTTTGTCATGGGCTCAAATTCCACAAGCTGTGTGCACTGAGGGATGCTCGACTGGAATGGGCTACAGATCCCTCAGGCAGACAGGAAGGGATCAGGCTCTTCCCTACCAGCTGCATTCAGCCTGGCAGGCTTCTTCTTGACATTGCCCAGAGCAGGTTCCTCCAAAGGGTCCAGCCTGGCTGCCCAGAGCTGGATTCCTCCTTGTCCCAGCTCTTTCTGAGAACATGAGGTGTTGCTAAACCCTGGGCAGGGGTGGGTGCTGGGGTGATTCCCACTCATGCCCTGGTTCCCAGCACAACCTGACATGTTTTCCTTCACTCTGTTGCAGATGGCTATGTGCCCAAGGCCGTGATGCTGCCTCTGTGAGTACCTTTTCAAGCCCCTTTATCTCCACTCCATGAGCTGCCACAACTGCTCTGTGAGTCACCAGTACTAAACTAGTCCTGGCTGACAACTCAAAGCAACCCAGCTCAGGCTGTGACCATAAGCCTAACACCAGCTGGTTCTTCTGGGGTGGAATCTGCCATTTCTAGTGTCAGGAGAGATTCTGTCACTGGGGCACTGAAAGCACTCCCCAAGCTGTGGTCCCTCGTGTGGAACCTGCCCAGACATTGCTCAGAGGCTGCTGCTGGCACAGGATGAGGGTGCAGCCCCTCTGCATGACCAAGTCTGCAGCTCCTGGCAGCCTGGGACGAGGCCACCAACCTGAGAGGGGCCAGAGTCATCTTAACCCCACTCCAGATGGCCCAGCCATGCAGGGAGAGCACTGCACTGGGAGGGGGAAACAGAGTCCAAAGAGAGCTCAGGAGGAGATGAGACAGATATGGCAGCAGGAGCTGTCCCTTGCCTCGGGGTTGGGAGGTGGTGGGACATGGGAGACCACACAGCCCACAGCAGCTCTCTTTATCGTTGCAGGGACACTGACATCTATGATGATGTTGAGATTTATGGTAGGTGCACAGAACTGCTGCCATACCCCTTCACTGGCCACAGTGACCACCACACCAGCACCAGGTGGTGCTGATCCTTTGCTCCTCCTGACCCTTTGCTCTTTTGCAGTCTTCCCTCTCTCCCTTCCCTCTGTGCAATTCCTCTTCCTCTCCCTGAGGTATTCTCTACTTACAGTTCCCTAAAAGTCTTCATGTTCCTCTGTTCCCAGTTGTTTGGGCTTCTCTGCACCCTGTTCTCAGCTTGCTCCCTCCACTTGCTGCCAGCACCAGGGCCCCTTCAATGTCATTTGAGGTGTCCCTGATCCCCCAGACAGCTCAGACTTCCCTTTCCCAAGCAGTTGGTCTCTCCTGACATGCAAACTCCATCCCTGGCTGGCAGTTGGCTCTGAAGATGGGGCTGAATAGAGACAACTGTATTTCAGCTCTGCTCACAGGCACTTTATCTAATTCTGGCAGGCTGAGCCAACCACACTAAGGCCAAAGTCACAAGACAGCACCACAGAGACCTCCCCAAGGGCTGAAACATGAACAGCACCAGACACCAACCTCCTTTTGTGATGGAGCTCTGCTTCCTCTGAGACAGAAGGAGCTCTGCTTCCTCTGCAAACTGACTGTGTCCCTGCCAGAACAGTGGCGTGGCTGCTCAGCACATGGGGCTGCACAGCTCCTGTCCCATGGGGCAGGGTGCCCCAGATCTTCAAGTCACACCATCACTGTAGCTCTGTTTTGTCTGTGTAAAATATAGCAATGGTTCAAGAGGGTTTCATGGCCTTTTTTGTTTGTTTGGTTGGTTGGTTGTTTTTTTCTGTTTGCTGGGGAAAGGGGTAAAATCAGGCCCATGAAGGTTTTAATATTTTCCCATTCCCAGAGCATCTTCAGCCTGGGACCCACCTTGCCATTCATTCTGCACCACACTCTGGCCCCAGTGACACTCCTGGCCTGAACCAGAGGCAAACTGGACAGAGAAATACTCTATCATTAATTATGGACCAGGTGCTCCAGCTGCATCTTATGGCCTTGGGGCAGCTTCCCTGGAGGGCTGGCAGGAGGTTGGATCTGTTGGGGCAGATATTTGTGTGGGAATATTCAGTATCATCTCTTGGTGCCCTGGGCTGGTGTCTGCAGATGCAATGGGAAATTCTCTCATCCACTGGGAAAGTTTCCCTTTGCAGACCCTACCCTCATGAAGCCCTCACAGATGGGGGCAGGATCAGGGTGCACTCACAGCAGTGGGGAGCACAAATCTAGTGCAGGACTCGGATCTGGTGACAAGATCCAAATCCTTTTAGATCAGGAACAGTGAGAAGTTGTGGGGCTGAGTCCCTGCTGCACACTGGCCCCCACCCCAGGGGCTGGAGGGTTAAACTGGGAGGGTTCAGCACCTCCCTGGGATGCCAAGCCCAGATTAACCAGTTGAAGACGTCACTTTCCATTATGGGAAAGGCTCCCAAATATCCCTGAAGCCTTTGGTTCTGGGGATTAGCCACCAGCACACTCAGCTGCTGGCACAGAGCAGGGGTCCCTCGGCACTGCAGGGCCATGAGTGGGGCTGGGAGCTGCTCCCAGGGGCACCATCTGGGCAGCTGAGGACGACCATGTGGGAGTGGGTCAGAAGAGCTGTGCTGCACTCGCTGTCCACGGCCCTCGTGCGCCTCTGGAAGTGGGTACGAGATTTCTGGTACAGAAATGGCCTCTTGACTCTCTCCATGCTGTCTGTTGTCACTGGATGCCTCCTGGGGTTCCTGCTGCGGGCGCTGGAGCTGACAGACCTGGTGAGCCTGGCTGGGATGGGATGGGAGTGAGGGGGATGGAGCAGGGCAGGGGGCAAGCCCTGGTGCCAGTAAGGGTCTCACATGGGCACAGCTCCAAAAGCAAAGGCTCCTGCCCAAGAAAACCATTTCAAGGCATGTTTCTGCCCATGCCTCTCCTCTTTCTTTTCTTTTCTTTTCTTTTCTTTTCTTTTCTTTTCTTTTCTTTTCTTTTCTTTTCTTTTCTTTTCTTTTCTTTTCTTTTCTTTTCTTTTCTTTTCTTTTCTTTTCTTTTCTTTTCTTTTCTTTTCTTTTCTTTTCTTTTCTTTTCTTTTCTTTTCTTTTCTTTTCTTTTCTTTTCTTTTCTTTTCTTTTCTTTTCTTTTCTTTTCTTTTCTTTTCTTTTCTTTTCTTTTCTTTTCTTTTCTTTTCTTTTCTTTTCTTTCCAGGAAGGTGCCAACAAATGTCCAAGCTATAGGACAAATTCTGCCTTCCTCTAATGGGAGTGGGGAACTCTGGTTGGACCCCATGAGTCTGCAGGAGCCTCGAGGTGGGATGAGGATAAGAAAGGGGGGAATGTTTACTCATGGGCTAGATGCTCAGTAAACAGGTTTCCCCCAACACCAGGAGCAGTGTTGGGATCTGAGGGATGGGGTCCAGGAGATGGGGTTTGAGGGATGGGGTCCAAGGGATGAGGTTCTCCCATTACTCTCCTGAACTGTGTGCAATCAAAGCACATTTCCACGCTCTGGAGAGGACCCAGCAAATAAATAGAGGGCTGGTGGGGAGCCTGGAGGGCTTCGAGGAATCACCTTCCTTTGAGGAGCCTTGGAGACAAATCCATTGGAGAAAACACATGAGAAAAGTGTGTTGGCTCAGCCCTTTCCAGGAGCATCACAGGAGATGCTGTGAAATGGCCCTGAGCTAAGATCCTCTGACTTCAGGCTCAGCCCTGATCCTCAGCCAGGCTGCTGAGCCCAGGAGGGGAATGCTGCTCCAGGAGAGCTCGGCTGATGCTGGAACATCCTTGTGTTGCCTACTAGGATTTAGCAAAGTCTTGTCATTTCAATTAGGCCCTTCAGCATCAGAGCAGCAGGGATGATCTCATTACTTAATTGAAGCTGGGTGTAATCTCCCTGCATCCCAGTGCACACACCCGTGAGAGACCAGCAGCCACCCACGCTGGGCATGAGGCTGGCAGAGTCTTGGGGCTCCAGCCCTTTGTCCTGCCATGCATCAGGTTTATCCATCCTCTGCTCCAGCCCCATCCTGCCCTATTGCCACAGCTCTGCTGTGGGCCTGGCAGACACTAGAGACTGTCCCCACTGGAGACTTTTGTAACAAAATCTGGAGGAGAGCTGGAGAGGTGGCCAGTCTCTGCTTTCCTCCCTGCTGTGGGAACTGTCACAAAGCTGAGAGACCCACTGGCAAAGAGATGCTGTTCAGATCTGGCATTACTCCTTGCACCCAGCTGGGCCCATTGCAGCTCCACTCTGCCTGAGCTCCCTGGGCACATCAGCCATGTCCAGGCCACACACTGGGACTGTTGCCCTCAGTTTTCTTGCTTGGAAGTGTTTGAAATCTTGCAGCAGATGTGCCAGTTTCAGGCACACAAAGAACGAGGCAGGCACAGCAGGTCAAGGGAAAGCTCCTCTATTTTAATTATCTGACTCCAATACTTACATACATTTGTACAGAGGTCAAGAGATTGGCTGCACAGGTTGCCACCTCTTCGACCTGGATGGTGAACATCACCATCAGTCATATTTCTCCTCCCAGAGCAGAAATATGTAAACAATAGATAATTTCTAAAAATACACATTGTTTTCTTGAAGCTGTGTGAGAATCTGCACTGCAAGATTTCCAGCACTTGCAAGCAAGAAAACTGAGGGCAACACTGGGACAATGCAGGGACAGCACAGAGGAGCACAGCTGCCTTGGCACCCCTCAAAGCCCCAGCATGGGGTGGTAGCTACTTTGGAGTAACCAAAAGTACCTTCTTGTCTTGGGGCCAACTCAGATCCCCCCCGATACCTCTGCAGTGGCACAGTGAAATAGAGGGATCAGGAATGGAAGGAGGGAGGGTAGGATGGATGGATGGATGGATGGATGGATGGATGGATGGATGGATGGATGGATGGATGGATGGATGGATGGGTGGATGGATGGATGGATGGATGGATGGATGGGGGATGGATGGATGGA
>JANPWX010019135.1:95117-143336 GCA_024734555.1 Trochalopteron elliotii
GGGGGATGGATGGATGGATGGATGGATGGATGGATGGATGGATGGATGGATGGATGGATGGAGGATGGATGGGGGATGGATGGGGGATGGATGGAGGGACAGGTGATGGGTGGAGATAGGGATGGAGGGAAGGAGGGATACTGGCCAGGCTGCTGGTCCCACAGACGCCTCACTCTCCCCTGCGTCATGGCTGTGGGATCCAGATTTTAGGGGATGTCTCTGCAGCCCCTCCCCATGTCCATGTGAGGGATGTAGGGGGTGGAGAGATGCCATGGCACCAAGATTGTCCCATGGATGGGCCAAATACCTGGGCTCTTCCTGAGCTCCTCATTCCCACCTTCAGCCATGAGATATTCCCACCTTTTGTTGCTGCCAACAGCTTTGGGGCACTTTTGCCCCAAAGCAGATGCAGCCAAACCTCTGCTCCCTGCTAATGAGTGCAATGACTTTTGGGAGGAGCCAGTGGTGGGGCCATGTGGACCATTCCCTAGAAGACTACAGAACCAAGGATGTTTTTGGGAGGGGATCAACCCCACATGCCCCTCCCTTGTTTACAGCCACATGGCCAGTATTCCCTATCCCTGAGCCAACTCCCAGTAAGGGGCAGCAGAGAAATGGCATTATGGAGTGCCTCAAGGAGCAGCTGCCAGGTCAGAACCAAGCTCAGAGCTGGGTCTGGTTGGGGAAAAGGCAGATTGATCAAGTTTGAGCCCTTAACCCATAATCATTTACCTGACATACACTCTGCTCTATGTGCAGGAGAAGCAGTATTTTTCCTTTCCTGGAGAGCTCCTCATGAGGATGCTGAAGATGCTGATCCTGCCCTTGATCACCTCCAGGTAAGACATCACCTTCTGCTCTAAAGCACCATCTTTCCATCACATTGTAATGATCACCCTGTGACCCCCCCATTGAGGAGATAACCCCAAAACTGCATGGGGTGAGAATAACCCTGGCTCCAAGCAGCTGGCAGTCAAGCAGCATCCCCTGGGTTGGTGTACATCAAACCCCCTGATTTCTCAGCAATAGTCTGGGACAAATCCTTACCTGGATTTGGTAGGCACTTGCACCCAGGTGAGCCACCTGCACTGGCTGTGGTGTTTCTCTTCTTTTGGGCAGCTGGTGATACCAGGACCATCTGTGGGCAGTTGTGATGGGCTGTTTAACCTCAAAGCAGATTTCCTTAGAGAGATTTGAGAAAGTTCAGGTAAAAAACATAAGCATTCCCCAGTGCTGTGTCTATGTTTGCAAATCCCCATTTTACTGGCCCATACAGACCTAGAAATAAGGAGCAGAGCCAGCAGTCCTACTGGGGTCTAAGCAGGGTCTCGAAAACCTTATATGGATTAACATATTGCAAACAATATGTTGGCATGTGCTCATTAGACACACACAAATGATCAAGTCCTTGTTCCCTCGAGGATGTGTCATTTCTCTATTGTTTGTCAGAGTTTGCTTGTTGTCCCATTTGCCTGTGATTCATTTTTGAGAACAGTGTGGTCTCTATCCTGGCCACACTTGACCTGTTCAGTACCAGCCCTTGTAGAGAGGTCTGTACCTCACATCCCTCCCTGAGGTGCCTGAGGGTTTCCCTTTGGTCTCAGCCTTTCCAGCAGCTCAGCTGCTAAGTGGTCTCCTCTGATCACTCTCCTGTCTCTGGGTGCAAGGTCTGCAGAGGCCTCCTGGGAGTTTTCTTTCATGTTGGATCGAACCAGGGATTTTTCTATAATTACTGAATGATGGTGAAGTGGTGTCTTCCTTCTACACACGATCCCAGAGTGGACTGGGGATACTCTGGGGATGGAGCTCTGGGGATCTCCAAGCCCCAAGCTGGAAAAAGCTGGAAAGGACCACCTATGCCAGTGTTGCTTTTGTGGACCCTCTTGAGTTTCCAAGGCCCTTCTCCTCCTGGATGTGTGACTCTTAATGGGATCTGTGGACTGACCACCACCTCAGCCACCCTGTGTGTCCCCAAGGTTGGCACTGATCCTTGCAGCACTTTTATGTCCTGCCTCAGGGTCAGGGCTTGGCTGGGTTCTGCAGGGGCTTGGGTGTGGGTCTGTATGCATGTGGGGCACACTGCAGCCCCCAAACACTTACATTTCATAGAATCCTGGAATATCCTGAGCTGCAAGGGACCCACAAGGATCATTGAGTCCAACCCTGCACAGACACCCCAACAATCCCACCCTGGGCATCCCTGAGAGCTCCTGCAGCTCTGGCAGCCTTGGGGCTGGGACCATTCCCTGGGGAGCCTGGGCAGTGCCCCAGCACCCTCGGGGGGAAGAACCTTTCCCTGAGCTCCATCCCAAGGCCTGACACAGCTCCAGCCCTTGCTGGGCTCCTGTCCCTGTCCCAGAGCAGAGCTCAGCCCCTGCCCCTCTGCCTCCCCTCGGGAGGAGCTGCAGCCCCCGAGGAGCCTCCCCTCAGTCTCCTCTGCTGCAGCTGAACCAGCCAAGTGCCCTCAGCCTCTCCTCAGAGCCTTCCCCAGCTCCGTGTCCCTCCTTTGGACACTCTCCAACAGCTTTGGATCCTTCTGATCTTGTGGTGCCCCAAGTGCCCCCAGCACTGGAGCTGAGGCTGCCCCAGTGCAGGGCAGAGTGGGACAATCCCTCCCTGGGCCTGGTGCCCCCCAGGACACGGTGCCCCTTTGGGCTGTCAGGACTCAGCAGTGACTCAGATCCAACTTGCCACTGACCAGGAGCCCCAGGTCCCTTCCCACAGTGCTGCTCTCCAGCCTCTCATTCCCAGTGTGTCCCTGCACCCAGGGCTGCCCCACCCCAGGGCAGGGTCTGGCACCTCCCCTTGTCCCTTGTCACATGGTTGGGGATTTCCCATTCCTCATGTTTGTCAGGATCTCTCTGTGTGGCCTCTGTCCTTGAGAATGTCAGCAGTTCCTCCCAAGTGAGTGGCCTCAGCAAACCCAGTCCTGCACCCAACTTGTCCCCACCACCAGCCCTGCTCTCCCTGCTGGGGCAGCCTGTAATGCCCTGTCTATTTTTAGCCCAGTTTTGCTGAGAAGTAGCTTATGGGTTACTTCTTAGGAAAGCTTATGTGTGCATGAAATCTGAACCTGCAGGTCTCTCCTGGGGGCACAGGGTCCATCCCCACCAGGACTTTATGAACCTTGCTGGTACCTTCCTTTGCTCCTCACAGTGACACACAGCAGAGCCACAAAGCGATGGACATATAAGAGAACAGTATCTCACAAAAAAGGAGCAACATCAATTATTCAACATAAAAATACACTAAGAATATAAACTTCTTAACCCTTATAGAAAACAGAAAACACAGCCAGACCTTGAGAAGGGGCTTGGAGGTGTCTCCTGCCCTTTTCAGCTCAGCTTGGGTTGTCACAAGCTCATCCTGGGTGTGAGATCCTGTGGGCACAGGAATGTGCAAGAGCTCAGTGATGCCCTTAGGCTTTGGTTTAAAAAACCCATGGAAACCATTTCCACCTTGGAGATTCTGCCCATCAGGCACATCTTGTGCAGTTTGGGGAGCAGACAGTGACCACTCTGTTCTGTGCTGCAGCCTCATGTCTGGGCTGGCCACCATGGACTCCAAGGCCTGCGGGAAGATGGGGGTGATCACCATCACCTACTACCTTTGGACAACCTTCATGGCAGTGACCGTGGGGATCATCCTCGTGGTCAGCATCCATCCTGGTGCAGCTGCCCAGAAGGACAACTACTCTGTGGGGAAAGTGGTGCTCAGCTCCGCCGATGCGTTACTGGATTTAATCAGGTGTGTCACAGGAATTCAGCAGGAGCCAAGGTTGTGATAACAAAATCTTCCCAGAGGGTTCTGAGTTCCCAGAAGACTCTGAGATCTCAAGGGAAACAGGAGAACACTGGCCAGGTGCTGGTACCTCCAAGCCCAGCAACATGGGGTTCATTTGCTCCCTCCATGCCCCTCTGGCCACTCTGTCACTGCCACAGCTCTCCCAAAGCCATCAGCAAAGAGATGCACTGCAGCAGAGATGAGAGAGAGTCCTGTTTCCTGCAAGGCTTGGATTCTTCTCTGCAGCCCCAGCTGGGACATGCCAAGCCCAGCTGGCCCAGGGCTGGGTTAAGGCAGTGGATGGAGTTACCTGGGGAAGGGTTGCAGCACACACCCAGGGGCTGGGGGAGAATCTCCATTTCTGGGGGTACTGGATTGACTGGACCAGGCTCTGAGCAGGGGCTGCAGATGGTAAATCTCCATCCCAGGCTCAGGCTTTCCACCAATCCCATTTACACGTGGTTCTCAGTGCTGCTTTGCATTCACCTTCCAGCCTTTTTTTGCCCTCAGCTTGCACTGCTGTCATAAACTGTTGTTGGCTTTCATGTCCTCCTCTGGACATTGTGCCCATGAGAAGTGCTCCCCAGGATGCTCCCTATGTCCTCTCAACACACTTGAACCCTGTATCACTGGTCTCTTACAGAAACATGTTTCCTTCTAACCTGGTTGAAGCTTCGTTCCAGCAGGTGAGTTTACCTGACCGCACTGCATGCAGCCAGGATGGGGCTCAGCTCCACACAGGGCTGCCTCTTTGCCCACCCACAGCCTGGACAGGAGCCCTTCCCCTTCCCCTGCATCTCCCCACACTCACCCAGGGTGGGCACCTGAAGGCAGGAGAGTGCTGGGGGTGGGGCACAGGCTCACAGGGACCCCCGTGCCTGCCCTCTGCCTGTGAGGCTCCTGTGTAGAAGCAGCACACATCCCTTCCTTCAGATTCTGCTCCTGTGAAGCAGCTTTTTAATCCCTGGGGAGGGGCAGCAGTGGGGTGGGCAGGCAGCAGGCAGGGAGAAGGACACAAAGAAGGAATGCTTGAGGGAAGGTAGAGTGGTCAAAGGAGACAGATGGAGTGGCCAGGTAGGGTGGAGGGACAGGGAAAACAAGCAAACTCATGACATTGGGAAAGCATTGATAAAGCTCCCAGGAGGGATGGAGGGACTAGAGGGACCCCAGCACTGTGCTGGCAACCCGCAGGGACCCGGGCCACCAACACCATGGGTGGGCTCTGCAGCATTGGCTGAGGACAGTCTGAAGCCAACAGCCACAGATCCTTTTGCCTGACTCTCTCTCCTTGTTTCCACCAGCCTTTTACTGCCTGGAAGCCAAACCTTTAACCTGCAGGAGCACCCAGCCTAGGGCTGGCTTGGCCTCTGTGTCGAGAGCAGGATGGAGCTTATGCCAGAAGCACACTAACCTCTCCCCTTTGCTTCTGTTCCAGTATCGAACTGTTCTTGTCCCGGTGGTGAAGTCTCCTGGTTTTCCAAAGATCCCAGGAAAACCTGTCAATTTTATTTACTTTGCACCTGATGACAAAAACCCTGAAATCCATCGGCCTGTGTTCCTTGAGCTGACACCATCACCTGAGATGACCTACAGGACCCTGGCTGGGACCAGCAATGAGATGAATGTCCTAGGAATTGTCATCTTCTCAGCAACCATAGGTACCTGCTCCCCCACAGGCCCAGGGACAGCCCAGGGCAGCCACTGCTGTGATCTCCATGCTTTACAGAGTGAACAGTGTAGGATGAGGCTCTTTTAGCTTCAATTGCCCCAGTCCCTGGGAACTGGGCCCAGCCCTGAGCTCATACCAAGGGCCCCGTCAGCACCACCCATGGTGGAGTTCACTAAAGCTGTAGACACAGGGAAGGCTGTTTTTACCCCATATTTCCTTCACAGTTCACGTGCAGGTCCTGAGGGTTTTCAAAACATTACTTAAACTGGGGAGTCCTTTTAATGAAGTCTGAAGTGAGGTGTAATTTTGCAGAGGCTGCCTGGAACACAGCTCACAATGACCCAAACCCTTCATGCTGAGTTCAGCCCCTGAGCAGGCAGGATGTGACAGCAGAGTCAGACCTGGTGCTGTTACAAATATATCAGGATTCCCAACAGGACTTTCTGAAAGAGGTAGGGCAGCATCCTGCATTGAACAGCTTGCAGTCCTGTGTGGAAAAGGTGCTTGGCAGCAATTTTGGGAAGGGAGAAGGAGAAGAGGTTGTGGAGATACACAAGAGAGGAGGTTTAAAGGGGAGAAAGTTATTGAAAGGAGGAACTGAAGCCGCCTCAAAGCATAAGAGGACACGGGTGCAAGACTGAGGGAGAAAGGGAGGAGGGAGGAATCAGGAAGAAAAAAAGAGTAGGAGGCTGTGAGATGAGCATGGTAGCAGGATTATGTGTAGATTAAGAGGTGAGGGCAAGGAGCTTGAACTTTGTGTATAAGGAACCAAAAAGCCAATTAGAGGATTTGAGGTATGGAGGCAGCACAGCCAGCACAGTACCAGAGTGCACTGGACTGCAGTCAGAGCCATGGAGAGCAGGCAGTTCCAAATGTGAGACCTCAGAGGAGTTGGCCACAGCAAGACTGGGCAGAGCCAGACCCACTGACAGATCCCTACAGCCAGATGTTGTCTCTGGCAATCTCCTGTCCCAGAAATCAACACCCCCTGCATACCCTGGACACCCAGGAAAGGTGCTGAGCTCCTGCCCACAGGACATGTGCCCTCCTCTAGCCCTGTCAAACCTGCAAGGAGAAGCTGCTTTTCTTCTAAGATGACAGTTCACAACCCCTCCAGCGTGGGAGTGGGATCAACCTGAGTTAGGAAGCAGTGGGAGATCACCTGAGCCAGCCTCAGCCATCACCTGCACTGCCCATGTTTTGCCCAGGATTAGAGTTCCACAAAGCCACAGACTGGCAGAGCATCACCTGCACAAGGCATGGGCAGCTGGATAAAGGGCATTCATACACCCACAGGATGCTTTCCTTATGAGGAGAGGCTGAATTGGGTTTGCCTGGCAGAAAACAGGAGAGGGACAGGCAGGGCACCACAGCCCTGTGCTTTGGGAAATAGGGATCACCTCCTCCATGCAGCAAAGTGGGGGGACAGGTTGAGCTCTCAGCAAAGTGCATTTGTGTTCAACACCAAAACTAGGCAGGTTGTGGGGCTGAGACCAAGACATTCATGCAGCACCCACTAGGTACCCAGAGTGACTTTGCTATGAGGGGTGATCCCACACAGCTCGGACAGTTCTTCACTGCCACTGAAGGCCTCTCTGTTGCTTTTGAAACCCACGAGAGAGCAGAGCTTTCAAGATCCCTGCAGAAATTTTTCCATTTACTTGGGCCATTTCTCCAAAATCAGCTCTGTAAGACCTGAAGAGAAATTACTTTTGTCCCAAGCAGCTGTGGTGGCCACCAAATATTGGACGAATATCCACAGTACTGAGATTTAAACATAGCAAGCCTTGTCTCATTTCTGAAAGTTCTGGCAAATATGACCCCACCTCATCTCTCTTTTGAGCAAGGCAAGAGATCCAGTCACCAACTAAGGGCCTCTGGGAGTCCTCAACTCTGAAGACTGAAGAGGAACAAGTAGCACAAGATCCTGTCTGTGTGCTGCTTTTCCAAGATAAAACAGACACCTGCACAGTGCTTCAAAATTAATTTTAGCCAATACAGGAAGAAGGACTTGCACTAAGCTGGAAACAAGACAGGCAAATGCTCAAAGATTCCTTTTCCCTTTGCATGATGGGTTCCTGGAAAGCCTCCCAGCCAGTGAAAGCAGTGGAGTTTAGTACTGGCAGGCAGGACAGCACTATAGCCCTTCTAACCATTCAAACCATAACCTGTATTTCTACTCTAGTATTTATTCCTTCAACAGAAAATTAGGCTGGATTAGGTTAATGCAACAACATCAAGGGAAAAAAAACAGACTTAGGAGAAAAGGCTTAATGCCTGTATTTAAGCAACTCACTCAGATCCTTCCTATCACTGTACAGCCATGTATGTTGTCAACACCATGGCACAGCCTGTGAGCCACCAACACCCAACACCCCAGGCCATGAGAGAACCAGGCACGGGATGGGGCCCTGAGCACTGCTCAGTCACTGGGGCAGCCAGGGCCCCTATGACTCCACAGCAGGGAAGGGATGCAGCACAGCACCAAATCCGCAGCTACAGAGAGCCCTACCACACCTTATTCTTAAAAAAATTCCATTTTTATTTTCAGAGTTCATTATTCTGGGGTGTCTGAAAAGCAATCTAGATATCCACCTAATCCAGCTAATCCAGTTTATGCATCCCAGGAAACAACTCTTCCAGCATTGAGCAGCAGTGAAGTTTATCTGTGTTCTGTGCAAGGAAGAGTCCAAATCCTGGATTTGGGTCTGGTGGGGCTTTGTGAGGAAAGGCTAGATGCTTGTGTTTGCTTGGAACAGAGCACGGCCATGACTCATAAGAGCACATGGCAACCAATACTATATCAGGTTTTGCCTGGTAACCCCCATTCTGTGGCCACCAGACCCTCAAGACACTTGGCCTGTCAGGTGCTGCTCCCATGGTGCTCCCAAGTAACGTAAGCTGCTGTGCTTGCTTGCAGGACTTCTCCTGGGAAAAATGGGTGAGCGAGGAGCCCCGCTGGTTAACGTGTGCCAGTGTCTGAATGAAGCAGTTATGAAAATTGTCTCGATGGCTGTTTGGTAAATCTGGTTTTGATTGATTCACTGATTGATTTCTTTTCTTTCCTGCTATCTAATGGCAATGCCGGGCACACGTCTGCAAGTGTCTGTTGTGAGCACTGAATTTGTTTTCATATGACTGTACTGCACAGTAACAAACACTGCCATGTCTATCAGGCAGTGATCTACCTACAGTGATTGCTGCTGCATCCTCATAATTTTTTTGCTTATTCTTTGCAGGTATTTCCCCTTTGGTATTGTATTTCTCATAGCTGGAAAGATCCTGGAGATGGAAGATCCGTCAGTTATAGGACAAAAGCTGGGACTGTATGTCATTACAGTAGTGTCAGGCCTTGCCTTCCATGGAATCATCCTCTTACCTCTGCTTTTTGTGCTCATCACCAAGAAAAACCCCTTTGCTTTCATTCAGGGGATACTGCAAGCCTTGCTGATCGCCTTAGCTACATCATCCAGGTAGGAAAACATGGCTGGAACCTGTGGAGACTGCAAGGCAGGGATCTGGTTTAGCAAGGGAGACATGGCTGTGTCCGGCCACGTGAGCTCTGGGAGGACTGGTGTAAGTCAAAGGATAACTATGCTCCAGCACTATGTGAAATGAGAATGCTCCTGGTTTTAGGAGGAAGCAGACGCTTGGCCCTGCCCTGGTCAGCAGACCTGGGCAGCTTGTGGTGCTCTTCCACCCACCCTCTTCCAGGGTTTTCCCAGAGCAAACCAGCAATGTTTTTGTGTCTGTGTGCACACTTTATTCAATTGCTGCACTTTTCTTTCCATAAATTCAAACTAGGACTGTTGTAGGTGCTTTATAAACTGCATGGGGTTATGATCCTGGAGTTTAATTGAAAACATCAAAAGCTCTTCTGAACACTTTATTGACAATCTAAAACCAGCTACAGTGTATCCCAAGCTCATCCACAGAAAAGTCTTGCCCACTTTGAAAAGATTTTAATCATTTTAGATAATATTTATCTCTTCTATTTTCATTGAAATACATTCCTTGTAACAATAAAAAATAACCTTCACACTATAAACTACCATCCTTTCCAGAAGACACACAAATTCAGACATTTTCCTGGAGCACATTTGACCAGGCAAAGGGTTTTTCTGGCCTCTCTGTTGCTTCTCCACATAATCCCAATAAAACCACCTGGACTATGCCTCCCTTCCCCAGTGCCCACCGCTGCTGGTTGGTTCTGCAGCTGTTGGTTCTGCAGAACTGTTGGTTCTGCAGCTCTTATTGACCTGCTCTCCTCCTGAACCTGGATCTCCAGCTGTCTCCATCAGACTTCTCCTCCCTCTGCTCTACAGCCAGCTAAAGGAGGGAGAGAACATCCTGCTCCTTATCCCAGCCTCATGGTCTGTGCCCAGGGCTGGGGCCACTGCTCTGCATCCAGACCCTTTCCCAAATGCAGTCCCTGCCTTCCAGAGTCTGTCGCAATCCCAGCGACTTCTTTTCTGTGGTTTCCTTTCTTCAACCTGTTCTTCCTCCATTCCTTTTCCCAATTCCTGTGGGATAGTTGTCATCTTCATGCTAGAGAGAAACAAGAGAGAGAGGTCAGGGGTGCATAAACTGAGGCAGGCATCCCTCATGGAGGAGACAAGTAAGGACAATGGGAGTCTGGCTGGACCCCAACACAGCCAGTGCTGGGACACACTATCTCACACTCCAGGCGGTGCTGCAGGATTAACGTGGGCACCAGGGATGCTCAACATAGCTGCAGCCATGGCCCACAGGTGGTTAAAGTGGTGCCTTCAGCCACTGAAGTGACATTCTGACATTTCCTCTCTCAGCCTGCAGCTCATTTTGCAGATGATGCCTATTCCCCAGGTAGTGAGAGCTGGAGACTTTCATTGCTACAGCAATTTGTGCAACACTGCAGCATCCACCCTCAGGAGGGCTGGTATTTCTGTCCCATCACACCGACTCCCAACCTATAAAGCTCAACACAAACAGCAGTTACTGCCTGTTTCTTGTCCTGCAGCTCAGCCACCCTGCCCATCACCCTCAAGTGTCTCCTGGAGAACAACGGCATCGACAGGCGCGTGGCGCGGTTCGTGCTCCCCGTCGGGGCCACCATCAACATGGACGGCACTGCGCTCTACGAGGCGGTCGCTGCCATCTTCATTGCCCAGGTCAATGAGTATGAACTGGATTTGGGACAAATTATAACTATAAGGTAAAAGTTTCTCTGCAGCAGCCAGATTATTTCTCTCTATTCCTATTTATAGACATTAGGGCAACCTCTTGCATTTTTCCTGTTTGCGGAGATCTTGTTAATGCACAGAGTGACCTTTGCTGGGGGAAACCAAGGAGCAGGGGAGGGTACAGCATGTCCCAGTCCCTATGCTGTGTGCCAGGGAAAGCTGGACTGGCTCCACTCCCCAGAATCTGCTGCAAATCAAGGATTTTGCCTGTAAGCAAAAGCCTAGCTGCACAGAGACGTGGCTGGAGCAGGGCAGCACTGCAGGGCTGAGCACAGAAGGATCTGTGCAGGTGTCATTTACTCCCCTTCTGGAATGGGATATTTTCATTTTATAAGCAGGGAAATAAAGCATGTAACTAAATAATAATTAAGTACATTTCCAAGAATTTAGCAATTTTAAGGAGGAAGTCCCTACCCTGAAGGCGGAGGGGAGCACAGGGCACCCACTGCCAGCCCTTGCTGCACACAGGGGAATTTGTGATAACACCTGGGAACAGGAAGGTGGAGGAAGTCAGATCCACTTCCACACAGCAATCAATTACTTTGCCATGCAAACACGCTGGTTTGAACTGCACAGCCACCTCCTCTTTGCAGCATCACGGCCTCGGCAGCCAGCATTGGGGCCGCTGGGATCCCGCAGTCCGGGCTTGTCACCATGGTCATCGTGCTCACCTCCGTGGGGCTGCCCACCGAGGACATCACCCTCATCATCGCCGTCGACTGGGCTCTGTAAGTGCTCTCCAGGACACTGCTGTGGGCAGTGCCCACTGTCAGTTCATGGTGATGTTCATCTTGATGGATGAAACCAGATTGCTCTCGAGACAGAAACTGATGCTGGATTACACTTGTCACAGACAAACATACAGCTTGTGAAATGTGCCATTCTAAATACTAAGATAAAAACAAAGCAAGTCATTAGGTGAGAAACCACAGAGAGCAGATGCTGAGTTACAGAACCGACAGGTGGGTGGCTGGTTTGTACTTCCCAGCCCCTCGGGGAGAAGAGGGAACAGTGCCAAGTATCATGGCTGCTTTTCTCTTTCTCTCCCCCTTTTCTCTTTCCCCCACAAAGGAAGGTTAACACACCACCAGTTCAACCTTTCAGCATCACAGGGTACCCAACACCGCTGGCACCTTCAACTAATGTGAGAGGTGCCTGGGTAGACAAGAGAGGAGCAGTGGCTGGAACTACAGGATTTCTCCTCAAGAGGCATCTCAAGGAGTTTTATGACTTGCTGAGGCAGCTCTCCCTGCACTTGGCACAACAGTGTCTGTCCCAGTTTGGGAGGTGGCACTGGCAGGTCCCTGCACTGCTCACACAGACAGGGTGAGACAGATGCTGCGTCAGCACAGGGCTCACATAGGGACTGTTTTCCCTCTGCATCTACAAAACCAACACAGCACTTGGCAATACCAGTGGGACATTCAGGATGGTGGCTGACATGTTCCAAAGCCATCAACACCCCGGGCACACTGGCTGTGGGCACCCCCTGCATCCTGGTGCTGTCTCTCCGCAGGGACCGACTCCGAACGATGACGAACGTCCTCGGTGACGCCCTGGCTGCTGGCATCATAGCACACGTCTGCCAGAAGGACTTTGCCCCAAAGCCCCCCCCAGTATGTATGGCATGGTGGGAGGGAGGGAGGGAGGGCAAGGGGTCACTGGACATGGCAGGACAGGCACAAGGCACCTGCTCACTCCAGAAATTAAAACTGTGCTCTCTTCTTTTTGCAGCAAGAGCCAGTGAGCAACACAGACAAGTTTCCTTGTGCAGAGACCTCACACCTGCATCCCAAAGACAATGGGATTGAAATGATTGAAGAAACACTGTTGGATCAGACAGGAGTTCACTATAACATCTGCCAGGTGTAGATAACAGCATTCCTGCTCCCAGGAATGGCATCTTGGTGCTAAACACTGACATTGTGGGTGTCACATATGGATGCTCTGCAAGATAAAGGCCTTACTTGGCATAAAAAGTGGGAAAATCCTCTTATCCTTTGTAAACCATGCGACTCCCAGCAGACACCCAAAGAGCACAGCTCAGCTGCTGGGGCAGGGAGCCAGCTACTTCCCTGTGCCTGAGGACACAGCTGGGAGCTCGCTGCCCTGTCTTAAATGGCTGGGTTTGAAGGATTGGTTAACTCCCATTTTTCCAAACTCACCTATTTTTGAAAGCTAGGGAGGTGAGCAGGTATTAGTAGACTGGATTTGGTGAGACTGCAGTAGGGATGGGACATAACACTGAACCCTCTGGCCAGCAGCTCCTCCCTGAAGGCCAGGCTGTGCTCCAGAAGCTTTTGTTTTCCTTATGATAGAGATTATTTTTTTAATCATTGCTTTTTATTTTACTACTGGGTTCTCATCTAAAAAGTAAGATTAAGTGAATTTTTGTCTAGAGTTCAAAATCCAAGATGGACATAACTGGATTTCCCAGCTGTCAGGTTACAGACAGGACAGCTGACTGTTGCACTCTCTCAGGGACAGTGGGATTCACTGCCTGGGAGGAAGGAAAGACTAGCTGTACATGTGTTTCTACAGCTGTTTTATTGCAGAGAACTAATTACCAGGCCAAATTGCAACTGTGTTGATTTTCCCAGCTAAGGATCTGTCCCCAAGTTCAAATTCCAATTATAGCCTTAAAATCCAGGCTTCCCAGGGTAGCCTTCTACACAAAAGCCTTTTATATCAACAATTCATGTCACTGAATTAATTTGTCTCTCAAAATGTCACCTCATCGCTTTTCTCCTTCTTGATCTTTCCTGCCACAGAAATGGGACTCGTAATACAGCTCAGACCCCCACTCACATCACAGAACTGTTCTCCAACTGCACATAAAGAAAACATTTTCTGTGCAGAATTCTTTCAAGCTGAAATCAGAGGTTGTAAAAAATTTTCTAATTTAGAAGAAATATTCATTCCAGTTTTGCCAAACGAAAAGCAGAAACTATTAAATATCATAAATCAGCTTTTCCACAAAAACTGTCTTCTATTAACTTACAAAAGCCTTTACGTAATTAGAATCCTGGACAATGTAAGCTAAAGACACTGCTGCTAACTTTGGCCTTTTTCACCCCTTCTCCTTGGTGAGGTTAATTAATACCTTCTTAAACATTAGCCCAACTGCTCTTCAAGGAGCAGTCACATCATTCACAAACCAAAAATAATGACACTTCAAATCAATCTCTGCAGCTTCCCCAGACATCCCTCCCTCCTTCCCACATCATGTATGATCACCTTGATACATCATATGCTTGTTCAGCATCACTGGCTCTGAAGGGTTTTGTGGTTGCTCCTCTATACCAGGAGTGAGCTCAGCCACCCAAACCTCCCTGGGAGATGCTGGTGAACACTGGGGAGGCTCCAGGCAGCCCCAGCTCTGGGGTGGCTCCACACCCCAGAATCTGCTGCAAATCCAGGACTTTGCCTGTAAGGATCTGAGTATCCCATCCGTCTGCAAGTTCCCCACATCCCGCAGACACAGCTGGACAGACACCTCCAATGCACCTGCTCCAACGTGGCAATTAAAACAGGCAAGATTTATGAGACCTTTCTGGTCAGTCACTGGTGCATGAGAGTGCCCACAGCCTTCACTGGATGCCTGGGTGAGTCCAGGCTGACCAGCAGACACCAGCACAGGCAGCAGAGATGAGCCCCACTTCCACATCCATTCTCCTCTCATTAATGAGCTCTGGATATTACTGCACACAATTAGCCCTGCAACAAAAGGCAGGATGGAACGTCCATGGCAAAGGTCCTTGAGTGAGTACTGGGGCTGCAGGATGAACCTCTGAGCAGTCACTCCTATCACTGGGCTCTGGCTGCTGCAGACCAGACCACCTTATCCCCTGCCCTGGAAACTGCAAATCATACTAAAACAACTTATACAGCACATCCTTTAACTCATTGGAACAAAGAAAAAATTATTACTGAAAAAACTGAATATTATACATCAGTAATAAATCTAGAGCTGGTAAAGCCAATTCTACCCTGTACAACTTGTCCCAGGAGCTGCAAGTCCTGTGCTTTATCAATCCCAGAATGGTTGGATTGGAAAGGAACTTAAATCTCATCTCCCATAGGCAGGGACACCTTCCACTGGACTAAGCTGCTCGTAGCCCCGTTAAACCTGACCTTGAAAATGTTGGTAACATCTCTTACTATGCAATGAGATTCACATTAACAGAGATGTTGTGATTTTGGAAATCAGCAGGAAGTATTTTGGTGCTAGTAAGGTTAAGTATCATGCTGGAGTCCACAAACCTTGTCCTTGTAACAAATACAGCAAGGGAGACCTTTTGAGTCCAGCAGCCTCAAAACTGGGCTGTCATCACTGGGTCCCTCTAACAGGATAAAACAAGGGGGGAAAGTAATTCAAGTGCTTCTGAAAATCCCTTTGTGGTCTGGTATAGAGGGAAGGCATCATTATTGACGGGGAAAACCCAAAAGCAGCAAGGACAACCCATCTTCAGCACAGCACACAGGCACAGGAGAGGCACCTGAACACCTTTAACAGGGTGGAAATGATGGAAAAGTAAATGAAGCAGATTTATGGGATGGCCCAACTGGTGAGGGGCCCACTGTCCCAGACTATGTCCTTGGGACGGCACTATCCCAACCCTACCTCTGTTTTCAATAACCTGCTGCTGGGGAAACACTGATACCAGTGATCATCTGCTGCTCAGGGGGGAACAGCAGCCTCCCTGTGCTAGCCCTGAGAGCCAGTGGCACCCATGGAACCCCAGAATGTCAGCAGGGCTTTTGTAGAGAGCAACAGAAACCCATCGGGGTAAGGAACAAGAGATTTCTAGAAGACGAGAAAGTAGCAGAGTCTGGACAAAGTCACTGGGAATCACCTGGAGGAGTTTTATTCTGTACCAACTGTATTCAGGAAACCAGGATGGGAGGGAGGTGAAGTTCCATGTGTCCTACGTCAGGAAAACTGAGGTGTCTTGCTTGGCAAACTGAAACCCATCTATTCAGCCTCAAAAAGGTAAAAACAAGGGAGTTGGGGCACTGCCCAGGCTCCCCAGGGAATGGTCCCAGCCCCAAGGCTGCCAGAGCTGCAGGAGTGTTTGGACAAGGCTCTCAGGGATGCCCAGGGTGGGATTGGTGGGGTGTCTGTGCAGGGCCTGGGGTTGGACTGACGATCCCTGTGGGTCCCTTTGAGCTCAGGATATTCTGTGGTTCTGTAATTAAATTCTATGAACTGATACACTGCATCTTCAAAGTATTTTAAACTATTTTCCCAGGCACCTGTAAAAAAAACGGGTGCCTCTCTGTTCTAGCACTGAAAATCTAATTCTGTGTTATTTCCATGCAATTGGAGAAGTACAGGCACTACAAGGCACACACCCTACAGCACAGAAATCTGGGTTACAGAAAGCACACAAGCTCAAACCTGTATTTCTTCCTTGGACATCCCTGTTTTCATTACAAACAAAAATCTCAGCTGCTATGGTAACAGAGGTGACCCATGGGTTATGGGTGCTGTGTATAATATTGTAATAAAGCTGGAGAGCAATCGGGTGAAGGAATTTGGCTGTTTTACAAGTGTTATTTTACTGAAAAAGAAATTCAAGGAAAGCAACTTTGGTGAACTAAAATCCATGTGAAAGGTATTTCTGGGGTTTGTGGCTACTAAGCAAAAGGAAAAGTTGAAATAGCCCTGGGCTTTGGGGCACCTCCCAGACATGGGCAGAAAACCCACCTGTTGGCCACATGAGCCTTGACTGGGGAATGACATTTACACAATGGTATTTGGGAATTTGAGGATATGACTGACCATAAACACTAAGCTTAAATGAATTTTCATTGAACAGAATGACTCGAGTGTACACTGTACTCAAAAGACATTGGCTTGTTCCTACAAGCCCATGGATAAATTGCCTCAATCCTACAGATTGATTCTTTTCTGTGCATCAGTTGTCTTCCAGAGCACAAGTTATTTTTACATATCTGAATTTATAAAATGATGAGTTTTGATCAGGGACTTTGGCTTTTATATTATTTTCACACCCTTTTAGGATGTATAAATGGAGTTGGAAGGGCCGTGCCAGCAGAGCACTGCTGCCATCCTTCCTTTGGATCACAATGTGGGCTCAGTTTGTGTTTTACTAAAACTGAAAAAAATAACAACTCAGTGCTGTAGCATGTGGCAAAATACAATCCAAACAGATGTGAAAACCAGTCCAAAGCTCTCTTCTAATTTAAAATACTACCCCACTTCAAAATTAGTTTGCAAGTTTTCTAGAATAATTTTGAAAATTCCCTTTCACAAAATGAACTTTGAAGGTAATCATTTAAATCTATTAAAACCCCAGGTTTCTCTGTAAAACCAGATTTCCAAAGCAGCTCTGAACAATAGATATGGCTCAAATAAGTTGTTTTGGTTGTTTTTTTTTTTTTTGCCAATCACAGCATGTAACCTCCACTAAATGCTCCTCTAAGGAGTGAATGCCTCCCTGGGGATGTGTTTTATGACTCTCCCTTTCCAATTCACTGTATGCATTTGTTCCTTGAGGAATTCCTAATCTTGTCTGATGTCATAATAAAACTTCCTAGAAAATCTGAATTAATTACTTAAGTCCTTCCTGCGGGCAGGTGCAGCTAAGTCCATCACCCAGAGATTACACACACCACAGCCCAGGGTCAGGGCAGGTCCTGCTCAGAACATGGCACTACAAGAACACAGAGATGTCCCTGTGCTAATGGGACTATTTGCAAACTGTTCAACAGTTAACAGTTCAGATCTGGCTCATAAATTGTCATTCAGTGTTCACAGGGAGAGAATCTCATCCCACCCCCTGCCACAGGAAGGGACACCACTATCCCAGGATATTCCAAGCCCCCTCCAACCTGGTCTGGAACACTTCCAGGAATCCAGTGCAGCCACAGCTTCTCTGGACAACCTGTGCCAGGGTCTCCCCAGCTCAGAGTGAAGAATTTCTTAATATCCCATCTAACCCTGCCCTCTGACAGGGGGAAGCCATTCTCCCTTGTCCTGGCACTCTGGGCCCTTGTCTCAAGTCCCTCTCTGGGTATCTTGCAGGCTCCCTGAAAGTTGCATTTGCACCTTTGCTGGGCCCTCAGGGCTAGAGTCTAGACACCCCCAGCACCCCACAGATCCATCAGCCCCCAGCCATGCACAGCACAGGGTGCAGAGGTGCCCCAGGGACTCATTACCTTGGGCCTCCACCAGCCTGGGCAATTCTGCAGCATGTTCCACCTCGCCGTGTTTGACATTTTCCAGATGCAAACTTCCCAGGATTCAGTGTGGGGAGGAAGCTGTAGCATCCCTGTGTAAGATGCTCCAAAATACACGTCAGGAGTTGCCAGACTTTTGCAGGTGCAGAGGTCCTGGCACCCAGGTGTGCAGTGTATGGTTACCTTTGTTTTCTAGAAGCTTTGTGTCTCATTTAAACTACACATATGAAGTGCCCTGTAGCCAACAATGAGAGCCAGGCACCTTCCTGAGCAGTACACCTCAGGCTTTAGGAGTAGATGTCTTCAGAAGGCTCTGACTGATGGGTCTGGACTGGGTGAAAAGACTTTAATCGTTTGAGTCAGTAGGATGAATCCTAAATTACATGTCTGAGCAAAAGACCTATTTTTAGAATCCTGGACCTTCAAACTCTAAAAGGCCAGATTTTCACTCTGAGCCATGGACTTAGGCAAACCACAGCTCAACAGACAGGAAAAAACAGCAAGGCTGAAACATTACTCCCAACCCAAAACTTGCTGCTCCACTTACCTGGCCATTTCACCTCAGAGATCTTCTACTCATTGTCCTTCCTTGAAACACAACAAAATGGGTATTTGGCCATTCTCCTCCTTCTTTCCCTTTCAATATTCCTGGAGTCTTCAACCGTCTGCAAAGCAGGATTTTAAACCAGATTCTGGTGCTAAAACGTTGAGAAGAGCAGCATCATGACCCCAACTTCAGAACACTGTGTTTTCTCTAGACATCTCACTCCATTTGTCTGTCTTGCTTTCTCTGCCCCAAGCAGTTACTTATTTACAGCTGCAATCACTACAGACAAAGCACATGCTCTTTGAACTTACAGCTGGGCAGACATCTGCTGGTGGTGCCACAGCTCAAGCCAGGCTAATTTCCTCACAGTTGTCCTCCTAATGCCAACAAAATGCCAATCCTGACCTTTAATTGTTGGGTTTTACTGCTCATGTATCAAGTGATTCTTTCCCACAGGATGCAGCATTCACCCAGTTGCTATTCAGAGTTATGAGCTGCTCTTCCCAGCCATGCTTCCCTCTAACCTGAGCACCAATCTGCATTTCCTAGACATGGGGCCCTAAGTAGGAAATAAAACATTCATATGTATCCTCCCTGAGCAGCAATTACCCACTTGCTCACAACTAGTTACCAGAGCAGAACTCTGTTCTAATTCACCCTCTCACCTTTCCAACCAGGTGCAAACCACACACAGGGAACTGCTCAGGCTCTGGGTTCACCTATGGACCTCAATTATTTCACCTTTTGAACCCAAAATCAAAACACCTGCCTTTCCCCTCATGATCCAGCAAAGACAGGAGCTCAGTGAGCAGGAGCCAAGGAAAGTCTCAGCAGTGACACAGCCAAGCAGCAGAGAACAAAAACAACCTTGTGATTCCCACTGCCCAGGGTGACCACCTCGCATCCCCCAGCAGCTCTGCTGGGGCATTAACCCCAAAAAATTGGCAGATATAAAACAACCAGAGACACAAGAACCCAGCAAATGGGCAGATATGAACAATCAAGACTCCTCTTCCATTGTCCATTGCACCCACAGAGCACTCAAACACAGCCAAAAAGAAAAAGCACCCACCAGGAACATCCACTGCTGCCAGTGCCAATGGCCACATGATTCCACCTAGTCTGTCGGGCTGGGGACAAGGACCACCACAGCCTGGTGCCCAGAGCAGATGGCCTCACAACAATACCCCATTTTGTAAGCAAGAACCCTTAAGGACGAACAGGGCTGGGTGCCTGTACCAACACAGCTGTGCCAGTGAGCCCAGGGCAGAGAGAAACCCCTTCTATGTGTGCAGCTCATGGGGCCATTCCAGCTGTACAGCCCTGATGCTCCTGGTAGCCACACTCAGTAGGTAACCTCTGCCCTCCTCACCAAACCACCCTTCTGCTGGATTCCACCAGCAACCATCAGGAACACAGTGCTTTAACCCAGGATTGAACAGACAGCTCTGAGGAGGATATTGATTAAGTGACAACCCCCACAACCTCCCTGGCTGACTCTGGACAGCAAACAGCCACGTCCATCATCGCTGCAGTGCCAGCATTGACTTTACCTGAGAAACACATTGAGCTGGTCCAAGCTGTCAACAGCAGGTTTCTGGTGTGCACAAATCATTCTCATCATTGCCCTACACAACACACTCACTTCTCTCATCTCCCACCCCTATGAGGAAAACCACCAAATTGCTCAGCTTGTTCCCTGTCAGAATAAGCAAGGCAGGATGGTTCAGTTCAGCACAAACACGTATCACAAGGTTTGGGCCTCTGCATCTATTTCCTCATAAGCAAAAAGAGCTCAAGAGCAGTGCCACATGCTGTACCTGGGAACAGGACATCCAAAAAGCTTCTCTACTCCAGCTTCTTTGGGAGAAAGAATTCACTATCTGCCCATTCTGAGCCTCCTAAGCCACCTGTGTGACCGCCCTCTGAACAACAGATGCACTGAGATTTTGAACTTCGCATCAACAGCCTTCCACTGCATTTTCATAAACAAACATGTGACAATATTGACAGGAGATGGCCAATCCTGTCCTGGAAGGATTTCTCCACTCCCAGCATTGTGCATCTCCCAGCCAAAGGATACAGACTGGTGGCACACACAGATGGAAATGGACTACCCCAGCAAGAAGCTTTTCTGGAGAGCTTCAGTCCTGCATCACAAGATGCTACAAAGCACATGAATGAACTACAGGACTCACACAGACTCTCCTACTCCCACAGGCCATCAACAATTTGCACCCAAATCTCCCTCTCACAGCTGTGTCCCACATCCCCACTTTCCCTGTCATAGCTCCAAGACACCTGTCTCCTGAATGTGTTTGTGTCTGTGCACTCCCATGCATGAAGCCCGACCCATGCTCTGGCCCAAGAGCATTTACATTCCTTCTGCATCTCCAAAACTTCTCCTCACACAGGAGAGTGGGAATGGGGGAGTCAGGGAAGAGCTACAGCATCTCTCCACAATTTCCAGCAGAGGATGCCATAGCACATACGTGATACTTCAACATAGGTAAGTGCTGAAAATGCAACCCAAAGATCCAGAAAATTAGTAATATCCCACCAGCTGAAAACCTCCTGCTAACCCTTCCATGCTGCCTTCCTTCTTTAAAGCAACTTCCACCCTGAATTTCCTGTATTTGTAACCACTAAAGTTTATTTAGTGGCATCCAACACCATATCAAATGCTTTACAGAAGTCCATGTAAATGGGAGTTACTGAATTTTAAAAATCTACTTACTTATTATTCTCAAAGCAACCCACCAAATTAACTATTCTGTGATGAAATGTATTTGAACATTTTCATTTAGCTCCGTATCTTTAAATTCTGTTATTCAGAATTTGAAGCATATGGCTTTAGAGTAGTTTTTTAGACCATATCTTGGTGGGATGGAGACCCCTCAGTTCGGAGCCCCTTGGAAGAAGCTGCCACAGCCTTCATTCCCTGCTTCAGCACTTTGCAAGGGTAAGTGTCCTGTCTATGGAAACACATCATGCAGCACAGAGATCAGTTTAACAGGGTTGTACCAGCCCATGCCATACACTCCCTAATACATATTTGTCTGTGATGTGCCATTTTCCACATGAGACAATGCCAGGAGGGACAAGTTAATGTACTTCCTACCAGAACTCTTGTGCTGACCATGCACTTGTGTTCAAGATCACATCTCTCCTGGTTTTAGCATGGCCATTCCCTTGCAGGTCCTTGCACTTCCATTGCCCAACCTTCTGTAACCAACACACCATGTCCTGCCTTCAGCTGAATACGGAGCTGCTGCCTTCCCTACTTCACAGCTTACAAATAGCCCCTTTCCTTCCTGATCTTTGACAAGTACCTTTGGTTTCTCACCAGTCCTCCACTACTCCATTTACTCTGATTTTAATACCTTGGGTTGGATTTTTGCCAGTGCAGATTTTTTGGCTTTTGCCGGGTACATGGACTGATGATCATACCAGCAGTTTTGACTAAGAAGTGACTCGAAGGACTGGCCTTCACATCCACAGTCCACCCTCTAGTCTAGCTGGCTAAATAATTAATTCCTACAGTTTTCTTGATCCCCCAGCTGACCCCAAGCACAATCCAGTGCACTTTCTGATAAAAGTGCCACATTACACAGCCTGATCCCACCCTTCAACTGCCCCTTTAGCATGGGGCAATTTTTGAAATGGAGACTACAGGGGAACCAGATCCAACAACTGATCCAGGTTTAAAGGAACTACTGGCAAGACATATCTTTCTTTTAATTAAAGAAATGCCTACCAACAGCTTTATCAGCACAAGTAAGATGATGGTGGAGGGTTGGTACAAGATGCTGGACACTGGAGCAACAGCAGCACCTAAAATATAACCAGAGCTCACCTTTGGAACCTTAGTTACACATCTTCAAAGATATTTGATGATGATTTTTATTATTGTTATGGGTTTTTTTTAGGACTCAATATCTAAAATCTTCTAATACAAAAACATTTATGAAGCTGTACCATCTAACATTATTTTAGTAACCTATTAAGCTTTTACACAAGATGAAAATGCACCCATTGCAAGGAATTCCTCCTCCATCTCCAATAAGAAACAGCAGATAAACAGTGCTCAGCTGACACCTCAGGCAGCAGCACTGCCCCACAGGCCCCACTGCCTCCCAGCTGTAGCACATAAACTAAAAAAGGCTAAAGTATTTCTGAGCAAAACCACTTAATCCTTCACCACATTAGGACATCACACCTCTTTCCCTCCTTTGGTTTGTGCAGCAAATTAGACAAACCTTTTGTTAGGACTAGATGCTGCTTACCATGCTCACTGAGCAAAGGGCTGACAGTCCCTACCCCGTGCTGAACCCAATGCTCCCACAGGGATCCTTCCTGTCACGTTTCACAAATTACATTAGGCTGCCTTAATCTGACCAATTCAACAAGTCTGCCCTTTCCTTGCTTTATTCCTTCTTGGATACAACCAGCTCTCATTATGCCCCCACCCAAAACCAGAATGGATAACGACAAAGAAGCTGGACATCCAGTTCCACGGAGTGGACACTAGAGATGTTCTTCTGTAACGTCAGATTTGTCATATGAACACGGAAAGACCAAAATCAGGGGAAATACTCCACTGCAAACATTCATTCTTCAAGGCCCTCAGCAGCCCAACAGGACATGAGGTTCGCATGTGCCTAGCTGAGCACAGAGCACCAAGATCAGGAAGGAAGCACAAAACTTCTCAACCAGTTTCCATCTTACAGCTCTTTTTCTGCCTTTAAGCATCACTGTGTTCAAGTAAGATAAGATGCAAATCAGGGCAGCCAGAATGTTCTCCAGGAACTATTACAGAGTTGGAGGCACCACTGCCCTGGAATAAAACACCTGGTAAAAGTTTTAATGAGCTACCTGAGTGACTGAACAAGGCACAGACATCACAGTGAGTCAAACCTCAAATCTGAACTTTGTGTTGTTCAGGAAAGCAGCTCTGAACACACTGGAACAAAGCTTTGCTATGTTTTATCTAAAAAAGTGTGAGCATCCCTGGTGTCCCTCTGGGAATCCACTGACGGGGGCAGAGGGGCCTGGCCATGCACCCCAGGCTGTGGTGCCATGTGCCGTGACACGCGCAGTCAGTCACTGCCATCTCTCTAGAACCACAGTCCTTCTTGCAGCTGAATTGTCTTCCTTCCTCCATTCCTGCAGTAAGAAAAGATTAAAACATTAAGGCCCATGGAATATACTAAGAACAAAAAGGGGGAAAATACAGAGTAAAACTGGCTTAAAACAAAATCACTGATTTCTGAAGTCACTGACTCCCACGGAGTGACAGCACTGTATCTCACAGTGAATGGGAGGTGCTCCCTGAGCAGCAGTGATATGGTACAGTACAGGACCACTGCTGAAAAATATTAAGACACAATATACACACAGGGCAGTTTTCTAGAGTTACAATAATGTGGACGTTAAATTCTTTCCAAGATGGACATTAATTTTCTTAAACCTCCACAGCTCACTCCTCACATCACTGTACAGTTGTGACCAATGCCTTAGAAAGCTTCACATAATCTTATTTTTTTTAAATTCATCTCTGCATGAATTACCTGCAATGTGCAGGATGTGGGACAGTGTAGATGTGCCATTCCACATGGGCTATATATAGCACCTATACAGCAGAGACACAGTAACACATGACTGACAGGTATCTAAACAACGTATAAATACAGTCTAGGTATGTTTTATTACACACAGGTATTACATGTGTGTGTACACACACAAACATACATGTACCCTGTGTCTCTTGAAAGATGCAAAGCAGAAAGGAACAAGTTGGGACAGAAAGGTAAAGCAGGATACATGGTCACAAAAGTGTTTCATCATGAATTCTGCAAGTCTGGTTAGACCAAGACCAAACCCCTCTGTGCCAGGACTGAGAAGCACGAGCTACTTACCACAGCTGTTCACAGGCTGCAAGACAGCCTTGGAGTCCTGCCAGTGCCAGTGCCTCCTCCTCCCGTGACACCAAAGCTGGAGGCCATGGCAGGAAGCAGCTCAGCACTGCTTACACTGCCCCAACTCTGCTCCCAAGCCAAACCACTCCTGCTCTGCTCTCCTCTATGAGCCTTCTCTTGGGGCAGAATCTGTTCCAACACATTCAAACAGTAGGTTTAACAGGTTTGTTAAAGTAGATTTAACAGCTCCTCTGATCCCTACTCTGAGAACACAGGAAGCTTCAAACATTTTTATTAAACTCAGTTCTTTGTAAGCTCTAGTTTGAGCACATGCTCTTTTATAAGCATGGAGCTCCAGTCCTGCAGAGAGAAATCAATCCATTCTGGAAAGGTCAACTATTAGAATGTTATAAACCACACTTAAAATTCAAATAAAGAAAATCTGTATTTTAACTATGCCATATTCAGTTTAAATTAATTTTGCTGCAATTAAATATTATTTGCTAATGAGATGTTAGTACAAGTTATGTTCTGACAAACTAGATTCAGAGTCCCGTTTTGTTCGTCACTGTTTCTATACATAAACACTTAAAAAAAAAAAGACAAAAAAGAAAGTGTGTCACAGTGTAAAGAGCAAAACATTGTGATTTATTCTCCTTCATTCAGCTGCACAGATAACACACACATATAAAACCACTCCCAAACGTTCCACTTCCCCTTCCTGCTGTCAGTACAGGATGGAAACAGAGGACAGTTCAGGAAAAAGAAAGGCAGTTTCAAAAACCAGGACTCTAAAGAACAGGAGGTATTTGGGGAACAGGCAGGGCCTCTCTGCTGAGGTGGGGAAGCACAAGGGGAATGAAGGGAGGGGGGGTGGCAGCCAGGCTTTCCTTAAATAGCTGCTCACTGACACTGCTGGGACAGAATCCGGAGCAAGTGCACCATTAGCATGACTCAGGACATTTCTTACAGTCATATTCTTCCCTTCTTTTTTAAGGGTAGGAAATATAGAGAAAAGGATTCAGACATCTTTCTCTGATATATCGGTTTAACACCTTTTTTCTCCCCCTGCCCCCCACCCCCCTTTACTGTACTGGAAATGAAAGGGGTAAAATTTGGAAGCAGGATACCACAACAGCAGAGCAAGGAGGGGGAATAGTCAAAAGCCAGGGAGTCTGTCAGGAATTCTGCAAAAACCAGAGTCCCTGTCTGGGCATTAATGGGTCTAGACTAAGCTTTCTGGTTTGCTCTTAAAAAAGAGCCACTTCTGAGAGGCTAGAACTTCACATGGTCATGTCTGTTATTAAGGTTTTGGAATTTATTTTTTTTTTTCCCTCATGATTTTTCATAGAAGAAAAACATAGAAAATACAACAGTGTTCAAAATGAACATGAGCAAAGTGAACCACATGGGATGAACTCTGGTGGGAGCAAGAATGGAGAAAGTGTTCCAGCTCCATGCAAAGGAAAACCCAGAAAAGATCTAACTCCTGATGAAGCATTCCTGAATATACCAGATGCTGCACATTCGACAATCCACTGACATAAGGGTAGGAACAGAAATTCTCACTTCTCCACTTTACCAATCTGGCTCAACTAATAATTCCATATGGTGAACACTGCTGAACTGAGAATTTCCCATCACAGAGAAATAACTGCAAATCTAAACATTCCTAAGCTGGAAGAGATCCTGAGCTGAGGCAGCACTGCCACACGTTCCATGACATCATACATGAAACACTACTTATATCTCTTATTTTACATCACTTTTCACATTAAGCCTTTAAGAGAAAAATCAGAGGCAACATCTCAAAGGTACAATAAGCCGAGCTCTCAGAGGAATTATTTCTGTGACTGAAGGACAGGAGGCACCTGCTGAAATGCAGCAGGACAGACTTCAGCTTACCAAAACTAGAAGTTTGTGTTGGTGAAAAAAGGACTAAGACTGGAACACAGTCTGTGCAGAGCCAGCAGGGTTATGAGCTCCTTCCACCAAAAGGATGCGGTTTCGGAAGCATTTCTGAAAAACGCCCCTTATAGAACATCCCCCAGGATTTTACCTGGGAGTGTTTGTCCTGCCCCAGCCTCAGCTGAGGAACCAGGGAGCCTGACCTGCACTGATGGTCCCTCCTTATGGAATTACAGTTGTTAGGCTGGAAAAGCCCTCTAAGGTCAAGTCAAGCCGGCAGCACCACCATGTTCACCACTAGCCCCTGACACCCCGTGCCACAGCCACGTTTTCTCAACACTTCCAGGGATGGCGACTCCACCACTGCCCTGGGGCAGCTTGTGCCAGCCAGGGCTTGGCAACCCTGGCACAATTTGCATAAATCTTCATCCAATCTAAACCTCCAATGGGCCAACTTGAGGCTGTTTCCCCAGGAGCTCCCTGTCTCACTACACATTTCTGAGTAACAGTGTAGCTGGGCTTTGGGTTAGGTTTGATCAGGAAGAAAAATGTAAGATAAAGACAACAACATTTTTCCTGAAAAATAAAAAGGAAACTAAGCCCCTTCTTTTAATTCCATCTTTCTAACAAGGCCACAAGTTACAAAATCTTTAGTGGAGGAACCTTGATTGGCCTATTCCTGAACAGAGTTCAGATTCTTCTGAAAACATGTCAAATTCCAAACTGCACAATAATAATCCAATTCCTGCAGGGAAAATAAGACAAAATATGAACAATTAAGTAAAAGCCTGATTCTATTTTGAAGTACATCACCCTTCACCAGGGCTCAAGTAAAAGCATCCCGAGTATGTTCCAAACAAGTGCTCAACAAAACCAGCCATGAACATGTGGCAAAAGTACAAAACTCCTTTGCACTATTAAATACAGATAATGCCATTTAAGTCTTAACACCAGTGTAAAATATCTATGAGTTGTTTCATTTAATTTTGAAAATCCATATAGAAAACAATTTTCATAACTCCATCCACAGGATTCTACAAAGCTGCTGCTTCATCAACAAATCTTTGAACTGTTTCAATATGAAAATTCCATTTTTTCAAACTGCTCAAAAATCATTGCAGAGAATTTCCAAGCACTTGAGTTGAAGCACAACCAAAATATGAACTTGGTACATTTTTGCAGTTATTTCTAAAATAAATTTACATAAATCATCTCAAAATAACACAATGGGATTCAACTTCATTTTAGACATTTGGAAAGCAGTGTCATACTTTATTTAAAGTAAACCCATGTAAAAACAAAGTTTAAATGAAAATGGTACCTGAAAAATAAATTATTTGATATAAAACAAATCAATAACTTAAAAACACACTAAATATACAAAATGTGTAACCATATACTGTACAGTATGGAAAGTAATAGATAAAACCTTCTGTCCCACAAACAGATTAATTTATAAACAAAAATTACATCAGTTAAAGGAAAGGAAATCAATAAAAAGCCTAGAAGTACAGTATTATTCAAATTGCTCATCAAATAAAGGTTTATCCCAACTCATGTTTCAAATGTCTCAAGTCATTTTCTTCTCAATGACCAGGTGAAAAAGTTCACCCATACCACTAAAAACTTGCTCAAAAACGTTTAGAAATAAGGAACAGTAGGAGAATATTGAGATTCTAAAATGTGAACATAGAAACAATTTTCCAAGGTTTCAGGTGGCAGTTCTACCTTGACTGTTTTCCCATCATTAGCAACAAAATAGAATTTCAGTGCTGAAAACTCCACTCAACATAAAAATACTTCTAAGCCTTTGTTGCTGTTTGATCAAGTGTGATCTAGATGGAATCGCCAGAGTTGAATGTCAAACTCCTTCATGGGGTGGTGGGTTATGCTTTGGAGATCATAAAGAGATCATAAAAGACTTTGACTGGTTTTAAATCATGCAGGATGAGAAAACAACACTTTGAGTTTGGTTTTGTTTGACTATGTGAGACTAGTACAAACAGCAAACACTGAAATGATGCCATACCTGATCAATCTAGGTGTGGATGCTTAGAAATTAATGGTGATTTTCAATCCACTAGTTGTCATGGACATACCACCTCTTCCAAGTGAGAGGGAGGGAATTGAGACCCTTTTTATGAACTCCACATTTTTTATTTTTTAGATTGGTAAGGAGAAACACAGTAATAATAAATATAATAATCTGAGAAAACAACCACTGGCCTCTTGAGCTCTGGATTTATCCATTCTACTGTGCTGAGTAGTGGACCTTGAGAAGTGCAGAGCTACATTAGAGGAACTTGCCAAAGGCACAAAAAGACTCTCCTGTTTCCAAACAGAGATTAAAATACCTCAGGTGACAAATTTAACTCTTTGAAAAATAAAAACAAAATGAAAAAAAGCGAAAACACAAGTGCAGCTCCACTCAGGGAGCTCAAGGGGTTGATGTTTTCTTATGCTAAAGGTGAATTTGGTCCCTTCCCTCTAAAGCTATTTGTAGATGCTTAAATGTAGAAATGTAACAATAAGGTGCTTCACTGAGAGTTATAAAGGACACATTTCTTCTTCAGAGTTATAAAGGACAATAAAAAATATGGTGACCTGACAGAGGCAGCAACCAGACAAACTGCTCTGTGCTTATGTGACTGAACCAGGCTACCAGCAGCACATAAGAGCTGTGTGTTAAAAACCTCCCACAAACTCTAACCTTCTGCAGGCAGAGCTATCAGAGGAGCTTTGAATAAACAGTTTATTTTATCATATGACCTGTATATTGTGTTAGAAAAGTAAACGTGGGGACATTCTCCAAGTTGTTTTTTTTTAAAGCACATATGTAATGATAAACTATCCAAAAAGGAACTTGAGTTATTGCCATTTAAAATGCACTAAAAAAAAATCTCCTGAAATATTTGAAGAATTTCTACTTTATTGACCTTACCCAGAACATTAAAGCAACATAGAATTGTAACAAATGTTGAATGACCTTAAGGACTATTCATTTTCCAAACTCAGCCTTAAAATAATGGATCACCTTTACAGTTAGTTCATCATTTTGGTTTCGACTGTTGGATATTCCTTCTATAAATGGTACCACCTTTTAAAAAACTTTTTAAGAAAAGATTTTTAACTGCTTTTTATAAATAACATTACTACAACGTTCAATTCCCCTATAAAAATAGGTGTCCTCTCCATGCAAACACCCTTTGGTCATCTGGACAAGGGCAACCAGTGTTCACTGTGGTGACAATCTATCCTGTTCCAGTGACTTGTCTCTGGATTTTCAGTGGTTTTCATGCTCACATGATACAGATGTACAAAAAACATACCAAAGCAAAGGGAAGGAAAAGCTGGGTGGCCACACACATCACTGTAGTGATGGTGACTTCTCCCCTCACCCTAAGAGCTGGATCCTCAAGCCTTTCCCAGTCCCAGAGCTAGAACAGATGCAGGAATTGGCACAGGAGAGCTCAGGAGGCAACAGTAATTGCACTGGCCAGTCTCTGACAGCACAGTGGAGCAGCTGAAGGAAACCAAATTTTATGATAATGAATCTTGAAGAATAAAATAAAATAAATCCAACACTTCAGTGCACAGACACCATCAGGGAATCATCGATAACTGAACGCACTGAGTCGCTCTCATTCTGCTCTTGTCTGGATTTCTGGTGCTGCCATCCCCTCACCTGAAGGATCTGTACATGCCTTTGCCAGCTCATACCAAGCACATACAGAAACATCAGAGATTCCTCTTCTATGTTTATGTGGGATTTCCCTATCTGCTACTGATTTACAGGAGGTTTATAGATGATGAGGCTTGTGGCCAGTGTTCTGCATAGGGTGAATTCAATTCACGTGGACATGTGGAAAGCAAATGTAGTAACTCCCCTCAGCATCTATGCATGAGACCTGTGACAGCAGCACGGACAACTGTGTTTTCAGCAGGAACTACACTTGGTCTTTCAGAAGCTTCACCTGGGGCTGTCCCAAGAGACTCTTAATCTACTCTAAGGATCCCAAAACACTCTCATCTCAGCTGTTCCTGCAGCACATCTCCAGTACAGAACAACAAATCCAGGTCTCCCAAATCTGATCTTCACACCCTAATCCAGAATGAAGACTTTCCAGAACACTCTACCTCAGTGAGACCACTGCATCCCATGAGCAATGAGACCTCTGCTTTGAGACAGCTGTTTAATTCTACAAGATCCTGTAAGCACTTACTAATAGAAGCATCACCTGACAGAAACACCTGGATTCCATCAAACTGATGGATGAAAAAGCAGAGCACTCTGAGAATTAAGTGGCCAAAACATCTCTTGAAAAAGGTCTGTTCAAGTGAGAGCTTCAAAGCAGGGTGTGAGGAGGAAACCAGTTGCTCCTACCTTTTGGGCAGAAAAACTCCTGGCAGATGTCTTGTTAGAATTTAGTTTCCACCCCCAGAAGCTTCCTTTGGTCTTTACTAGTAGGATGCACAAGCTGCTGTTTAAGACCAAAAGCATCAAGAATACACACACATTTTTTTTTCTGGACTTCAGCTATTTATGCCAAGGTTTTATTGACTGTTAGAATAGCACAGATCACACACTACTTCTGATATCAGCTCTGGATATTAGCAGGAGTTTTTCCTCTTTTCCTGACTCCAGCAGAAATGCTTTGTTCATATCGATTGCCTGAAAATTATTATCAGAGCAACCATTAAAGAAAGCTGGAATCAGACCTTTCCTAAAGAGACTGTTGTAGCAGCGGTACAAAACCATATCCTGCATTTCCTTCTTATTTAGCAAAGAATGAGAGATGGAAAAATAGGGAAGCAGTGGAAAAAGCAAGGAACAGCCATGTCAGAAAGCATCCAAGAGAAGGGGTTTTCTTCAGAAGTGGTAGCAGAGCAATGTGCTGCTGCCATGGCCAGTGTGCTTGGAACCAGTACTGATAACAAGTCCTGTTTACTCTGCTCACTGGAAGTCTGAGCCCCCAGCTAAATATTGTGATAAACAGCAACTCCCGTTTAGTTTAGCAGCAAATTTATATTACATGGAATAAAGAAAGAACAACAGGAACTGGGAATGACTACAGCCCACTCCTGTGGAACAGGACAGTGCAGGGTTCAACAGTGATGGGACACGGTAGGAGAACTTCTCTGTACTACACAGCTTTAACTTGGGAGAACCCCCAGAATGCTTCCCAAGCTCTCCTTGTATGCAGAAAAGGAAAAATCATTGACGTGATAAGTGGATGATGATGAATTGGTGGAAGGAAATCTCTGACAGACAAGAGCAGCTTTGGGAGGTGTGAGTGGGCTGGCTGCTGTGTCACAGTCACCGTTTCACCAACCATTGAGCTTCTCAAGAGATGGGGAGGGAACAGACTGGCAGGAGAGGCAAGGCTGGATGTTTTAACAGGAAAAATCCCACCTGCATTCACTGCACACAAGCTCAAACTCAGCAGGAGGCTGCTTGCTGGGCCAAGGCCATCTGTAGTGTTTAGATATGTCCTGGGCAGGTCCAGGAACATCAGCAGCTCCCACAGGTCCTCCCTGGAGCTGGGCAGCAGCTCAGCCACATGTGGAGGCTGAGGGAGCCCTCGGGCTGTGCAGATTCCGTGGCAAGGAGAGGACAAGGAGAGAACAAACGGCGGCAAGCACAAGGCAAGGTCAGCTGGGGATGGAGCGAGATGAGCAGGCAGCATGGACTGGCCTCTGCAGTTTGGAAATGAACTCTGGGGCTGGTAGAGATTCAGGCAAAACAAGGAGACACTGCATTAAACTGCCACAGATCTCATTTCCACACCTGCTCTAGCTACATAAACACCAGAGCCAAGTCTCTAGTTGTGCACAGTAGCTCACACACCTGTACAGGCAGGGTCAGCCTTCCCAGTTTCCTACCCAAGCACACCTGAGTGTTACATCAGTCTGTGACACATCATTTCTATGTGACAGATTTATTGTGGTGCTTGTTTCAAAACTCTTTTTTTTCTACTCATCTGTCAAAGCAGTAAATTAAAATTCTCTTAAAGAGGAGCTACAGTTCCTTAAAACAACAGTCTGAAAGCTGGACACTTTGTGCAATACTTAGCAAAAAAAAGAACAGAAAATAAAAAACAAAACAAAATTTGAGCAAAACAAAATCAAATTTAATGTTCTTAAATGCAAAAGTAAAAACAAACAAAAAACACAAAAAAGCAAAAGAAAATTAACAGAAACAGAACAACTCAAAGTTTCAAGGCAGTCTGCAGAAAACCTGGGGGATTAATCTTTAAATCTACAAATCAAAGGGGTTTTTTGGTTAATATCTAACTTGCAAGTTGTAAGTACTTTTCTGCTGAGTGTTCAATAAGTAAAGCTAGTTGTCAAAACAAAATCCTATTAAAATAGAAAAACTAGCACTCATTAGAAGGGATGCGAGAAATACAATGCTCAAATGTTTATAACTGGTTTTTCTATACAAAATAGAACTGCCAAAGGAATTCCAACTACAATGATCTTGGAAAATGAGTAAGTATCTTGCTGCATTATAATGTACCAGTAAGTAGTGCACCATGCATTAAATATTTGGACAGAAGAGATTCAGTCTGATAAAGTAGCAACATATATTCACACTTGCTTTTTTGGAGTTTCATTTTGACTCTGAAATCTTCCCGGAGTTTCTTTGAAACTCTTTGGTCCATTCCTTTCAAAGTGGGCTTTAAAAGTCATGTTTCTAAAACCTGTGAATTGGACAGCTTGGCCACTGCTCAGTGTGCAACTTACCTCCTCAATGGTGTTAAAGTTAGGCTGGCATGCTACTACTTACAAGACCTTGACTTTAAAAAGCTTGATCCTCAACTAGCCACAGAATAATGAATATTAATTGATCAAACAAGTTACTGTCAACTAAAACATTAGTATTTCTCAACTTTTCTTCCATACTACTGAAACTGGGGGGGGGGGGGGGGGGAACAAAAGGCCAGGGGGATGGGTATGAAGAACAACATCAAACCAAAGAAAATCAATGAATTCAGTCTGATATTTTTCAGAAAATTCCAGTTTTTGCAGACAACATTCAATGAAACAAATGTTAGTCTCATAAGTGAAAGCATGCTTCAATTTTACCACCATCCAGAGGGTCTAGTTAATGCAATCTACTTAAGATTTCAGGGGAATTTTAACATGTTTTAAATGAAATAACTTAAAGGAACTTAAAATTGGTCTAACATTGTGGGATTTCAAACATTTGAACATGTCAGTTGCATCCCAGAATATAAAACCTTTTAACTTCTCATTTAGACTAAGACAAACACTTGTGAAAATTGGCGCAAAATGAGTTTTACACTAACAAAAATGTTTCAACTTCTGTCACTCCATTATCTATTCCATACAAAAAGCACGAGCAAGTTATTTGTGGGACTTGTTGGTTTTGAAGGAAACCTGTAAGATTTTGTCCCCCAGGCGGTAGCCATTAAGACTTGCTATGGCCATTGCAGCTTCTTCATAGTTTGTCATGGTCACAAAACCAAAACCTTTGCACTTGTTGGTGTTGAAATCTCGAATAACTTTCACATTGGTAACCGCACCAAAGGGGCCAAACATCTGCCAGAGGATTCCCTCATCAGCATCTTGACCAAGGTTGTAGATGAAGATACACCAGCCAGAAGATGCGTTTCCTGGAACATTTACACCAGAAAGCCCACTCATGTGATCTACACCCATAGGAGAGAACCTAGCAAATAAAAAGCACAATATTTCATGTAAAAGTTCAATTCAATTAAGCAAATTAACTTGAATGGGAAGCAACTGAAAATGAATATTTTATACATGGCACATCAAAACCGCCACATAAATGTTTCCCCATTCAAATTGACAATCAAATTGACAGCTGCCAGGGAAAAAAAAGTTAAGTATTCCAACTGCTTTATCAACAGGGAACTATCCTTAGAAATAGGTAAAGAACAGACAAGGCAAGATTACATGATCACTTTTCCCAGGGGACCTGGATGGATCTCTGAACTCAGTCAGGCTGCTCAGAGTGTCCAGGGCATTGCTGCAGAACTGCTTGAGTAGGGGGCACAGGCAGCACCTCCCCAGAGGCCCCAGACACACCCAGGCATTTCCCACTTATTTCATAGGAGATTTTTTCACCCCATGGTCCTTTTCTTGCCTCTAAAAGAACGTGTTGGGAAACTCAAGTCAAAGAGTTTCTTTGGGTTTGCTGGGGCAGGGGATGAGTGTGCTGGGTTCTTAGGAGTTGAGACTGTATGCATTAATTGCTTCTTTTGTGAAATAGAACAAAACCTACTCCCTTTCCACCTAAAGGCAGCAGGTGCAGGTAAACACTCCCAATGTGAGCAGGCTCAATGCAGTTTTATTATTCCAGTGTATATGGATGGTTTTATTAATTTTTCCAGGAAAACTTAGATCTGACTTTACCAAACTGGATTTTTTAAATCACCTACCCACTCTTCCTGAATCCTGCCTCCTTCACAATACCTCAGCAGGATTCATGCATAACAAATAGCAAAAATTTTCTCCTTTTTATGTCTTGCTTTGTATTAATTTCTTTTCCCTATAACCCACATTTCTAATTCCCCTTAATTCTATTTCTGGCCTACACTCCAGAAAATCAAAGCTTCTCAATATTTTACTGCAATATTAGGATTGTACAGTTAAGTACTCAATGGCCAGGAAATGTGAAAGTTAAGGTCAAAAACTCACTTTGAACCCTTGTGCTTATTCATTATTTAAAAATATGAGGTCATGTGATCATAGAAATATAATGATACTATACCAGGGGTTCCCAAATTGAGGTGTACCACTGGTGATTTGCAAACCCCTTAAAAGCGGTACACGAGCTGCTCTCTGCCAAGAGCAGGGCGGTGGCAGATCCTGATTCTCTGCTGACCTGGAGAAAACAGGGAAGGGATGTCTGGGCAGTGAATGCTGCAGTAAGTGCCAAACACTTCCCCTCTGACTCTTTCTTGCCCTGCATCAAGGAGCTGCTGCTGCCTTTCTTGAGGAGGGAGGACTCAAGGAGGTGCATGGGGAGGGAGGGGAGCAAAGGGGCAGCACTGCACACGCACACACACATACACACAGTGCACTCACACATGAGAACCACTCAGTGCCCATCTCCCCCAGGCTCTCTGGTGCTCAGAGCTCACTGCTTTGGACACCTGAGCTACTGGACTCTCCTGTCTCCAAAGCAAGTGTCACTCCATCCCTCCCTTGCTGCTGCTGCTCTGCAGCCCAGGGGCTCCCAGAGCACAGTGGGACACTTTTGAGCTGCACTGACCCACTGACAGCCAGCCCCATGAAAATCCAAGTTTGGGAAGCCTGGTACTACAGCCAAACTGAAAAAGCAGTTAGAAGTATCACAAGGTGAATGAGACATACCAACCCGTGTGATCTGATGATGAGGGGAGACATCTGCTATTTCTTTTGGCTTTGTATAAAAATGTTCCTGTGTTTGCATGCTTGATACACTTACTTGTTCTGACAGACACCTTCAGTTCTGTAGCTTCTTTCCAAGTGAGTAATGGTCTGGTAGGATGAATTTATCTTAATATCTGTCAAGTTTTCATCTCAACAGATCACCAGTCCTGAGCCCCTGCTCAAACCATTGAGCTCAGAATTGCCTGATGTTGGTTCCAGCAGTCAGTACAGCTCTGCCCCTGCCTGCTCCAAAGGCTCAGGCTCTGCCCGTGAGCCCAGGTAACACCACATCAAGGACTGCAATCAGCTGTAGCAGAGCAACTGGTGTTAAATGCAAGAAAACAACAAATCTCAACGCTTGTTACAGACAATGTAATTTAAAACAGTAAGTACCTCTGCTCTTTGGATACACTTATCTTCAAACAGATTGTCCTCTCTTCCTGTTTTGACTCACAAAAATGTTACAGGTTTATTAAAAACCCCATAGGAAATAGTATTCAGCCAATCTGATGAATCTCTCTTCTCACTCTGCACAAGAGGGACCCCAGATCTCTCACTCAGCTCAGGGTAACAGCCTGCACGAGCAGGGCCTGGAGCAGCTGACACACAGCTCTCTGTCCTACCAGGACAGATTTTTGTGGCCACGCCAATTTAAGATGCCCTTTAGGAAGTTACACTTAGTAAGGATGTTTAAACAAATGTCCTAGTAGGGCAAACACTAAGGCCAACAGAGATCCAGGATGTTTCAGAGAAAGTGGTTTTAAAATTCCTTTAATATTGTAATTTGAACAATCTCAGTCTTAGTGCACTTACAGCTAGTGTCCTCATTTCTGTTGTAATTATTTTTATACTGTGTCTCCTCCACATTGCTTTTGCAACCCTCCTGAAGACTCTGTAGTCAGTGTTATTTGGGGATGGTTCTTTCAAACCCCTAATAATCCAACATCTTGGGGCATTAAGTATCAACAACAGTGTATTTTCAATCATAACTCTTTTTCACTTTATAAGCTTCTAATTTCTATTAATGACCTTTTGCTCCCTCTGCCATTAGACAGACAGACTGCTTCATTTAACAGATTCTGGGATTAGCTTAAACCACTGGAGGATGTAATCTCAGAAATGACACTCCTAAATGAAAGCAATTTCTTTTTAGGTCTATGCAAGTCCTATAAATTCTCTTCATAAATCACAGAAACTCCTGAGCTGGAAGGGACCCACAAGGATCACTGAGTCCAACCCCTGGCCCTGCACAGACACCCCAACAATCCCACCCTGAGCATTCCTTAGAGCTCCTGGAGCTGTGGCAGCCTTAGGGCTGGGACCATTCCCTGGGGAGCCTGGGCAGTGTCCCAGCACCCTCGGGGGGGAAGAACCTTTCCCTGATATCCAACCTAAACCTCCCCTAACATAGCTTTGTGCTGGTTTGCTGAACTCTTTTCCCTGCACTCTGAGAACAGTTACATACAGTACTACAGGTGGGATGCCAATAGGCAGGAACATCAGTTTTAATACCAGTTTGTGTTGCCATTGCACTTCAGCTTGGCAGCTTTTTATTTTTTTAATAGTTCCACAAAGAGCAGGAGTTCAGCTACACTGACAATGTCCTTCTGACAAGCAACTTTTCTGCTGTCTCTGTTACAGACAGAAATGATCTGCTATGACCAACACAAATCTTGCTAAGAACTCAAGTCACACAAGCTCTAAGCCTGAAATAAACCAGGGTGTTGGGTCAAACAACCATGTAAAGAAGAACAGAAGCAACTGGGGTTTCACTCCCATATTCTTCCAGAACTCTGATGAAATACTACTCTGGATGAATTGGTTCCTATTCAATACACACAGCTTGCATTCAAATCACAAATTGGTCTAAAAACTGAAAACAATTAAACTATTTCACTGAAGTGAAACCAAGCAGGTCTACAGGCACTGTCTGAGCAACTGTATCACTGACAGGGTTAAACAGTCTCCTTGCATTTCCCCTTGGTCAAAGAACCATCAAAAATGGCTCCCCTTCAGGCACTCAGGGCAGAACTCATGGGTTAATACGGGCAGAGTTATGCCCATTACAGGAACTGGCTCCAACTCTGAACAAGTCTGAAAGCAAAATCAGCTGAACTGGGAATAACTGAGATTTGAAAAACTGTTGTACTATAAAGCTCTTGTGAGCTGCAAAAGCACAGGATTTCCAGGGGCCCTGGGCAGTCTCCTCACGCTTCAGGAGCTAAACCCCTCCATTCCATCACAGTTCAGCACCTGGAGATCTATTCTCTTCAAGTAAACAAATCTGATGCTCCAAAGAAACCCCTGCCCCAAGATGTCTTCCCTGTCCTCTAGACACAACCCTGAGCTGTGGCATCATTCCTTCTGGATGGAAGCACAGAGCCTGGGTCGTTGAATTAGCCCAGGAATCCAGTGGGACACAGCACTAAGACCAGTTCCTTCTTGGCCACAAGTACTACAAGAATTCAAAAGGATTAAAAGAACATTAAACAAAGGGTTGGAGAAATATCTGCAGGAAATTAATAATTGCAAATTAGATACTAAAGGCTTAATCCTGGATTTACAGGGATTATAATGAAATGAGATGAAATGTAATCAAAATATCAGGTTAAGTATTCAACCTCTGTGGAGCAGAGATCACAACTTTAATTTATACAGACTATGGACTCTGTGGAAGCTGCTTATCCATTCATCATGTCTTGCTCACTACCAAAACAAACTAGACTCAGCCCAAACTCAGATTCCTGAACTTAACCACAGCATGAGTAATCACAACTTCAGTTCAGCATCCTTCACAGAAGACTGACTCACTGGCAAAACCTGCAGCTAACACCAAAGATGGGAAAAAAAATTACAAAGGGTTGTGGGACAGACTTGAAGATGTTGGAGGTCTTTTCCAACCTTATCCATTCCGTGTCTCCCTGGTGTAAGTGTTGTGCAGATGTGTACAGACATGCCTGCAGGAATGACTGAGGAAAGGAAGCTCTGTAAGAAACACTAAAGTTCTCGCAAGTCGTGATGAGGCAGAGATGAAGAGCTTGTGTCTGCAAGTCAACTGGTGGCTCTTGTGTCCACAGCATCTTCCTCAAAGCACAGCCTGACCCCTAACTGCTCTATTCTGATCTCTGCCAGGCTGTGGGACCTCAAAATCTTCAGTTCTTTCCCCACCAGCAGGTGTGTCACTGGGAACAGCAGCTGGCCAATATGTGCTGACAAACAAGCACCGGGCACAGACATCCAGCAGGACACAGCTCCCATGGTAGCAGGAATGGAACAGAGACAGAACATTTTCTTCATCTTAACCCCCACTGGGACATCCCAAGCCTACAGAAACACTGGGTATGCCCCATCCCTGAAAGTGTTCCAGGCCAGGTTGCACAGGGCTTGGAGCACCCTGGGATAGTGGAAGGTGTCCCTGCCCAAGGCAGGCATGGGACAAGATGAGCTTTAAGGTCCCTTCTGACCCAAACCAGTCTGTGATTCTATGAAATGCACACAAGTGACATTAATGTTGCTCTAAATGGTACAATAAGAGAATAATGAACAAGCTGATTATTAAAATTTAGTTTCACCAGCAACTCTTAACATAAATAGATTAATCATTTTTATTGTTCCTGAGTGACCTTTACAGGACTGAATTAAAGGTATTTATTTGGTCTCCTAATTATGGACGTGAATATTATTTGCACTGCTTATTCTGATGCATTTTGATCCTGGCATAAATTTTAGAGGGAAGAAGGATGATGAAAATGTCCAATTAAATTAAGAATGTTAAGAATGAAAAAGATTTTACTAGGATCAGGACACACTGAAGCCCTGGCTGAGATAAAGGGGAGACGTGTTAATTTTTTAATAATTCACCTAAATGCAAACAATGAAGAATATCATTCCTTGGTATGGCTCAGATGGTTTGGCATGGAGAGCTGGGTGATTCTCTGGGGAAACGAGGAGTTTAGCCTGAGCTAAACTTCCCTGGGATACAGCTGAAGAGAACTAGACAGCGAGTGAGCCTGGCAGGGACCTCTGGAAATCTGCTAATAAACCCTGCTGCTCGAAGCAGGGCACTGGAGCAGGTTGCTTAGGCTCATTCTGTCACCAAAACTCACCAAAAAACAGTCAAATAAAACTCCTTAACACCAACATAGTGCACAGAAGGGCATTATTCATTACAGGCCTGGTTGCACAGGGGATAACTCCACCTTGCATGTGTGTGATTTTCTACAAGTGTGTTGCTTATATACAGTCACCAAGTGCATATTTTGCTCATTACCATAAAGCTCTCCCCAATTTCCCAGCTTCAGTCCTTGTTTTGGCTGTGTCTGCATTCCTAAGCCAAATGTCTTCCCCTTATCTACCAACCATCCTTGCTGAGAAAGTAGATCCTGCATACCCTGATTCCTGCTAAAACTACACAGGCACAATAGAAATAAGATTAATCCTTTTGGTATCAATTCCAGCCAGGTTTCAGCATCTCCAAGGCCAGAAACTTCACTGTCTCCTTGGGCAAACTGTTCAACCACTTTCAGTATAAAACCACAGCTGACTACAAAGAACGAGTTTTCTCTGGAGACCCATTACAAAGAGTTGTGCTCAAAATGCTGAGCTACAGCACTATGGACAGGAGACAGCAACACGGGAAGCACAGCAAAAAGGGGGCTGGGATTTTTGTCCAGTTTTACTGAGCTCATTGCACCCCTCACAGGAGAGAAATAAAACAAACAAAAAAAAGGAATAAATTCTCAACAGGGAAGCACTGATCTCAGAAACATATACCATCTTAAAGCCCATCGCTTCTCCTCAAGATAATCAATACATTGCATTTTCCAGAGCACCCTCCAACCATCAAGCTTCCTCTATGAACACCCAAGGCATTTCCAATTCAAGCAATTCCTATTCAAAGCAACCAAAGCAATTTTCTATGGCAAAGCACAGTGTCTTCCATAGCTTTGGAAGCAGACAGGATGCTGCAACTACTTAATATTCCCATCAGTAAACTCATGAGGCCTTGAGGGAAGGCAGAACCCTGCACAGGTTGCAATGCAGGCAGGAATCCCACAGAACCTTCTTGTGAGAAATAAGGTTCTCCTCTCTTACTGTAACATCTCCCTGCTGGAACCAACCATTCAGAGCTTTAACTGAGTTGCCAAATTCTATCTGTGCTCAGATAAATAGACCACAGAATGGGGATCTGTTGAGACAGGCACCTACCAACACCCACCTGGAACCTGGTGCTGCTGTCCCCTCACTGTAACCCAGTAGTGGAAACAGACACCAGAGTGCAGGTACCTTTACATACTAACTTCAATATAAATTTAACAAGTAAGATTTTTTTCTTTATTCATATTTTAATGCAACATTTTCTTTACATAACACTGAGGACACATAGTGCACTATGTATTCATTCACACATGCTGCAATGAAGGTCTCATTGCCCACCTGGGGGGGGCACAGCTCCCCAGAGGGACCCGGGAACAGGAGCACAGCCTTAAATGCATTTATTCTTCCTAACCTACCTGAATCTCTGCGCCTGGTGATGCACTGGCCCTCCAAACCGTCTAGCTGGTGAATGACACAGCTGCGACAACAGTGCCACATTTTTGTTCTGGTTAGGGTTGGCTGCAAACTTCACTGTAATGGGCTCGGAGGAACCTGGGGGTTTGTGACCATTGAAATTTGTAATTGCCTCTTCTGCTTCTGACCTTTTGTCAAACCGGATAAATGCGACCCCTCTGGACAAACCTTGTAACCAAACCAATAAAAAAAAAAAAACAAACAAACAAAAAATTGAAGTTCAGGATAAACTCAACTTAGAAAACAAAACTCAAAAAAGTTCAGTATTTCTATGGTCACAGCTTTCAAGTTCTCTACATTTACATTTCTTCAGCAGCTGGAGGATAAAGTACAAAATTAAGAAACCAAAGACAAATTAGCATACTCATTTCAGCTGTAACAACCACAGTGGCTAAACACTTAAAAAACTAAGTGGTGGAATTCCATGATACTCATCACCAACTGACATTTCTATTCACAGAAAACTCCTCAACATTTTAAATTAAGCAAAAAAAGGAATTAATTCCAGTTGGTTAAAAACAAACTGAAACCCTTTAGTTTCAATTACTTTATCATTAAAGAGCATCCACAAACAGACAATTGATACATTTTTGCAAATGTTTTCATTTTTCCATGCTAGAAACACACTCCAGTTCAGAGATGAGGGAACAAATGTCTGACTATAATAAAGGATTTTCACCTTTTTTAATAGAGAGATCACAATTTCATCTGCACCACATACATTATTTTCAGACAGCACATAGATTATTTTTATTCATTAAAATCCATGAAGAATTGGTAGCTGTACTGAACCAATATCACAGCTGTTAAAAATTTTCATGTTTTTTTCTTAGTCCCAGCCCCTGGATGCTGTTATCCTTCTGACTGAGGTACAAATGATGCCTTGTGAGGTCTCCTCTCATCCCCTTCCTTCTCATCTGTGACTTGACCATAGGCTGAAAACACGGTTTATCACGATGAAGCTAAAAGGGCACATTTTGTTTAAATGCCATTCCAAAGCAGGTATGTAGGACTTCATTAGCTCTGTTTCAGAAAGGGGCATATCAGATACTTTTATGTTTTCCTCATATCCACCCCCAAGACCATCTTCAAAGCCAGATACAGAAGTTAAGATTATCATAAATCACAAGGCTGCTGCCAACAGTTCAGGATCATTTTCACTGTTTCACAGAAGGAAATGCAACATGTCAGAACCTGGGCCTGCAGCAACCAAGTTGTGTTTGCATTTTGATAAATAACAACAGATGAGCTCACCAGAGTAGAGCTGACAGGACTGTATGCTCAGGTACCACTGAGATCAGCCTCCCGTGCCAGGGGGAAGGCCCCGTCCCACCCTGGGAAGGCCCAGAGTAGCAGCATCACTCAGAACTCAGCAAGGCCTATCCTAAAGCTCAGCTTAGTGTGACTCCTCCACTTTCATGCTGTTCATCCTAGTGCTTCTCAAAGCATTCATTTAAAACAAATATTGTAGAAAGTGTATTTTCAACAGAATAATTCTCAAAAGCTGGAGTACCATCTCTGTGAGAAGGTACAGATAAGTACAAATTAAAACATGTCTTAAGTGGGAGTGGATCAAGATATGAAAGGCAGGCTTAAAGCCAAGGCACAGCTACATTCCTGGTGGGATGGCAAGCCCAGGCTCTACAGGCATTTACTGTGAGATGTAACAGAATTCCCTCTTCAGTCAATGCATTATTAAGTAGGCAGTGTGTTCTGAGCTGAATTACACAGCATCAGGCCTCAGCACACCATGAAAACTATATTATTCTTAGGGAGTTTTTATTTGTATGACTTTTGTCATCTCATTTTACAGCTCTGTCAAATCCTGACCCCACAGACTGCCAGAGAGGGATAACTAGTTTGGACACTTGCATTAATAAGTTTGCTGTGCTCCACAAGTCTTTTTCTTGCTTCTCCTTAGTGGCGTCCTGGATAAGCAGCTCTAGAGACAGGACCATGCCAATATCAGAATAGGGCAAAACAAATTTTCTCCAGGAAAGGCAGGATGGGATTCTCCTGACTCAGCCATGGATTGTCTGCCACATCAGTCCCCAGATCTCACCAAGCCACGTCAGGTTTCTCTCATGGACAGTCGTGTTTGCAGCACGATCTGACCAAACACCTGCAAGTGGTACCTGCACCAGGAGCTGGCTCTGATGGGGACACAGCCCAGCAGACCTCAGCCTGCACTCAGACTCAGCCCACCACGAGCTCCTGGTGGCCCACTCTGAACTACAGCAGACTCCTTAAAGAGCAGGAAAGCTGCTTCTGTACTGATGTGTATAAATGTACATCTCAGTTATAAATGTTAAATGTGGAATTGGTAGAATTAGATTGTCTTCTATTCCAATACAGCAGATGCATAATCAATGAAAAAGTGTATTTGTAAAAGCTCTCTCCAGATTAATACATGACATATGGGCTACTAGTAAAACCAAAGAACACCTGGGTGACAGGATAAGCCAGACAGTTATACTATCTGAAATAACAGGGTAAGAAATTAAAACCTGGAAAACCCACTGTAACACAGAGCCAGAATTACCATCATAAAGAAAACCTTAACTTCAGTCTCCCCTGAGCCAAGTGCCTAACTTCCCTTGTTTCTCTTTTTTCTTCTTTTTTTAATACACAAAATACATTTAGAATTTTCAGGGCAGTACTAAGTGTATGAAATTAATTCCTTTGCTTAGCAGTAACCACAGAGGTCTGTAAGACATCTCAAATGGTTTAAAATATGAGAAAATTGAGTGGGTGAATTCCAGGCTGGAACAAAAGACAACACACATTTTTGTTTTGCTTTAAATCTGTAACTATGGCCTGGAATTGACCTGTGGGTAAGAGCTGCCTGTGTGTAAAGTCAAGGTAAGGCCAGTAACCCAGCTTACACACATGGCCCAGAAACAGTGCACTGCAGTGCCAGCAAGTGTCAGAGCAAGAAAGTAGATTTGGCAAATCAGTAGCAGATAAAAATGACAATAATCCTATTTTAATATGGTCTGAGGTTTGGTCTGTAAGCTGGCAAAAAGGCAGCATGAATCATTCTGTGTTTAAAAAAAGTCACTGAACATGGATATCCTGTTAAAATTCCATCACTGGTTGACATCAGATGTTATGATTAGCTTGTGGAAGTCTAATTCACTTAAGTTTAGATACTGCCAGTCTCAGAAAAACACCAAACACATGCTGTACACTCCAGTTTCCTGCAGCCAAGGCCCCAAAACTCACCTGTGGTTTGATCCACAAGGACACGTGAGTTGATGATGCGCCCAAAACGGGAAAACATATCTTCTACATCCTTCTGTGTCATTGACCGGGGCAGGCCACTGATATATAAATTAGCATCTTTGATCACTTCAGAACTTGGGCGGGCATAGGAAACCTTGAAAAGAAATAGAAATACATCTTCAGGGTATTAACAGGGAAGACTGATTTACAGTCATGAGCCAATTTAACTAACACTCCCATTTACCAACACATGCATTTTTATTGGAGTTCAAAAAAATGGAACCAGGAGAGAGTAGGGGAAAATCAACCAAGCAACAGGAGAAAGGGCATGTCCCCACATAACTCCATTTATTTTGGGCTTACTCAAGAGATAACAACTATATAGCATTGCTGTAAGGAGAGAGCAGTAGACCAATACCAACACTCCCAAACACTTCTGCCACATGAAGAATCCTGAGTTCTGACTCAGCCACTGGATCTGCCACAGCTCACATCAGGAACTTGTCCTGCCAGTATATTTTCTAAAGCTTTTATAAAAAGATGGCACAAGTAGAGTGCAGTTTTCTGTCCTAATTTCTGCTACTGGAGAAAGCTGCATAGATCACCTAACCAGGAGTGAATCGTACATGCAGAGCAGAGGTTTTTGTTTTGTATAAGGAAAGGAGTGCACGTGTATTAACAGGGTTTACAATAAATATTATGAAATATCCAAGACGTGCATGAGTTAAAAAGCCTGAAAACCACCTATAATGGTTGCTCTACTGCTGTAAAAATGGTGGGAATATAAAGAAAGGGAATCTTCAAACACTAAGCTGTTTCAAAACACTTCACTACTCTCCTCCCAGATTCATGCTTGCTGCAGCTGGGAGCACACAAACTTTACCATCAGAATGAAGTTTATTACAATTTTCACAGAAGACCGAAGAGCTCCTACCTTGATTGTTTTTGACTGAAGTCTGAGGCCATTCAATGTGTTTATTGCTCTTTCAGCATCTTTTGCAGTTACATAGTTCACAAAGCCATAGCCTAAGCTGTGTCCTAAAGGGAAAAACATTTTTTTAAAATTAATGCTAACAAAAGAATGTTATCACAGCTAAAATGAAAGGAAATGCAAACAAGAAGTGAACTCAACATACACAATCCACACAGCAAATACTTCAGTAAGCCAAGGAGGTTTCCCAAGGCTGGCACACATCATGAGTAACTCAGAGATCTTTTATTTCCACTCTGGACATCCTCTGCCTTCATAGACAGCAGGCATTGGACAGAGCACCCATCAACAGCAAGAAATTTAGGACTAAAACACCAACTCTGACCAGTCTTGCAAACTTCATGGGTGTGGGACAAAGGCAATCATTTAACCAAGTTCATCAGTACAAAGTCTTGTAGATAGAGAGCAGAAAGTGAGAAAAGCTCAGTGGATGAACGGTCAGGTATGCAATGAAGACCCTTGTGATGTCTTTGGCTATTCCAACCTCCACCCCCGGGGTGAGAGAGAAAAAGAAGTTTCCAATACTTCATTAATGCAGCTAACAAGTAGCCAGTTTCCCAAACACAGCACAGTGAAAAGTGAAAAATTCTCTTTAAGACAAACAATTCATGTACTGTCACTTTATTTAAGTTTACTCAACTCTTACAGAAAGAATTAGATATTAATAATAAAAATCCTTAAAATATTTAAGGGAAAGCATATTTATTTGGATACTTACTTGTTCTGCTTCTGTCTCTAATCTCCACAAATACTACTATCATTTATAATACTACATACTAAGATCATTTTGGCTTGCAATTTCCCAACAATTACAGGCTCTTATCAATGTAGGCCTAAAAACAACTAAAATACTTTCAAGACTGTCTCAGAGCAATAAAACAACTGCAATTCAACCCAGGACACACCTCTTTCAGCCAACTTCTCCTTGTCTCTGTCAAATCTGTGGGATTTTCTAAAGAAAATTGCAAGCATGAATAGGAAAATGTGCTATTTTCCTCTAAGAATATACTACTTTTAAGTTATTAAGTTCTATTGTTAGGCTTAAGGACAATAGAAGACCAAAGCTAATTGTTATAGTAAAGAATTTTGTGGTGAAATAGCCCTTTTTTAACCACACTGCTTGGCTCAGCAATGGTCTTAGCTGACAAGGAAGTTTCCTTATGATTCCCAGACATTTCAGAACACCAAATACAGACAGACGTGTCAAATGATGATATCCCAGCACAAATGCCAGAGGAAAAGAAGAAAAGGGCTGCAAGAGAACTGTAGATTAACTTCAGATACTGAAAAAAAGGATGCCCAGTCTGGTGAGTCATCGAGATTGCAAGTATAAAATCCACAAGGGAATGGAAGGAAGCACCAAATAAACCTCAGTGTTTTCATGCCAACAGACTGACTGCAGAACTGCACCAGCTCCTGGCACAGCCTCTGCCTTTGGGCTGCTTCCTTGTGAAACCTAATCCAGTAGTAACTCAGCCGAACTCAGACAATGTCAGAGCTTGTTGTCTAATACACCCTTTGTATAATCACTCACAGGTAATTTCTGCTGTCTGCTAAAACTCTCGGAGAAGCCAGATCCCAGGTTCAAGTCTCACACAGGAACAACATCCTGTTCCCTCAGAGACCTGGTGTTAAACCATCTCCAATCTGCCTCCCGTGACACCAGACACAGCACACAACTAATGCCAAACTGCTCTGCACCAGCCAAGCAGGATTTAACTCCATCCTTTGGAGACCTACAGGTAACATCTGCAAAATTCTGATCAATGTTTCTAACACATGATTTCTTTATAACATTCATTTTGTTTTATTAGTCAAAGATGGTCAATCATTTTGATCAAATATGGTTGGTTCACACCCACTTACCTACTGAACATTATTTACTGAAGATTATTTTACTCATTTGCTTAATTTCTGATTAAGAAAATGAATAATTGAACAATTAGAAAAATGTTGAGCACCTGGACCTCACCTTATTTCTCCAGACTAAGAAAACAAAACTAAATTTAAGATGGAAAAAATACCAGGTGGAGAGCAGGCAATGACTTTTTCAAGGGTGGGAAAGATCCAACATCCCTCACAGGTCCAGCCCTGGTCTGAAGGCTCAGAGCAACAGCTGTTCTATGGATATTTTCAGTCTGTCCCAAAAGTCAAAAAACATGAATATTCCAGCAAACTACCAAACAGAACAAGGTACTAATAAAACTGATGGAAATGGGCCCTTAAAGATCAGGGAAATATACTCCAAAGGAGGCTAATCCCTCCAAGTGTGACCCACAGTGAGCCCTGGCAGTCAGGACTGTCACTTCCTGTCACTGGGGCACTATTCTCCTGGATCCCATTCATACAAATTTATTATGCTGCCTTCAGTACAATGAGTATCCTTCCCTTGCAACAAGTTCCCAGAAAACACAGCGGGCATACAATTGTAGATCGTGGAATGTTTGGGTTTGAAAGGACCTTAAGAATTTCATTCCACTCCCCACCCTGGGCAGGGACACTTCTCACTATCCCAAGGCTGCTCCAAGCCCATCCAGCCTGGCCTTGGGCACTGCCAGGGGCAGCCACAGCTCCTCTGGGCACCCTGTGCCAGGGCCTGCCCACCCTCACAGCCAACAATTCCTGCCCAATATCCCATCCAGCCCTGCCCTCTGGCAGTGGGAAGCCATTCCCTGTGTCCTGTCCCTCCATCCCTTGTCCCCAGTCCCTCTCCAGCTCTCCTGGAGCCCCTTTAGGCCCTGCCAGGGGCTCTGAGCTCTCCCTGGAGCCTTCTC
>JANPWX010019138.1:0-12005 GCA_024734555.1 Trochalopteron elliotii
TTTTTTATCCTTCTCCAGCCTGCCCTCCGCAGCAGTGCCCGTGCTGACGTGGAGCTGGAGAGGAATGATTCCCGAAAGGAATTTTTGAAATCCTGGCTCTGCCTCATGCCCTTCCCCGGCTGTTTTCCAGCTGCCCCTGTCCAGGTGCAGGTTTAGGGTCATTTCACCCCCCAATTTTCCATGTTCCACATGTCCGGGTGCGCGTGTTTCTCCCAGGCCCCTCTCTCCAAGGCTCTCCAGAGGCTTTGGAGGCACCTGGGACTCGTGGTGGGCTCTGGTGGAGCTGGAAAGGCTCAGTTTGCCGGTGGGGAGGTGGCTGTGCCAGCCGGCTACGCCCCAGCTGCTGCTTCCAGTGGGACAGGTGAACGTGAGGGGTTATCAGCAATCCCAGAATTCCAGAATCATGGAGTGGGTTGGGTTGGGAGGGACCTTAAAGCCCGTCCAATTCCAGCCGTGCTGAGGGCAGCGATGCCAGATCAATGTAGAGGCAAAGCAACCGAGACCCGAGGAATAGAAAAAAACCTGCAATTGCGGGTTTGCTGTGGGGCTGCAGGAGCAGAGAGCATCGTTTGGATGTATTTTTAATTTGGGATCTTTGGCTAAACACCTCGGGAAGGTTTCCTGGCCTCCTGTCAGTCAGAGCTCAGCCTGGGGCATTACAGCTTGGGAGCACATTAGGATTTTATTGCATTTAATTTCTCCACTCTCACCTCTGCAAAAGAAACAGGATTATAATTGTTTTATTTCTCATTTCCTGAGAGCAATCCAGGGTCAAATTTCAAACCTGCCTCTCTGCTTCCGGGATAATCTGATCAGGGTGTTCACAGTGGGTGTTTTTAAGGCGATTCTCTCTCACTGGACAGATTATTTTAAAAACAACTGAAATGTTCTATAAAAAAAGCCTGAGTAGTAACCAAAGTGGTTTTTCCCTGGACACGGCGTAGGGAGGGCTGTGTCCTGGTTTGGCCTCCCTCAGGATGCTCTTTGGAGCCTGGCATGAGGCCTGGAAGGTGTTAGCTCTTTAAGGTAGCCAAACCCCATCACCCTGGGGACAAAAAATCTGGGAATCTGCGGAGTTTGGAGCAGGGAGGTGCAAGGGTCAGACCTGCCTGTCCCCAGGGATTCTACCCAATGCAGATGTGTGGTTTTCCTGCTCTGGCAAACTGGTAAATGTAAGCGACATTTTGATGCCTGGATTTTGGGAGTGGAGGGAGAGCTTGGAGGCTCCTCCGGCTGGTGATGGAGCCCTGAGACCCCCCGGTGGCTTCATCTCTGCCCCTCCCGCTGGCGTGTCCTCACCTCTGCCTTCTCCCTGTGCCGCAGGTGATGTGTCCACCCCTGCGCCCGGAGCGCCGCGCTCCCGGAGCCGCCGCTTCCAGCTAGATCCGAGCCCGCCCCGCTGCCATGGAAACGGGCAGCCCGGAGGAGCGGGACGGAGGGGACCGGCGGCGGCAGGAGGGCGGGGACACCCCTCCCGACACCGCCGACGGCTCCGCGGTGGCAGCGGAGCCGCAGCAGCCGCCCGCCGGCAAGCTGAGGAAAACGGCCTTCAAGCTGTTCGGGGGCAAGCGCAGCATCTGCACCCTGCCCAGCTTCTTCGGCGGCCGCGGCAGGAAGGGGATCAGCAAGTGCAAGACCCACGACGGGCTGAGCAGTGCTGCCGGTGACAAGGGAGCAGGGACACAGCCTGACAGCCCCTCGCAGGGCAGCAGGGATGGGCAGCCCGGCCCCCTGCCCAGCTCCCGCAGCGCCCAGCTGCCCGTGGACACCGCCTCCAGGGGGGATTTGGGCCAGCAGGACAGCTCTCCCCCCGGGAGCATTGAGGGCTGTGACAAAAAGCCCAACGGGGAGAAATCCTCCTTCCCCAGACCCAAAAAAGGGCTGAAAGGGTTTTTTAACAGCATCCGGCGGCACCGGAAGAGCAAGGCTGCCGAGAGTGAGAAGGCAGAGCTGCCCGAGTGGAGCGGGGACACGGAGGAGGCCAGGAATGCTCCTGGGATGGGAGTGGAAAGCCCTGCCCTGGAGGGCAGGGGAGCAGGGCCGGTCCCTGAGGCCACGGTCTGCCCGGGGGGCTCAGGGGGTGACTCCAGCTGTGGAGAGGCCACGGAGCCCACGGGCCCTGCGGCTGATGGAGGCAGCTCCGAGGGTGACACGACGGCTGTGCTGGAGAACGGCGACGTTCCAGATGCAAAATCAGACGCTGAGGCTGCTGCCTGCACTGAGTTTGACCGTGAGAGTTTGCTGCTGGCCTTCCACCCTGACTTCATGGACAGCGAGCCTCCCTGCCTGCACTCCGGGGACCTGCTGAGCCTCATGCTGGGGGACGTCACCTCCCTGAAGAGCTTTGACTCGCTGACGGGCTGCGGGGACGACATTGCCGAGCCTGACATCGCCGAGAGCAGCATCTCGGTGGAGCGCAGCCGCGAGGCCACCAAACGCAGCTCCTGCCTCGTCACCTACCAGGGAGGTGGTGAGGAGATGGCCATCCCTGAGGAGGCTGAGGAGTACCTGCAGCAGGTGTGGGACAGCGGCGTGCCCGGGGAGAGGAGCTACGGGGCCCAGGTGTCCAGCAGCAGCCTGGAGACACACGCTTCTCACGAGGCCGATGCCCACCCTTACATGGGGGATGCCATGAATGGTGTGGACCTCCTGACGCCCCAGAGTGACCAGCAGGAGTCTGCCCCAAACAGTGACGAGGGGTATTATGACTCCACCACGCCAGGGCCTGAGGATGAGGCTGGAGAGGAGCTCAAGAAGGACCGGCTGCCCCGGGACAGCTACAGCGGCGATGCACTTTACGAGTTTGATGCCCTGATGAGCCCCTCTCATGGTGAGGAATCCCTGTTTGAGGGCAAAGTCCCACGCCAGGGCATCTTCAGCTACTTCATGGACTTCTGCCTCCCTGCAGAGAAGAGCCTGATCCAGCAGATGATGGATCAGAAGAGAGGGCTGATGGAAACTGAAGAAGAGGGGCTTGCAGCCATTCAGAAGGAGCTGCTGTACTGGGAGCTGCAGAGGGAGCCGGTCCTGAAACGCCTGGATGTCTCCAGCAAGGAGAAATGTCCCCGGGAAAAGCAGTGCATTGAATGTAAAACCAGAGCAGGCAGCTCCATGGGCAAGAGTCAGAGTGGCCTTGGGAGTGAGCAGGTGGCCTCACACACCCCGAGCCGGGCTGTCAATGGTGGGGTTGCAGTGGCTAGGGCTGAAAATCCAGAGTGGAGGGATTTTCCAGGGACTCTGTGTCCGGAAAACTGTTACAACAGCCAAAAAGGCCCCGGAAGTTGCCTTATTCAGCTCACAAAGAACAACCCGGGGTTCAGTGCAGACCTGGACTGTGGGATGTTTGGGGACTCCATCCACAGCAGCGTGGCCCCAGCCAAGGCAGGGCTGTTCCCTGGGTTCAGGCTCCCGGAGCAGGAGGGTGGTGGTGGAGCAGAGCCCACCTCCAGTGAGCCCCAGGTGGGCAGCGAGCCCGAGCACGCTGTGAACTTCTCACAGGCCCTGGTGGAGTTTGCCAGCAGCGGGACCCTCTTCTCCAGCCTGTCCGAGAGCCTGGGCAGCTCGGCCTCCAGCTCGTCCTTCACCCAGAACCTCCCTGCCCTCCCCACCATGGTCACCTTTGACGTGGTGGATGTGGAGCAGGACGGGGAGGGGGCGTGTGAACAGCACCCGGAGCTGACGGCGGGCGAGGACATCGCCGAGGCCTTCGATGATGGCTACGGACAGAAAGAGTCGTTGGCTGAATGTGACGAGAGAATGTCCCCGGGCTTCTCCCCGGGCTCCTTCCAGAGCTGCAACTGGGGTGTGGCCAGCCTGCCCCGCCACCTGCGCCTGCACGGGCTGAGCCCCTCCATGCCCGCGCCGCTCTCCGTGGACCGCAGGAGCCGCTCGCTGGACACCGAGAGCCTGGAGTTCGAGCTGGCCGAGCCACAGGGGGCCCGGGCCGGCCCCCAGCCCTGCCAGCTCTGGGCCAGGCGTGACGCTGGCAGGAAGGACTCTGCTGGAGGAGCCAGGAGGAGCAGGAGCAAGGAGGAGGGCGAGCTGGTGGTTCCCGAGGGTGGCTTGAGCTGGCCGGGCCTGCGGCACCTCCAGCACGGCACCGACACGGCTCCCGGCGGGATGGAGCTCTGGGGCTTCGCTCCAGCTGGTGCTGTGGAGAGCGTCTGGGAGCCATCGGAGCCGCCAGACAGCGTGTCCCCTTTCCTGCCCCTCTCCCGGGGTGGCATCGGGGAGGCTCCGGAGAGGCGGCCCCAGGAGGCGGAGCTGAGCAGGCACCCGCTCCGGCCCTCCAACCTCCCACTGCAGCCCGAGGCCAGGCGGGCCCGGGAGGCGGCCGGGCCCTACCGATACCATGGGGACGTCCCCAAGCTGTCCCGTTTGTTACCCCAGGGAGAGGCGGAGCTGCCCCCGAGCTTTGCCTTCACCTGCTCCCCCGAGCACCGGGCCAGGGGCAAACCCGTGGGCATTGCCCAGGGCGTGCCACAGCACCCCGGGGACAGCAGTGGGGACACCCAGAGCCCCGAGCCCCTCAAGGGCAGGGCCAGCCCGGGGCACAGCGGCTGCCGGGGCACCCTCTGCAATGTCACCGAGGCTGAGTAGCTGCAGGAATGTCACCTTGTCACCGTGTCACCCAGCCAGGAGGCTGCAGGAATGTCACCGAGGCTGTGTATCTACAGGAATGTCACCATGTCACCCAGCTGAGAGGCTGCAGGAATGTCACCATGTCACTGAAGCTGCCTATCTTACAGGAATGTCACCATGTCACCCAGGCTGAGGGGCTGCAGGAATGTCACTATGTCACCCAGCTGAGGGGCTGCAGGAATGTCACCATGGCACTGAGGCTGCCTATCTACAGGAATGTCACCGTGTCACCCAGCTGAGGGGCTGCAGGAATGTCACCTTGTCACCGTGTCACCAGTCCAAGGGGCTGCAGGAATGTCACCATGTCACCACGCCGAGGCTGTTCCAAGCAGGGGTGAGGGGTGAAAGGAGAGCAAAGGGAGGGAGAAAACCTGGAGCAGTTTGTGGAGAACTTGAGTTTGAGCTGGGCTGATGCTCCTCTCCTGCAGCCATCCATGGCCTTGCCCCTGTGGATGCTCCAGAGGGGTTTGGAGCTGCCTCCAGGATTCCTTCATCACCACTGAGGCACGTTCTGGTTTTCCAGCCCTCTCCAACACCAAGTGCAGCAGCAGCCCCTGGCAGAAGCTGGGAATGGACCCAGTGCTGGTGTGGCAGGCTGGGGTTTGTGCAGGACTGGGAGAGCAGGCCTTGAGCAGACTTTTGAGGGAAATGGGGCTGTTTTCCTCTCCTGGGTGAAATGTTTTGGTTCAGACTCATTTGAATGTCTTCCACCCCAGGCTCAGTGTGGGGAGCTGGGAGGAAAGGCTGCTTGTTCCACAGTGAGGATGGGGCCAGGCAGCTGGAAAGGGGAACTTTGCAGCAACATTTTTATTTATTTGGTTTGTCCTTGCCCTAAAGGAAAGCAGGAGCTTTTGTGTGCGTGCTGAAAATGTTCTCCAGGTCTAGTTTCAGTTTGCTCAGAGACATGTGCTGTCCACGGTGTCCCTTTGAAGAACAAAGTGTTGGTCCCTTCTTTGTTGTGCTCTGTCTTCACGGTGCAGAATTCCTGGTGAAAACCTTTCCTGTGCTTTGTCCCATCCTCCTGGCCTCTCCAGGGCCATGGGGACAGGGATGAGGCCTTTAAAATAAGCTATATTTGCATCCTGCCTGTAGCTGTGAAGTGGCAGATGCTGTTACTTTCTCAAAAGGAAGCTTTGCAGCTTTTTAATTTAATTTTATTGTTTTTATGGTTGTTTTCTTTGCATAAACCCACAGGAGGAAAGTTTTGTGTTCCTTGGAATTTGGGATGGACTGCAGCTACATTGGGCTTCACTCCTCCTGACTGGAGGGAGCAAAAAGGCTGGATGCTGCTGGAGATTTGGGATTTTTGGTCTCTTTGAAGGAATGTGGAGGAGGGACACAGGCTGAGGGGACAGACTTTGTCTGGGGGGTGCTGTGAGCTCCTGTGACATCTGTTCCAGGCTCCTGGTTCCCTCTGTGATCCCAAACCCCCAATCCATGACACAAAGCTGCTTCCCTGTCCTGTCCAAGCTCTGTGTTCTGATTTAATTCCATTACCAGTGATTTTTGTTTCCCCCCCCGCCCTCATTCCCATTTTTCTTTGCAGCAGAGTTTGTAGCATTAAAAAAAAAAATAATCCCAAAGTGAAAATTAGCTGAGTTTTCCCACATTTGTGGAGTGAGGGATGGCTCTGCCTGGGCCAGACTCGATTTTCCTGCTGAGCCCTGCCCTGCTGGGTCACCCTCCTGCTGCTCTCCTGCTCCAGGTGGATGTGGCTCCATCAGCTGCTCCCTGCCTTCCCTGGGTTTCCAGTCACAAGGAGCTGGGTTGGGTTTGATGGGTTTTTTCCCCCCCCCAAGCAAAATGAGAAGAGATTCCTCCTGCCCTGCCCTTGGCTCTGTGGGAAGGAGCAGGGAGAGGCAGGGCCAGCCTGGTCCAGCCTGTGTGTGATGTGATTTTCCTGCAGAGCAGATCCATCTGTGCATCCACAGGCTCAAACCTGGATTTTTCCATATTTTCCTGCTGCAGGAGCTCCACAGGAAGCTGCTGTGCCCTGGTTCTGTTCCCTCTGGGACACAACTGGCTCTTGCTGCCACTGGAGAGGGGAATGTGGTGAGCCAGGGGAAGGTGCCCTCACTGGGGAGTTGTCTCCCCTCGTTAGCACAGCTGCTAATGAACATTGGCTATCCCTCCCTGCAGCAAGGCCAGCTCTGTGCCCATCTCACTCCACTCCCAGCACACAAACCACAGGCACAGCCTGTTGGGGACACACAGGGACACTGTCACCCCCTCAGGCCCCTGGCTGGGTTTGATCCCTGTTTTATTTCCTTTCAGCGTCTCACCAAAGGCATCTGGGGGGTTCCAGGCTCTGGAGCTTTGTTGAGCCAAAGTCCTGCTGAGGGCTGGGAATGTCTGGGTGCTAAATGAATGTTCCAGGGTGTCCACAGCATCCTGGGGTTGGCTGGAGGTACGAGCTGGGGAGGTGCAATGGGAGCAGTACAGCCAAGGCTTGATAATCTGACTTTATACCAAAGGTTTCTCTTAATTCGATGGGAATTCAATGAGGCAAATATCTCTGGAATTCAAATGAGTTTTCCTCATGCAGTTTAGTCACTAATTTGCTGGATTATTGGCAGATTCTGCCCCATTAACCCAAAGAAATTGGAGTTTCCAGTGCAGTAATTCAGCCTGTAAATGAGGACTGCAGTAGGGATTGGATTTCACTGCCTGCTGAGCCACTCTTCCCAAAAAACCCCACACAGGTTCCATGGGAACAAGCCTGGGCTGGAGCTGGATCAGTCCAACACTGCCTTACCTGAGGAGCTCACATCTGGGGGTGGTCACTGAGGCTTCTTATGCAAAAGGGCTTCCCAACCAGAAACCAGTCAGAAAAGTCAGGAATAGCAGAATGTCCTGTCAAGATATTTAGGAAAAACCTTGAGGAATTTGCCTGTCCCTTGTAGGGAAGGCCTTGCCTAAAGTGAGGGACTGGGGCTGTGAAGTTGTGATGGATCCACTGCCGTGGGGGTCAGCCTACCAAGGGGTTCTGTGTTGCATTCTGGGGACTCTGGGGTTTTCTTTCGTTTGTTTGTTTTTATACACATAAGAAAATGGTCGATTTTCTCTATTTTTGTATAGTTTTTGCATTTTATAATCATGGGGAAATTTTACAGACTGTTCTTTTACTCGTGTGTCTTGTCTTTCCAAGTGGTGTGGTTTGCTTTTCCCATGGAGAAAAGGCCATTCCTGCTGCTGCTGTGCCTGAATCCCACCCTGCTCCCTGGGAATGTGCTGGGGCCTCTTCCCAGCCCCTCACCAACACACTTTGCACACACCTGAGACGTCCTTAACCCTCCTCTGTCACACTCAGCTGGCCCTTCTTTGCTTTTCAGTGTTGTTTTTAATCTGAATTTGTGGATTTTGGTGATTCTCCCTCCCAAGTGTTGTAAAAAGCCCACAGGTTTCAGTTGAGGCTTTCCCTGCTGTCTGCTGATGTTATTTTATCTAAAATTGGGGTTTTTTTCTTCAATCCCTGTGCAGGAGATGCTGTTGGCTGGTGCATGGAAATGCTCTTGGACAGGTTTCCTCTCCCCTTGGTGCTCCCTGGCTGGGCTGGGAGCTGGGATTTCACCCTGGTGCCTGAGGATTGCTCCTTAAATAATCCTGGGATTAGCAGGGCTCCCCACCTTCTCCTCCTCCTCTCTCCTGCAGGGAGCTCCAGCCCTGTGCTCTGCATCACTAAAACACCTCCCTGGAATGACACTGCCTTGAACTTTGGGATCAGAGGAGAGGAGAGCTTCTGGAATGCTAAAACCCAGCCCAAAGCAGATTTTACCCCCTTTTTTTCCCCAGCAGAGATGGCAATTGTCACTGATTTGGCTCTGCATGTATTTTTTTTTTTGTCTTCTAATTAATAACTTGTCACCTATTGGTGTTTTTAAAAGTTTTTCTGGACTGGGTTTGCCCCATTCCCCACAGGGATGGATGGGAAGGTTTCTCATTGAACATTCCTGGGGCACTCAGACCCACCTTCCACATTCCCTCTGCCCTGGAATTCTGGGCTCCCTCCTCTCCAGCTGGGGCTTCCTGCTCTTCTCACCCACCTGGAGTCACCACAAAGCTCCATTTGGGTGAAGTGAGAGATTCAAATCCCAAAAAGCCTCTCAGTTGTAAGGAAATAAGGAATTAGCCCTTGTCCTCAGCTGCCCCATCCCTCTGGCAGCTCCTCCCAGGTGACCAACCTGGATGAATTTGGGGTGGTTTTTTTTTGTTTCCTTCCTGGTCTCATTGCTACTAGTCCTTTCAAGTTTTTAATGTATTGATTGTGTTTTAAAATGAATGTTCCTTTCACTGAATTCTAATGAATAAACTGCAGATTTTTAGAGAACATTGGATTTCACTGGTGGTTTGGTGTTTTCCTGCTTATTTTATCCTTGATTTAATGTTTTTCTTTCCATTCCTCTCCTCTCTGCTGGTTATTTGCCAGTGAGGTGGAATTTTCTGTGGGAGAAGGCAACAGAGACCCTTTGGAACAGGGTAAGGCTCCTCAAACCCTCCTTAAATGAGCCCTGGGAATTACCCAGCCTTTAAGGCTCCAGAGACAGATGTTCCCTCTTCTCTGGGCTCCAGCAGTGACAGGGAGCAGAGATTCCCTGGCTGTGAGGTGACTCCACCTGGCTGGGACATCCCTGGGATGGCAGAGAGGGGCTGGCAGGGATGGATTTATCTTGGATCCTGCTGGATGTGTCCCTCAAGTGCCTCCCAGGGTTTCCAAATGCACTGGAGTACCCAGGAGAAGGGTCCTGCCCTCCCTGGGCAGGAGTTGAATTTGTGAGAAGCTGCAGAGCCTGGTGAGCTGCTCCCTTAGTGAGAGCTGGGGAGGCTCTGTCCTTCCCCTCTCCATCCTCTGGAGATCCCTGGCCCAACAACAGGCACAGCTCTGCCCTGGGGGGCTTTTCCTCCTCCTCCTCTTCCTCCTCCTCCTCTTCCTCCTCCTCCTCTTCCTCCTCCTCTTCTTCCTCCCCCTCTTCCTCCTTCTCCTCATCCTCTTCTTCTTCCTCCTCCTCCTCCTCTTTCCTCCTCCTCTTCTTCTTCTTCTTCCTCTTCTTCCTCCTCCTCCTCCTCTTCTTCTTCTTCTTCTTCTTCCTCCTCCTCCTCTTCTTCTTCCTCCTACTCCTCCTCTTCTTCTTCTTCTTCTTCTTCTTCTTCTTCTTCTTCTTCTTCTTCTTCCTCCTCCTCTTCTTCTTCCTCCTCCTCCTCCTTCCCATTCCCAGCCTGTGTCCATCCCAGTCTCCTTTTATAGTCACACAGGCTGTGCCACGGCCATGGGTTCTGCTCCTGGAGCAGCAGGTGGAAAAGCTGGGAAAGCCTCCCTGTGCCTTCAGATATTCTTGAGGTACCTAAGGAGCTTTTCCACATCCCAGTGCAAATCTCCTCCCCCTGTGACCCCACAGGGGGCTCAGGGCTGCCCCAGCCCAGCTCTCCCCTCCAGCAGAGGTTGCTTTAAAATATTTTGTAGTATTTATGTATTAATATATAATATGTATATGTATACAAATACATATTTTAGTATATACATATAAAATATGTATATTTTATATAATAAATATATAAAATATGCATATTTAAATATACATTTTATATATCTATGCTTTTAAATAAATATATATGCTTTTAAGCATTTTTATATTTATTAATGTATAATAGCTATATATTTTTATAAAATATATAACTACCTATATTTATATTATGTATATATATAACTACATATATATATGTATATGTATGTTATATATATAACTACATATATTTATTTATATATATATGCTTTTACATATTTAAATAGATAAGCTTTTAAATATTTTTAAACGTTTATTTCGTTATCTTGACATATTCAATATTTCAGCTGGGAATAACCCCCCTCACCCCACTGGAAAAGGCTCCAGCAGCTCCCAAAGCTCCGGAGCAGAGGGCTGAGGCCGTGGCTTCTCCTTGGGGGTTAAACAAGGTTGTTGTGCCCCAGCAGCAGCTTTGGCTGTGCCACTCCTGTTTGTCACAGCTCTGGTGGCTTTTACCCCAAACTGGAGCTGGGGGAGGGGGTTGGGGCAGCTCCATCCCTGCTCTGTCCCCAGGAGCCTCTGCTGTGACCTCGGGGACAGCGAGGGACAAAGGCAGGGCTGGGGCCACCCCTGACAGCGACACCAGCCCGGGACAGAGGCCACCCCCAGGGCTGCGGTGGGGATGGGGCTCCCGAGAGTCCCTGGTTGAATTTAGGGAGGGAAAACTCACGCAGGCAGGGCAAGGGCAGAGAGCCTGAGCCAGCGGCTGCTGATGGATGAGCTCTGATGATTTTCCTTCATTTTAAACATGGGAACAGTCTGGAAGGCAACCAGCTGGGGAAAATGACACGTGGGGCTGGGTCAGCACTGCCAAGGCTGGAAAACTCAGCCAGAGGAGCCCAAACAACTGTGGAAAGGCTGGGCAGGGGTGAGCGTTGTGTGCCTGGGGGTTCCTGGGTCAGCAGCTCAAAATTCAGGCTCCAAATTCCCCCTCAGGAGCTGTGATCCCATCCAACCTCCCTCCAGCTGCTGGGCTGTCATTCCAAACATCCTCCCTGCATCCCAAATCCTTCCTGCCTTAAAGAACCTTCCCCAAACCCCCGGGGCTGCCTTTCCAGATCCCACTCTGAGCTTTGAGCCTGCAAAAACTGCAATTTTTTGCTATCACCTCGGCATTTCCTCCCGAGGTGATAGCAAAGCTGGGATTCCCTGGCAGGGACTGGGTTTTCCAGGGGGTTCCTGGCTCATGCCGGGGGTGTTTAATGCCGTGTTTTCCGTGGTGCCCGAGGAATATCCCCCTTGGCTGCACCCCCAGCTCTGCCAGGGATGGATGCAGGTGAGCAGGGGATGGGTTTCACCTCGTCCCTGGGTTGTTTTCTCCTTCTCCCACCACCTTCCCACTGCTCCAGGTGGCAGAGGAGCGAGGATGATGATGAGGAGAGCGGGATCAGCTCTTGGGATGGCCTATCCCACTGGGAAAGCTTCAAACCCTCAGCTCTAATTGCCTCCTTGTAAACACAAATCGACTCGTTTGCTGCAAACAAATTCCAGCTGACAAAACCTCGCTGGAAGTCGGTTGTCATCACAGGAATGTATCTCACACTTTGAAGTCTTTCTTTTTTTTCCCCCTCTTTTTTCTCCAAATTGATTTGAAAAGCACCGACACAACAACTTTGCTTTGTGTGAGGGAACACGGGGGTTTGTGACACTGGCGGGGTCCTCAGGCTCCTGTGCCCGCAGGCTGCAGGGAAACGGCCTGGTGACCTTTGTGTCACCCCTGGGGCAGCTGATGGTCTTCCCTCCCGATTTCCATGGGTCAAGTGGAGCTTCTTCATCCCATCCCCATCCCCATCCCATCCCCATCCC
>JANPWX010019139.1:25503-35649 GCA_024734555.1 Trochalopteron elliotii
GGAGAGGAGGTGTTGGCAGGAGCTGGGCAAGGGGGGATCGGTGTTGGGGGGCTGTGGTGGGGGCCAGCGGCGTGGGCAGGGACAGGGGCACCACGGTGGCCTTGCCCAGGTGCTGCCGGCACGGGGCGGAGCAGGGCCGGGGTGCCCGTGCCTGCCCCACAGCCCCCCGGTACAGCGGGGCTGTGGATGGGGCTCCAGGCCTCTGCCCCAGCACAGGAAGGGTCCCTCGGTGCTCAGTGCTCTCACGGGGGGCACGGGGGCCTCTGGGCAGAGCCCTGTGGAACAGACACTGGTGTTAGTGGGGTCCAATGCTCCTCTCGTGCCCCACAGCCCCTGCCTGGGGCCGTGTGGTCACCCAGCCCTCCCTGCCTGGCAGGGATTTGCTCTGGGCTCCCACTGTCAACGAGGGCTCTGAGATGAGCTCACGCCACGGCTGCAGCAGCACCTACCCAGGCCTTTCTGGGGCTCTCTGGGCATTCAGCTTCATTGGCAGCACCTGTGGGAGAGGGGGGGAGAGGATCAGTGCCAGCTCTTTGTCCCTGGGGTTTCCCTGTGTCTTGGGGAAAGGTATGTGGGACAGAAATATCTGGCAGAGCCCCACAGGTAGGGAGGCTCCCAGCCCCTGAGGGGCTCACAGTCTTTGGGGCAAGCCCCCAAGCATGTAGCCCTCAAACCCCCTCCCTGCTGGTGCCTCTGGTACCTGCAGAGATGCCTGGAACCCTCCCACGCCTCGCTGGCTCTCCTGTGGTCCGTGGTCGGTGCTCAGCACTGCCTGGGTGCCCGTGGGCAGAGTCCCTGTGTGACAGAACAGACAGAGCTCAGCCTGTGTGGGGCTCAGTGTCCCGGGGGAGTCACCAGCTGCCCATGCTGGGCACGGAGCCATCACAGGTAACAGTGGCACAGCCTGTGACACAGTATCCTGCAGGGGCCACACACCAAGTGTCCCTCCCGGCCAGCTTTGCCACCCAGGGCTTGCCCTGGGGGGTGTGATGGGCACAGAGCTCAATCCCAGCTTGTGCTGCCCCTGCAAGGGGCTCTGCCCATCACTGGCCCAGCTCCAGCCACGTTCCCAGCTTGGTTCCCATGGCACTGGTGTGACTCCAGGCTCAGCAGGAGTGAGGAGCTGGGGGCACAGCCATGCCCTCTGAAACAGGGTATGTCCCAGGGCATGGGACATCTGCTCAGCCAGGAGAGCTGGGGGGAAAAAGGAAAGTGTTTTGGGGCCTGGCTGCAGTGGACAGCACTGAAGGAACACACCTGAGTTGTCTCAGTTTTGCTCCCAGTGTCTGCCCACATGGTTCAAGTTTTTATCCCAAGCAGATTTCTCCCCATCCCACTGAAGAAGTGAGGTGGGGGGCCACAGTGCCCACTGGGGTGAAGCCAGGGCCAGACCCCACAGAAAACAAGACCCTCCAAGCAGGAGGCTCTGCTGGGCAGGATGGGCCCTTGCTGCTGCTGGAGGTGCTGACAAGTGGCTTCACCTGCACTAAAACAGCACAACCTGGTGACCAACCCCAGCCAGCAAAGACCAACAGCAGCTGAGGGTGTCACTGGGGGGCTGCCAGAGACCCCCTTGTACTAATGCACCCCCACACCTGAGCAGGTGCTTCTGTACAAGGGAAGAAGTTTCAGTTTACCTTAGAACGTGTAAGGAAGTTAAACTAGAATTTCCCATAGTCTTCTCACTGTAATTGGCTCAGAGCCAGAACAGGGGCAATGGTTGGATCTTTGGGATGTTTCTCAAAACCTGGAGCTGTTCCTATTGCCAACAGAACCCTCCTGGGTTATCCAGTACTCAAGGATGAGCACAGAGGTGCTCTGGGCTTTTTGGGGTGTTGTAGCAAGGTGTCAGGGGCTTCTCTGACACCTGTGCCTGGCTTTTCCTTTTATTTCTGTCTTGTTTGTTCTTTTGCTTGTATTAAAACTTACTGTTTTACAAAACACCCCTGAAGAGCTGTCTGGCTGTTACTAAGCCATTCTGAGGAGTGCAGGACACCCTCAGAGGTATTAGATTGATAAATCTTCAGGTGGCTCATTCCACTCTGGCCACATGCAAGATTTTATCACCCCCTCCCCCCAGCCTGAACACAGGTCTGGGCTCCCCAGGGGGTGGCCAGGCTGGACTGGGACGTGGGGAAGAAGGTGGAGGGTGGGACAAGACCAGGGAAGGAGGGTTTTCACCCTGTGCCATCCAGCCCCCACCCTACCACACCTGCGGGCACGCTCAGCTCCTTCCCTGCTGCCTGGGGAGGGCACCAGCACGGGGCCTGGAAGGCAAAGCCAGGGCTCAGAGCACCCCCGAGCCCCGTGGGGACACTGGTGCTGACACTGCTGGCCCCTCACAGGTGGGGAGAAGGTGCTGGGAGAGCTGCCAGCAGCTGGGGCAGGGAGGGCTGGAGTGGCCAGGCAGGAAGCAGGTGAGGCTGATGCCGGGGCAGGGGAGGAAGAGCCGGGGCGTGGTCCCAGTGCCAGGCAGCATGAGGGTACAGTGTGCCATGGGGCACAGGAGGAGGCTGTGCCAGTGGGGACCACGGGCCAGGGAGGCAGGAGATGGCCAGTCAGTCCTGGGGACACCACGGACCAGGCTCTGCCCCTCTGGCTCACACGGTCTGCTCCTGCTCACGTCCCCAAGTGTCCCCAGTCCCTTCAGGCAGGGGTGGCGCCAGGGGTCGCTGCAGGAGGGCCCGGCCAAAGGAACAGACGGAACAACGTGCCCATGAGAACAGCAGCCTTTTATTTCCTCCCCACCACGTTCTCATGGCAGACAAGACACAGTCATGACAGAGGGCTGGGCAGCAAACCCCGAGGACAACGCGACACACACCAGAGGAATGCAGAGGTCAACACAAACACAGCTTCAGGCACACCAGGCAGGCACCTGCCCCCAGCCCTGGGAGGTTTTGGAGCACGGTGCCCCCAGGGCTTCCCCTGCCACTGCCTGCCCCCCACAGTGGCAGTGCTGGCACAGGGGGCATAGCAGTGTCTTGCCTGACTTTGGCACTCCACTGCAGCACATCTGCCCCCACCAGAGGGGACTCTGCATGTTGGAAAGCCCCTGGTGCCCCGTGCCAGCTCACCTCACCACAACCCACTGTTGCCCAGCCAGTGCCTAAAGAAGGGAAAGGCACTTTTTGGTGTGTCCCTGCTGGCCTCAGGAATGTCTGGGAACAGTGGGAAGTTGAGCAAAGGTTTTCTGTGCTGCCTTTTCCAGAAGCCCCTTGGCCCTGGCACTGGAGGGGGGGAATCTCCCTGCAGCCCCAGTGCCCAGGGTCCCCCTCCTGCCCAGCCACGGTAAAGGGCCGTGGAGCAGGAGCTCAGCTGGGCTGTAAAACTGCATGTCTTGCTGTGCAGTGTCAGCCGTGAGCCTGCTGAGGACCCTCCTGTGGGGAGGGGAGCCCCTCACACTCAGTGCTCCACACAAACAAACCCACTGTCACCGTGTCCCAGCCCGGGACAAGGCAGAGCTGACCCCCCTCAGGGCTGTGGTCCCGCACAGCAGCTGGACAGGCCCCGCAGCAGGCGTGCAAGGGGGCCCCAGCCCGGCTTACCTGTGCCCAGGGCCGGGGTGCTGCCGCCACTCGGGGGGCTCTGGGAGGCCCCGGCTGCAGCCGGGGGCCTGGGGCTGCCCAAGGTGAAGCTGGGGGAGGCTCGGATCCGGGGGGAGTCCTGCTGGCTGCCCCCGCTCCCGCTGGTGCCGTTGCTGAAGCTCCTGGCACGGGCCAGCGCGTTGTCAGAGGCTGAGGTGGGCAGCCCGCTGGAGGGGTGAGAGATGGGGGTCAGCCCGGCAGGGTGAGGGGGCTCCCCTCTGCACCCTCCCCCCACCACCACAGCCCAGCACCGAGTGCTGAGGGGCTGAGGCGCCACCTCTGGCACAGCCCTGCACTTCTCAGGAGATGGTGAACAGCTGGGGACAAGGATGTCACCAGGAGTGTCCCTGAGAGCTGCAGCCCCAGTGCCCTGAGCTGTACATCGCTGTCTCAGGGCTCCCATCCCTCACCCCCGGTCCCAAACCACGAAGTTGCTGAGGCTGGAAAAGGCCTTAGACACCATCGTGTCCAACCAGTACCCAGCACTGCCCAGGCCACCACTAACCCAGAGCCCCAAGTGCCACAGCCACACAGCTTTTAAATCCCTCCAGAAATGGAGACTCCCCCCCTGCCCTGGGCAGCCTGTGCTGGACAGCCCTTTCCATGAAGACATTGTTTCCAATACCCAACCTGAACTTCCCCTGGCACAACTCGAGGCCATTTCCCCTTGTCCTATCCCTTGTTCCCTGGGAGCAGAGCCCAACCTGCTGGCAGGGAGCTATGGAGAGGAAGAAGATCCCCCTGGGCTTCCCTTTCTCCAGGCTGAGCCTCCCTCAGCCTCTCCCAACACAGTCCAGTGCTGGAGGTGATGCAGGAGAGACCTCCCAGACTATGGAGACAGGCAAACCCCAACCAGTTCACTCTCTGCCCTTCTCTGCTGACGGCTCAGAGCAGAGGGACTGATAACAGCAGTTCCCAGAGCTTGGTAGAGCTAGGGCCAGGGCAGGTGACCCTGGCAGGTGACTCACTTGGGGACATTAATCATCTCTAAGTGCCGTTATCCTTGCAGCTCCCACGCTCGCCCCAGCCAGCCCTTACGTGGAGCTCCTGGGGGGGGTCCTGGCACCTCCTCTCCTCCGCGGGCCCCCGCCGGCGCCGCGCTGCCCCCGCACGTGTTTCAGCATCCAGGCGCGCAGGTTGCCCAGGCAGGTGTGCTCCGACAGCACGATCCGAGGCCAGGGGTTGCAGTCGGCCATGTCCAGGGCCGCCACCGCCACCGCCCGCCCCACCTGCCCGGGAGAGGGCACACGTCAGGGGGACACCAACAGGAGGGTGTGGAGACAGCAGGAGACAGCAGCCACAGGATAGTGTGGGGCACGAGAGAAAGGTGTACAGTGAGAAGGGGAGCGCAGGAAGAGGGGAGGCATGGGGGAAGAAAGGGGGACAGGGAAGGAAGGATAGAGTGGGGGGCGCTGGGGAGAGGAGCAGTAGTGAGGGGGTAACAGGGAGAGGAAGCCACCAGGAGAAGGGAGGCATGAGGGGAGAAGAAGGCACCAGGAAGGGAGTAGGGGGCACTGGGGAAAGGGACAGTAGTGAGGGGCTCAAAGGGAAAGAAAGTCACCAGGAGAAGGAGGGCACGAGGGGAGATGAAGGCACCAGGAAGGGAGGATTCCAGGAAGGGAGTGGGGACACTGGGGAAAGGAGCAGTAATGAGGGGGTCACAGGGAGAGGAAGCCACCAGGAGAAGGGAGGCACGAAGGGAGATTAAGACACCAGGAAGGGGAGATTCCAGGAAGGGAGAATGCCAGGGAATGGGGGCACTGGGGAGAGGGGCAGCTCCCTAGCACTTGGGACAGCAAAGCAAGTGGAGGAAAGAAACCCCAGCCCCAATCCCAGCCCAGGCTCTGTGTCTCTTTCCCCACGCAGGCTCCCCTGTACCTGCTCGAAGAGCTCCACGGTGTACCGGGAGGGGAAGGCGGGCGGGGGCGGGGGGCTGGCCCGGCCGTTGTCATGGCACGCCCCCGGGATGCTGTTCACAGAGCGCCCCGTGTTGTAGTTGCACTCCAGGGTGTAGCTGTGGGGCACGAGGGAGCCCCTGTTACCCCACAAACCCACAGCAGGACTGGGGTTATCCCACATTATTCCCCTGGGAGAGCCACTTGAGCAGATTCAACACTGGAAAGGGGGTCCCATTGCACCCGGAAGGGGGTCCTGCTCCAAAGGACACGGAAGTGCAGGGAAAGTGGCAGGATTTTGAGGATAGCACCCTCCGATGGCAGGAACGGCCCATGCCCTGTGTGGGGATGAATGGATGTACCAGAGATCAGCATGATGCAAATTCGGGATGGATGTCTGGGCCCTGAGGATGACACCCAAAGTGCCAAGGTCCCTGTGAGGAGACCTCTTGGTCACCTCTGGAAGGTGATGGGGAATGGGTGGGTCCCTGATGCGAAGAAAAAGGGAATTATCTGATGTCACCACCAACAATCCAGGGAGTGGGCAGCTACAGCCTTCCCCTGAGCCTCAAGGTGCCTTGGACCACATCCTCCTGGAGAAGGAGGGATGAAGTGTGAGCTAGGAGCTGCCTGCTGGGATGGCTCCCATCTGTCCCACTGCCCAGAGACAGTTGCAGGGTCAGCACAGCAGAAAACCTGGGCAGCTCTGTCCCCTGTCTGCCTGAGGGACCACACATGCACTTTGAGCACTCCCAGCACTTTTTGGGATGTCTCTGTTGGATCAACAGCCTGGGCTGCTCCAGGTCAGTCACTGAGCAGAGTTCCCCAGTGATCCAAGCCCAAAGCCCACGTGTGTGTGTGTTCCTGTGGGGCTGGACTGCTGCTGGGCACGAAGCAGCAGCTGAGCACACAGCAAGTGCTGAGGAACCTGAGAGAACCTCTGTGGGCCTGGCTGCTTCACTCCATGGTGTGTTCCCAGCACAGGAACATCCCACAGGAATATCCCAGCCCACGGGGGAGAGGGGTGGATCACAGCTATCCCCAACTCATGGGATCACTGATGGGCTGAGGCTGGAGTCTCACATACAGCCACAGGGATGCTGTGCCCACCACAACTCTACTTAATTACAGCTTAATACAGACAGGAACGCCCAGGAAAGAGGAGAATTCCCCTCAGAAAGCTGTGCAAGAGCAGGGAGAAGCCAGAGCAGCTGCAGGAGGGATGGGGAGGAACAGGAAGAAAAAGAACCTGGCTGAGTCTGCGTCTTGGGAACAAAAACAGCAGCTGGCACAACCATGCCCAGCCCTGGGGCCGCGTGGGACGTGTCTGCCCCACAGAACTGGTTCCCCCTTTGCCCAACATCCCCCAGCCAGCAGGAGCACTCGTGCCAGGCGGGGCTGCCCTACCTGTGGATGATGCCCAGGGCCTTGTAGACGGCCACGCGCCCGCTGCCCTCCTTGGACTGCCCGTCCCGCTTGTCCCGGGCGTACATGTTCTTCTCCGAGAAGTTGCAGCCCGTGAAGTCAAAGTGAGGGGAGTTCAGGGAGATGAGTTTGGGGAACAGCATGTTCTCCACCTGCAGAGTGCAGGGAGCAACAGGGGTGACCGGGGGCTCTTGGATGCTCGTCCTGCTCCAGTGGGACCAATGCTGAGCACAGGGTTGTACCAGGGCCTGCTCTGCCCACAGCTCCAGTGTCTCACGAGCTCCAGCTGTGCCCAGGGTGTGCTGCCCACCCCCTGCCCATCTCCCGAAGGGCTCTCCTGACAGCCAGCTGGGCGGACACCCTGCTGACCCATGCCAGCTCCCAGGGGGAATCTAAGACCTCGTGCTGCCCTGGTCACCAGACTGAGGAAGGAGAGAAAGAAGAAGAAGAAAGGAGGAGGAAAGAAGGAAGGAAAAGAGAAGGAAGGAAAGCAGAAGAAGGAAAATCCCTGTCACAGGGATTCCATGCCCCTCTCCCAGCAGCAGGAGCATTGGGACCCCTGGGTAGGGGGCAGAGCAGCAGCTGGAGGGTCCCAGATTTTGGCTGTGCCCTCACCTGATCGTTCTCATCACTGAAGCTGTTGCCATACATGAAGCAGCCGCGCTTGGACGCGTGGCCGTGCAGGTCCACGTAGTAAGCCAGGCCGCTGTCCCGGGGTGCAATGGGCTCGGGGGGCTCAGCAGCTTCAGGGACAGGGGCTGGGGGAGGTGCCCATGGCCCCTCCTCACAGTGCTCGGTGCTGTGGCTGGATGGGAGGATCCAGGAGGCTCTCTCAGTGCTGTGTGACACCTGGGCATCCCGGGCTGGGCAGGAGCGGGTGGTGCCGGCACGCCAGGCGCCGGGGGAGTTGCGGAGGTTGTTGGTTTTGTCCAGCTCTGATAACGGGGCCTCCACGGCCAGGCTGGGACAGTTGGGAGATTTTAAGCTCAGCGAGATGCTGCTGAGGGGGGAGACAAACGTCCTCCAGTCCGGGGAGCCCGGCAGGACGCGGCTGTGCACGTGGTGGTAGAGCAGGACGGCCTTGGCCCCGTACACGGCGGGGTGCAGCTCGGCGTCGGGGTGCAGGTACTGCCGGTTCAGGTTCACCCCGCGAGAGTCGGTGCTGCACAGAGAGCAGAGAGACCTCAGCACCTCCCAGGGCACCCCAGCAGGGCTGAGCTCACCTCGGAATGCTGAGGGCTTTGGGCTCTGCTCTGGAGTACAACAGCCAGAAGCTGCCAGAGCACTGACAATGCACGAGAGGAAGAGCCCTGCATGATCCTCCCCAGAGACAGCAATGGAGCTGGGGAAGGGGCTGGGGCACCAGGAGTGGCTGAGGGAGCTGGAAGGGCTCAGCCTGGAGAAAAGGACGCTCAGGGGGGACCTTGTCACTCCCTGCAACTCCCTGACAGGAGGATGGAGCCATGTGGGGGAGTTGGGTTCTGTTCCAACAGAACAAGGAACAGGACCAGAGGGAACAGCCTCGAGTTGAACCAGGGAAGGTTTAGGTTGAATATTGGGAACACTTTCTTCATGGAAAGGGCTGTCCTGCCCTAGCACTGGCTGCCCAGGGCAGTGGTGGATTCCCCACCACTGAAGGGATTTAAAAGCCCTGTGGATGTGGCACTTGGGGCCATGGGTCAGTGGTGGCCTTGGCAGTGCTGGGGATGGTTGGTTTCAATGGTCTTATAGGGCTTTCCCAAACCAAGTAAATTCAGGATTCCATAATTTTTATAAATTTTACAAAAATTATAGAATCAGCTTTCTGAGATCCCTTCTTCAGCAAACTCACAGCCATTTCCATATCCATGCCCAGCAGTGAAGGACACTCACCTTTTGCTCACATCTATCAACCAACATTCAAATAAATGGCTTCTGCTTCTTCTTCTTCTTGGGGGAATAGATGGACTCAATGGTCTCAGAGAACTTTTCCAACCCAAATGATCCCATGAAACACAGAGCCAGGAGAGCCCAGCACTCACCGGTAGTGGCCCCTCACCACCCCGTCGGGGTTCAGCATGGGGATGAGCTTGAAGACAAACATCCTCCTCAGCATTTGGGCCCGGGGATCCTCCTCCCGCAGGATGAAGTCCAGGAAGCCGTTGAAGACGAAGCTGGAGGGGGTTTCTCCTGGGTGGACTCTGCTGCTGAGGAAAAACACCTGGGGACAAACAGGTGGGGTGAATGGGGTGTCCTGCCTGCACCAGGATACTGCACTGGTGAAGGGTCTCACAGGCTTTGCTCCACAAACTCTGCCCAAACACTCCAGCACTTGGGGACACGATGCCTTTCTGGTCACAGACATGGGGGTTGCAGTAAGGTGCCAACACACAGGGGCTGCTGGCCCCCCACGCCTGGCCCAGCCCCAAAGCCAGTGTGATCTCTCACCCTCTTTCCAGTGAAGCAGCGAGGCCGGGGGGTGCTGGTGTCTGGGAAAAGCTTGTCCAGCCGGGGCTCCCTCTTCTCCTGCATGCCGTGGCACGAGGTGATGGTCAGCAGGTCCACACGCAGCTTGTCCAGAGAGTGGCACAGCAGCTCCCGGTGGTAGTAAACTGAGTCCAGGGGGCTGTGGGGGGGAGAAGGGATCTCAGCCAGCCCCAGCAGCAAGGGGGCTCCCAGCTGGGTCAGGAATGCAGCCCGAGCTCTCTGCTCCAGCAGCTGAGCAGCCCCACAAGGACCATCCCTAAATCTGGGCTGTTTGCTGCTAGATACCCTCAGAGCCTGCTGGGAATACCAACAGCCATTCCTTTAGGGTAAGGAGGGGGCCCAGAGCTGGGGCTTGCACTGCCCAACCCCCCAGCTGTGGAAACAGTGGGGGATCAGCTCATGCACAGACAGACCCAGCACAGAAGGTCAGGTCATCCCAGTGGGGAGATAAAGCTTCCCAGCAGGAGGGACAGCACACTGAGGAATTCATCCCAGCAGGGAAATAACCCATTCTGGCAGGAGAGACTGGGCTCCAGAACAACAAGGGATCCTCTGGAATCCCGTGGGTAGCTCAGGGAGAGCTCTGCTTGTGCAGAGCTGGAACACAGAGAAGCACGGGCCAGGCAGCTACGGGGAGGGCACAGAGACCCTCCTGCTGCAGAAAGAGCTTCCCCAGGGGAAAAAACCCAGTCACAGACCAGGAAAGGTGTGAGGGGCAGGAAGGTGGGACAAAAGCCATGAAAGAGAAAGTGGGGGGCACACCTGCTGGGGGA
>JANPWX010019140.1:0-85272 GCA_024734555.1 Trochalopteron elliotii
CAAAGCTAGTAGTAGAGCAAAGCAAAGCTAGTAGCAAAGCAAAGCAAAGCAAAGCAAAGCAAAGCAAAGCAAAGCAAAGCAAAGCCTGCAGCCAAGCCGAGCAAGCAGCCAAAAGCCAAAAGCCCAAGTAGCCCCACCGCCGCAAACACCCCACCGAGGGGGGGGGGCGGGGCAGCTGTCAGACATAACAGTGCAGTACATAGAGATAAAGTTGCACGATTGGGATAGGAGGCGCCGTCAACCCAGGACAGATATAAACACATTAGATGAGAAAATACATACCCTTCTCTGATATTTTCTTAAAGATGCCCCATTACCACAATAACAAAATAATTCATTTTGAAATAAGTAGGCATTGTAAGAAGTTCCACTAGTAGTGTGTAGGTTTTTGACCTACACAAAGAAGCAGGAGAGCTGATGATCTCAGTTAAGAAAACCCAAAGCATCAGATCCAAAATTTCCATGTCTTGCACTCCGGTATTATTTTAACTGAGACTTAGAAAAAACTGCTGATGAAAGCACAATGGGAAAAGGATAATTCCCACCTTGTATTGTAACTGAGAAGCTGCAAGGAAATTGCCAATTTGTGTCCCTTCTCTACCCAACTCTTTGATAAATAACTGCCAACACTGGACTTCCCATGGCTAATTCAAAAATATTTTATTCTTACTTCAAGCTCTTTCTGATGAAATGATTTTTATAACAGTACTTTGAATTACCAGTGCTCTACCACTGCACTAAATCTTCTCTTCTGAAAGGTTTCTTAAGCTAGCAGCACCATTGTAATTAAGAACTAACAAAAATCACCATAAATAAATAAATGGAGGGAGCAGGGTAGGACAAAAATGAGCAAAATGTCTTTTTGGAATCACCTTTTAGTCTTGAATATTTTAATTCAAATTTAGCGTGCAGCTGTCCCCTTTTCCAGTATAGTGTAGGGGAAAATCCAAGTTGTGGTAGTTTGGTAGGTGCACTGAGAGCAATGTAAGTCTCTTATGCTTTGAATATTCCTCAAAATAAAAGCATGTAATTACTTGGCTAGTTGCATTTAATGCTGAATTGATTTGCCTGACAAGGCACCACCCTATAGCGATGAGTATGTTTTCCTAAAGGGGAGGAGCAGATGAAGCAATTTAAAATTCCTCAGTCCTTCTCTTCAGCTTGCATTTTCCTCTTTCTTCACACACAAAGGGATGATGTCTCTTCTCTCAGTTACATATGACAGCTTCTTCAGCAGTACATTTGTTGATGACCTTCATCAGCACTTAGTTCCTCAGGAATTTACTTGTCTCTGCAGGTCTTTTGTAGTTAATAGAATGAAAAGGCCTGGAAAATGAGTTAATGGCATTATCAGGATAGATGTATTGATAGCCTGATCCTCAATGCCAACATATTCTGAGTTACTGTGGAGATAATATGTCATCTACAGCTACTCTGCATTATCTTGTCATGGAGTCTCTGGCAGGCAGGTCACTGCAGTCTCTGTTAGAGCTGTTTTTCCAGGCAGGATGGAGAATGATAGGGGCAGTGCCAGGAAGTTAAGGACAGAGATAAATCCTTTTCACGTTTGTATTTGCAAAGAAATATTTAGTAGTAATGATAATTTATGTGATAAATTTTACATATTAATCTGACTGAACAATGCCAAAAGGCTTGTTTATAGATTTAGGAAGATACAATTTATTCTTCACTGTGCCAGCAGTAGGAAAATAGGAATATTTTTGTGTGTGTGTATGAATTCTGCCCTTGTGACTTGACACTGGCCAAACACCAGGCACCCATGAGATTTGCTCGCTCACCCTCCCCTGCCACAGCTGAGCAGAGGAGGGAGAAGGGGAAAAAAAATTAACAAAGGCTTTATGAGTGAGACTAGGACTGGGAGAAATAATTCAAGGGCAAAACAGGCTCAACTTTAGTTGGAAAGTGAAATTGTATTACTAACAGAATCAAAGGAGGATAATGAGAAGTAAAATAGGCCCTTAAAGCACCTTTTCTTCCTAGCCCCTCCCTCCTTCCCACTGACAGTGCAGGGATACAGGGCATGGGCGTTTTGGTCAGTTCATCACTGAGATTTTCTTCCGCTGCTCCAGGAGAGGAGTCCTTCCCCTGTGAGGCCATGGGGTCCCTCCCATGGGAGACAGCTCTCCATGAACTTCTCCAGCGTGGGTCCACTCTCACAAGCAGCAGCCAAACCACACCTGCTGCAAACGTGAGTCCCTCCCACGGGCACAGAGCCCTCCCAAAACTGCTCCTACGTGGCTCTCTTCCCACGGGGTGCAGTCCTCCAGGGACAGGCTGCTCCAGCCTGGAAGCAGGGCCCCCTCTCTCCATAGGGTCTCCCATGGGATCACAGCTTCTCCAGGCATCCACCTGCTCCAGCATGGGCACCTCTCCCACAGGCTGTGGGTGGATCTCTACATCCCCCATGGATCCCCACGGGCTGTGGGTGGATCTCTGCATCCCCCATGGATCCCCAGGGGCTGCAGGGGCACAGCTGCTTCCCCATGGCCTCACCACAGCCTGCAGAGGAATCTCAGCTCTGGCGCCTGGAGCACCTCCTGCCCCTCCTGCACTGACCTTGGGGCTCCGTGTTGTTTTCCCTCACATGTTCTCACTTCCTCCTCCTCGACAAGAAGCAAAACCCTGTGACTTTTTGATTTTCTCCTTAAATATGTCATCACAGGGGCATTACCAGCCTCTCTCATTGGCCTAGTTTTGGCCTGCAGCACGTCCATCTCCAGAGCCATCAGTGTTTGACTCTGCTGGACATGGTGGAAGCTTCCAGCAGCTCCTCACAGGAGCCATCTTTGTGGCCCCTCTGCTACCAAAAACCAGGCTGTGCCAAACCAATACAACTGCCTTCATTCATTACATAAGAGACCATAATGATCTAGAGGCTAACAAGTAGCTGGCCTGGCAGTTTAATGAGACAAGTCTCTGCCATATATTTTTTATCATGGACCATAGTTACTGATACTTGTGAGATATTGGATCACATACCTGATAAAAGTAAGCACAAGAGAAAACCTTTGCACTAGCAAGTCTTCCAGGCATTTAATAATAAACTTTTAGGTTTTATATCTGTGGTAGTAAATGTTGTATTACTGTCCATATAACCACTCAAAAGCAAATGCAAACCATTTGAGGCAGAAATTAATTTATTTTAATCTGTAAAATTGACAGAATCACAGAATCAGAATATTCTGAGTTCGAAGGAACCTAAAAGGATCATCAAAGTCCAACTCCTGGCCCTGCAGAGCACCATCCCCAAGAGTCACACTGTCCGCCTGAGAGCACTGTCCAAATGTTCATCAAGCTCTGTAAGGCCGGTGCTCTGACCACCTCCTTGGGAGTCAGTTCCAGTGTCCTGGGTGAAAAGCACCCTCTGTGTGAAAAACCCTTTTCTTATATCAAACCTAAACCTCCCCTGACACAGCTTCAGGCCTTTCCCTTGGGCCCTGTCACTGGTCACTGCAAAGAAGAGATCAGTGCCTGGTCCTCCTCTTCCCCTACAGAGGAAGAAGTTGTAACTGCAGTGAGGTCTCCCCTCCTATTCTCCAGGCTGACCTCATCTCAGCCACGCCTCATATAGCTTCCCCTCAAGGCCCTTCACCATCCTCATTGCCCTCCCTGCATCATGTTTCCTAGTAACCTCTCTTCCACTCCCCTTTCTTTCCTGCTTGGCAACTCTGGTTGTTCCCATCTTTGGTTATTGGGGTCTAGTGCTTGTTTAGAAGTGATTGCTCTGCTCATACTCATACAACTTGGTACTTCTGATCATTTCCTGTCTGTAGTGTGTCAGGTCTGGACCTCTTTGTCTTCCAAGATCAGATGCATCCAGTTTAAGGTAAAGGAAGCAGGCAGGATTGAATACCATAACATTACAGGAAGTAAAAATAGAGGTAGCTGAACACCATGCCGTAAGGCAGCTGCTGTGGTAGCATGTGCAATTGTAACACCATTTAAGAGAAGGATGAATCCAGAGGCTGAAAGCATTGCTTGTTTTGAGGGACAAACAGAAATGAATACTGAGGCCACATTTATGTATTTGCTCATACTCTGAAATGACCTCCACAGACATCTGGAATAGAGCAAAAACTATTGATTTGCGTTGACATAGTGATACAAGGTATGGCTTTCTGAAGTGGCAAGGGACTTTCTAAACTGTCAGATGGATGTACAGTGTTCAGATGTTCTTGTTGCCGCATTTCATAGGTAGAGATTTCTTTTGGGGAAGCAGTGACATTTTCATCAACAGAAGGATATACGCTTTGGTTTTTAAGGGGCAAAAACCATTGGACCTAAATTCATTGCTCCTCAGTGTCAGTGCTTCCACTAAGCCAATGATACTACTTAGATTTTGGTTACACCCCAGGGAAACGGCTGTGGCAGTGGCTTTCCTTATTCTTCTCATCACTCTTCTCCTGTTTGCCTCATATAGAGCTGAGAATGAGACAGCTCTTTTCACTCTGTTGGTGTTTGAATACTGTGGTTATGAAATAGGTGGGCTTTCAGCGCAGGAAAAATTGACTATCTTGTGCTGTCACTTGCAGCTGCAATATAATAATAATAACAACAACAACAACAACAACAACATTTCCATTTAAAAATTCATTTTAGGGTAAGATGGTGAAAGGAATGGGGGGTGCCATGGACCTTGTATCCAGTGCGCAGACCAAAGTGGTTGTCACCATGGAGCACTCAGCTAAGGTAAGGCTCTGCTATTTCTTTCTAAATCAGTATTTTGTGCTGCACAAAAGACAAAAATGAACAGGATAAAAACCCATATTCATTCTGGTACCTTGTGAGGATTTGACAGTTTTGCTGTTAGTTATTATGGTGATGCAGCTGGAGAGTAGGTTAATGTGGTTCCATTGCTCTTGTCAGTGAATCATTCACCATGGGGAAAAAATGAAATATTAACTTCATGTTTAAAAGCTGCACACATTTTTTTAGCTACTTCATGCAAGTTTAATGGGGGTGGCCATTGCCAAAGCTACAGTAGATGCTGCTCTACTCTTTGCCTCAGAATAATTTGAAAAATTAGGTTTCCCATGGTTAAATACTTGTTATGATGGAAAGATATTTACCTTTGAAGTTGCCAGTCAAATTGGTACTGACAGCTTAATAGAATATGTGGTTTTGTCATGATGAGACGCAGGCTGCCTTACATCATTATGTGTAAGTGGTTAATCTAGAGACTTCTTGGTGGGGGCAGTGATACACGTATATGCTATAGATAGAAGTCCCACCCAAAAGATCATAGGAAACTTTTCATTTGAAGCTACTAACACAGGAGAAAAAATGTCCTGAAGGAGAAAACTTTCTTTCCCGAATGTTTAAAAATGTACTTTTTGTTCAATTTTTGTGTTTCTGTTATTCCGTATTTATTATAGTCTGCAACAAGAATTAATTTTGTATTGTTCAAAGTAATATCAGAATTTGCATGGTAAACTATAGTAAATATGTAAATATAAGAGTAAATATATTAACAGTTGTGTGGCTTTTTAATGAGATTTGAAGAATTAATTTTCACTTGAAAATGAAAACATATATTGAAAAATACAGTAGTTTCACAATTTATACTAAACTGTGATCTCAAGGGGCACATTTTGAGTAGCAGGGCTCAGTTTAACCTGATAGTTTTCATTTTTATATGCATAAATAAGTAAACGAAAGTATAAAATGAATTCATTTTTGTGACTTGCTTCACAATCACACAGCCTCCCAAAAACTGTAATAACTGAAAGAGTTATCCCTTTGCTCAGACAGACACTGCGGGTATTAATTTGATCTGAATAAATATTTATGCTAAATGTCTACTTACTGTGGAATTTGATTGAGGCTTAGAGTCCACACACAATATAATTATTCAAACCATTTTTTCTCCTAAAGGTACTATTACTACAGTATTTTTCCAAAACAATGTTTGGAAATTGTTTGTTGGGTTGTTTTGGTTTTGTCTGTAGGAGTGCTGAAACAGGAAAAGAATGGAAAAGAGATAGGTTCACTGTTATGGATAGGTCAGGCATAGAATTATTTATTTTGGCATGTATATGCCACCTTTGAGCACTTTTGTGCATGGTGCACCTGGTGTGCACTTCTGGAGAGCCAGTTACAGGTTTTCATAAATCATTTCTTCTGCTTTTGTGCGAAGGCACTGCCAAATTAACAATATGCAATTTTTATTTTATTTTATTTTATTTTATTTTATTTTATTTTATTTTATTTTATTTTATTTTATTTTATTCTTATTTTCAAATTGCACTTTTTCCTCTTACCTGGGGTCTTCATATTGATGCTTCTTGCTTGTTCAGATGTGAAGATGATGTCATATAGAATTCTGGTGTTTAGATATTAAAACTGCTTTTAGAGTTTAGAGTGCCTTCAATGGACATGTTCAAGAAGTGCTGTAAGAGGCAGTTCTTGTGCTAGTTTTGTCTGAGTTATGATCTTGTGACAGATCTTCTAATCCTTTTCAAGTTTGGTTGTTTGTTTTCTTTTAATAATAACGATGCTTGTTAAACATTGAAGTAAGTTTTCCAAGAGTTTAACAGCCCTTCTCCTTTCAGTACACACTTTGCAGTTCTTAAACATAGAAACAGACTGAGTCCTTGCAGCAAGGCAGAACATAATTTACACTAAATTATGATGGTGGTACTAGTAACTGTCTTACCACTCAAATAAATACTCAAGGAACTTTACTCTTTTAAAACTCTGATATGCAGTATGTTACAAACACAAACAAATATGCTCAGTCCCAGGTTAATTACATTTTTAGTTACTTAAGTTTCTACATGTAATGAATACCAAAATGTGCAGAAAATAGATGAGACAACATTAAATCAGCTTTGTAAAAGAATCTTCAGCTTAAGAAATGCTCTTGAGGAAGGGTAACAGACAAGTACACAAAATTATGAGGGACTGGAGAAGGCTTATGCAGAATTCCTACTGCCTCATGAACAAAGTAGGGATAACTGGCTGAAATTAGTTGAAACAAGAAGAAACACGTAACACAACCAGCTAATGAAGTTGTGGATGATAGCGGAATGATGCAAAATATATAGAATTCAATATGTAGAAGGGACTAAACTATTTTATGAGGTTGAGTTCATCAATGACAATTAAATATAGCTGCCTGGAAGCAGTCTGCCTCAGAAAATCTGTGCATTACAGCAGATCAGGAACCAAGAGGGCATATCTGCAGAAATATATTTCAATTTTTTTCTATATGCTTGGTCCACTGAGAGACAATTGGCAAATGGACCTTATGTCAAATTCATTAGTTTTTCTTAATGTATTTCTTGCTAAATTACCTCTTCTTTCATAGCCACAAATAAAAGAATAATAGAATATAAGCTTGATATTTAATGTCTAAACAGTCCCTGTGCATTTGTGTCTAATTTGCTAAATACCGTGTGAGAGAATAGAAGTCAAGTTCTTACCCCCGTGCCATCACTGACATGTTTTGCAAAACATAGTAAAGTAAGGGCTGATAATTGTTGCACGTTGTGAAATTAGTTGTGTACACTGTTCAGAAAAACAGAATGGAGACTGGTTTTAAGGACTTGATTTGGGCATGATTGAAACATGGAGCACTGAATTGAAAACTCCTTTCTCATACTGTGAAAAGTTCTGATTTTAATGTGTTGTTGAAAGACTAAGGACATTTTTGTTCTTCAACAACAGAATTTTTTATTTGAAGCAGACTGGAACACCTAAGGTTTTATGTATCTACACAATAGTATTTTTCTTTATCTGAACAAATCCTGAATAAATCTGAATAAATTCAGATGGTAAAAATCGTGCGGTTCCATTTAAATTGCACTTCTTATAGTGCCCTGATGGGTGTCTTCCAAAAGTCACAGAATCATTTAGGTTGAAAAAGGCCTCTAAGATCATTGAGTCCAACCTTTGAAAAGATCAGGAAATGCATTTCGTCTTTAAGGCTAGCTAGTAATACAATAATCTTCATCTCAAGTGTTAAGAAGCTCAGATGTATCAGTTCTCAGGGTCACAGGAGCCATTCAAGCTGTCACCTCTGTATGTCAGTGTGTTTCAGTCTCTACTGGGTACCACGAAGAGACACTTCATTTCACAGGGCTGAAAAGTGTACTGGAAATGTTACTGAAGATATTACAAATAGCACAGATTAATCTTGGCTCTTAGGCAGATTGCACAAGGACATTCCCAAGATGGACAGGGTATAAGTAGATCGATTGAAAGTAACTAGAATGAGGAAATAATTCCTCACAGAGAAAGATAAATTCAAAAACACATGGATTGCTCATTGTGTTATCACTCAGGAGTCAAACTGGTTATGAGATGGCCCCTGATTAAGCCTTAAGGTAAACTGCTGATTCTAAATGGTTGAATAAGACATGTTATACTCTTGAGAGTTTTGAAATGCATAACTGAAAATTGATAATTAAAGAAATTGATAAAAAAATAAAAGCATGGGGTAATGGGAGAAGTGTGCACTTAATGCTACTTCTGTAAAACACTTATAAATACTGACCAAAAAAAGTAATGATCTGTCCTGTCTGCCTTTATTTGCTTCAGAGCTCTTGCAGCCTACATTAACTTAGTATGATCTAGAGACATTTTTGAACTATTATTTTTGAAAAATTAAGAAAAAGAAAGGCAAAAAAGACAAGGACTTTCTCAGAGACAATATGGGTAAATAAATTGGATTTACTGTGTTGAGAGCATGACTGTGCACTTGAACTCAGGGGATTTGAAGTTCCTCTATGTGTGGCTGATCCTGCACATACTGTTTGTGATAAAGGATAAAACAGGGAAATACATTGCCCATAATGTTGTTCCCTAATTTTTGTTCTTCATGTGTCATCAGTGAGGTTCCATGTATCTCTTGTCCTCGCATTGTAGCAGGAAGGGCAGATTAAGCAGCAATATGCAGGACTTCTAAACTCAGGAGTCCGCTCAGTGGTACGGTAAGATTCTTACTAGTCAGCCATAGGAGTGAATTTGAAGAGTGTTCAATGTACATTGAATGTTTAAATAACACTGAATGGCTATAGCCGTGATTTTCATGAACATGTTTGAGTTTTTTAAAAACTGATATTTGTATATTGTTAAACACAGGGCAATGTCCATAAAATCTTGGAAAAATGCAGTTTACCGCTTACTGGGAAACAATGTGTTGACCGCATCATTACAGAAAAGGTAAAGTGTTTTTCTTGACTCCTTGTTAATAATTTTGTCCTCTATCCCTAATAACAATAGCAAAGCTTAGCAAAAATGAAGAATATATTCAGCATCTGTTACCACTGGAGGGAAAAGATGGCCTTGGAGTTTAGGTCCAGAAGTCTTGGGACTAATTTTTTTCCTTTTAAAGTTTTGGCATCTAGTGTACTGAACTGTATGCTTAGATGCCTTCAGAACAAAGATTCCACATATGACAGGCATGAAAAATGTGTTTCTCCTTGTTTTCCTGTGAAGTATTTCTGAAAATTTGCTGTGACATACAAATTTTCAAATGCGGCTGTAATCACAGCTTGGGAGGCAAAGGGATATTGTTGTTTACTTCTATTAGGGTTTTTTTGTTTATTTGTTTTTATCCTTTTGTTTTGTTTCAGTTTTTTTTCCCAGCAGAGCGCACAAAGGTTGGACAATTGGCATCTTTCATGTATGCTACATACTGTTTCAGAGAAATGTGTGGCTATAGCTGGGCTTTAGTTCTTTTGCCCTTACTTGATTCCATTTGTGAAGCAATTTATCCTCCAGTGGAAGTACATATGAGCATCTCATACTGCTGCTGCTCAAAGTACATTAGTGGATCTTTTCAGCAAAGGATAAGTGACTTAAGGTTTTTGCTGTAATCATACTCCTTTTATTTTTGGTGTTTACTTTTTTAGGAACTTAGAGTAGTCTCTCTGTGAGCCATCTATCATGCCAGGTAGAATCCATCAAAGGTGCTGGTGAAGAATTAGCTTTCTCATTGTGGAATATTGCTATGTCTAAAGAATTTTTCTTCACAAGGGGAAATATATTAAAATATGGATGGTTTATGGTTTTTTAATTAGTCGTCTACCAACTGGCCACATATAAATGTGAGGCACAAAGAAAATGAGAGGGAACAAGGACTAATAGAAAGTAAACAAATAGAAATATCTCTAATACTCACAAATTATTGGATCTTGTGGCTTTATTAGGAAATTATACAAATGTGCAACAAAATTTAGATAGTTGCAAATTCTGTTTCCTCAGTAGCATCTTGAAATGTTCTTTATGCCCACTTTTGAGGGCTTAAAGAAGCTGTCCTTTTCTAGTCCCATAAAAAGCAGTTTCATGTGCCCAGAGGACAGCTAGACTTCAGGACACTTCTGTGATGAACTCACAACTTCACTTTCATTTCGAGTTCAAGTTTCACTGGTCTTCTGCTACTAAACTTTTATTTTTAGAGGAAAATTACTTTAGACCTTATGGTTTCCCTGGCAACTAGCTTGCAACCTGTGTATTTCCCTCTGGTAGGCACTATTAAAGTGCATATTTTTTTACAGGTATTTTTACTTGATGCACTTTAAGTCTCAGAGGTGGAGTGCATATCTTATGAAGACATCAGATAGAACACACTTTGCTCCTTCAGTCTCTTCCTCTCAGGCTTTCTTTTAAAAATACTGCAGGGAATCTTGTCTTTCGCTGCTAGCTTCTAAAAATACTAGCATTTGCATTGGGTATGCAATAGCTGTTGGAGAAACTTACAGTCAACCAAAGATGATCTCTGTACTGGCCTTGAAAATGAAATAAAAGAATGGGGGAGACATTCTCTTCCCCTGTTTCTTTTGTGGTCTCTTGGTGAGCATTGTCTTGCAGCAAAGAACATCTCAGCCCTTTCCTTTGAACCTCCCATTCTCACCAGATTGAAGCAGCAGGCACAGTCCACATCTCCTGCAGTGATGAACAGTTGTGCCTTTTGCCCACAAAACTAACACATACTGGATTCTAGATATTCTAACACATTCTAGATTCTCTTTCTCAGTACAAATAAATGCAGCAGAAATCTTTATTGGTCAGTCATGAAAGTGAAAAATGGCATCTTATGTTACTGAAGTAATGCTATCTACTTTGGCACACCATTTTGTATGTTACTACATTTACATCCTCATTTTCTGTTTTAATAATAAAATAATTATATGCTTGTTGAATTGAATAGGCAGTGTTTGATGTGGACAAGAAGAAGGGATTGACCCTCATAGAAATCTGGGAAGGACTGACAGTGGATGATATCAAGAAAAGCACTGGCTGTGACTTCACAGTAAGTAATTTTACAAACCACTACAGTTTGGAATCAGAACAAATATTCTCCACAAATACTTACCACACTAGTGGGTGATGATGTTGGAAGCATCAGAAGCTCGGAAAACCAGGAGAGATGGAGAAATAACTTAAGAGTAAAAAGACAAGTGGGAAACTTCCATGCTTTGAATATGGGAGCTGATTGATCTCTGAGAAATGGATAAATATGTATTTTTTTCACTGTATAAGTTAGTTCACCAAACTCTCTAGCTAAGTTTTCATGCTATCTTTAGGTGGAGTTGTGAGTCTTCTTGACAGGAGTGACTACAGTTGTTCTCTCTGTGTTAGTAGTGCCAATCAGTGGACTGCTCTAAGACTGCTTTGTACAAATGGAACTTATGCTCTGCATTAATCCAGCAAGCCCCTGCCTTTTGACATTCACATTCATTCTTAAGTTTCACTTAATGCAAACACAAAACTGTCTTATTAATGGAAAGCTGTAGCACTCTAGAGTGTAACTGAATGCATGTGTGGTTGATAATACAGTTTTTTCTTGGCCTATCCCTACATCAACATTTCAAAATCTTTTCTTCTGTTGTGAGGTCTTTTGGGGCAGTTCAACCCTTCTTTGGTAAGGGCAGCAAGTATAACAGTGTACAAATTGTACTATAGGAATAGTTCAGGAATATTTAGTAATGCAGTAGAATATTCCTTTTTGCAGAGTTTCATGACATGGTTATGGCACCTAATTGACAGACTGCAGAGCATTTAGTATGTGCAATGGTTTTTTATTTGGGCTTTGAGCATATTCTTGGCAGTAAGGAAACCTTCTGAGCAATGAACCTGTGAAATTTCATTTACTTCCTATGTCCATAAGAGACCATTTCTGATAGCTAAATATGATTGTGTATTTTTCTCCTTAGATATTTTAAATAAAGGTCTCGTGTTGAATTAAAGAATAGTGGCCTGCAACTGCAGAGTGCAGGAAGCTCCTACAGAATCCCTTTGCTGCACCTAACTATGCTAGGTTACTAACTTTCCATGTAATATTTTAGGGAAGTCGTTATTTTTTAATTTAAAGTGGAAGCAGCCTTCCATATACAGCAGTTCTGTGTGGAAATGAAATTATTCATTCAGCTTCTTACTTTGATCTAGTAAAAAATTATCAATATTTTAGAACTTTGATAATGTCAGGACTTCTTTTTCTTGGGCTGATCTGCCTGTCAAGCAGCTAGCATCCAGAAGTAGAACATAAAAATGAACTTTGCATGTAGGTTTGCATGTATCACAGTCAGTCACTTTGTTCTGTTCTTTTAGATTTAATTTGGGGAGTAACTTCATGATGAATTTGAAGGTGCAATGTTTAAGTAAGCATTTAAATAGATGTAAACCACAGGAAAGGACTTCTGTTTTCAGAAGACACTGAAAGCACTCCTTACTTGTTCCAAACCTGCTGGCTTGAAAGGATCTGTTTGTTGTTTTTTTTTTTTTTTGGTTGAGATCACCGAGAGATACCTATTCAATTAAGTGGTGGTTTCCAAAGTAAAGGCAAGCTGCCTGTGCTCAATGCAGAAGTGAACAAAGAATTCAGAGAAAGAAGTGATCTGGTTAAAATAATGGGCTATGAGATTAAGCTTTGCAGCAGGTGTGATAGGGCAAGACAATTAGGTTCAAAGAAAAGATCAACAGCACCCACTGTTCCTTGGTGCTTTCCAGGAAATGTTACAAAGGAGTGATATAAACTTCAAATCTTTAGTGTAACCTGCAGTTAGGAGTTGATGAGAGGTAGTGGAACAATGCCCTGTCTGGTTCCCTGGGATATGTCTCTCTAAGATCAGGGAGGGACCCTTCACAGGCACCATTTCCTCTCTCCAGAAGGCAAACTCCAGCACAGTCTTCTTTGTTTGGCTGCCACAGTCATGCACAAAATCACAAGCTGTCGGCATGAAAACTGTAGGTGCTTCTTGGTTTATGCATTTACATGTACTTACCTTGAAAGCAGTGTCTTGCATAAATGCTTGCAAAGCAATGCTTGTTTGCAAAGCCTGTATCTCTGCCAGAGCACATGCACGTGTCAGCATGATTTACTGATGGCTCCTTACAAAAGTGCCCACAGTCCCTACAGCACAGCAGGCTGAAAGCATGACATGAACCTCAATTATTTGTTTATTAAACCTGTGGCATGGAAGCGCACTAGCCCTTTCTTTCTTTTTTCCCCTCATCCTGTAAAGAATGTTTTTAGGCCATAGTGTCCTTGTCCTGCTGTCATTAAAATCCTTACCAAATCTTTTGAAATCTTTGACAGGAAGACAGGGTTGCTGTTGTGTAATATTGGACCCTTGATGGCCTGAATTTTATATACAGCAAACAACTACAGGTTCTTTACTTAGTGTTGAATTTCAGATAATAGAAATTTGAGCACAGTGATAGGCACTTATTCAGACTGCAGCATCCTTGGTCCTTTTTTTTTTCCCATTTCAAAACTCTGCCTCAGGCGTTCTTGCAAGAGTAACAGTTATGCTTGTGATTATTTATGTTCACTGAATAAGACATCTTGGGTTTATTTATATCGGTGACAGGAGCTTTAGTGGTATTGTATTGCCACAGTAAAAGCAGGATCATATATTTTCCTAGTTTGAAACAGAATTAATCAGAGGAAAATGAGGAGCTGGCCCCTTTTTCTAGTAGCTTTTTTTTCAGTAGATGCAGTGTATGATCTGAACTAAAACAAATGTCTCTCTAAGTTCACTAGAAATGAGATTTTAAGAGATGGCTTTATCTTTATATGTGACTGCCTCACCCCATGCAGACAAATCCTGTTTGGAGAGGAGAACTTTATAGTCTATATGGCCATATTTGAGACACATTTGACTATACAATTCCATTTCACAGCCTGCTTACTTGGAAAAACATCTCCTAAAGAACATTTAAAAAACAAAATGTCAAAGGAAACATGATTTAGAGTCAACAATCTTCATTATAGACTGGGATCATTTAAAAAATAAACAATCCGCCCTCGATTTTACTGTGCTGTGAAGACAAAATGTTGGCATATCTTGCATGCTTAAATAAGACTTGCTGTAGCCTATCATATAGATCACCTTGGCAGGCAATCTGTTTGGGCTTGTACTGCCTTTTACCATTCATGAGACCGTGACAGAACATACTTTTGCAGATGTATTTAATTATAAAAATAATCAGGATAAGTCACAAATCCCCGCCACAGCCTTTCTTTTTCCTTAATCTTAAAGCTTGTTTTTTCAAAATATTCTTCAAAGATAACATGGAGTACAGAAAAAACATCTGTAAAAGCTAGTGTATGTTTAAAAAAGAATTGTGTGTCCAAGTACAACCACTGAGTTCAAAATGATACAGCATATAGATTTTATTTTCTGGAAGAACATTTTCCTTTGAGGAACATTTTTTTTTGAGGCTGTTGCGTGATTAAGTTGATTTTTAAATGGATGCTGTGGTTTTTTTTTTTCCCTGAGCAATCACCTGTGCTTCAAAAACCATTAAGAAGAGATTTTTGTATCAGGTGTGTACATATGTATTTGATGTTAGAATTGTGGATTGCATTTCTCTGAAATGAAAAAATAGGTGTTAATAAGAGATAAGCAGCTTTTATAAATTTAGCAAATATGTTTTGGTTTTGGGTTTTTTTTTCGAGGGGCTCATTTTAAATTTTTGAACAGTAACTTGCTATTGCTTACTTTTTAAGTTCAATGAAACTTAACAGAATTCAGCCTTATTCAGAATCAGAACCTGAAGGACGTAGAAAATCAATGAAATAAACATAGGGCTGTTTGTGTAGCTGCAAAGGGTATTTTGGGCTTGGGAATTAGGCATTCAACAGGCTTGAACTGCAGCAAGCCCCAGCGCCCAGGTGTCTTCTTACCAGTTAAGAGGCCACGTACTGGACTGCACAGGCAAACTCCTCCTAGAACATCTACCTGTCCAACATTAGCAGAGTATTTGAAACTTCCAAAATCAGATGTTCTTCCTGTAAGTGAAATAATATTAAGAATGTGGTACTTAGGAGGTATGGTAAGAAAGCAGCTCTGAAGCTGTGTACTGTGAATACGGTCTGCATTACAAATGCTGTGCTCTTAGCACAGGGTGATACTGGATTGACTGTCTCCAGTGAGTCAAAGCAGTGGACTCAGGGGGTCCTGAAATGCTTTCTACATCTCAGACTTGATTATTCCTTGTTTTCCAAGCACAGACTATCCGTTTTGTTACACTGGCTTTTTTTTCCTGCTTATTTAATCTCATTTTAGTTAGAGCAAAAGTTGCATTTGGGTCCAGTTCTGATTGGTGCTGGGTTCTCACCACCTCCATTATATTGAGCAGACTTTATGGCACATCAGACTCACGGGCATCAGGCCCATCTGAGGTGGATAGTGGTACACACAAATGACAGCTGTTAGCATCAGATGTGCAGACACCACATTTAATGTAATATGCTTATCAAATGTGAAATGCTTGATGTTTTGATGGTACTGAAATCTACATCATCAGAAAAAATAGAAATCTCTCCAGTAATTGCCTTTGTTGTTGTTTGCAGAATACAAATTTTAGTGTTTCCATCTTCAACCTCCAGTGTTTGGCTTTGTTTCAATGGAACCATCCCTGGGCTGTGGCAGAATTAGGCCCAAATAAAGTGAGGCACATAGTAACTTGGACTCAAATGTTGAAGTGTTTCTGGAACTAATCCAGGAATGCTGATACATTGTACCTATTTGTAGTTCCCACACAATTTGAAAAAAATCAATGAATTGTTGCCATCCACTGAAAACATTTCATTAGCATTTGATACAGTAAACACATTCTTCAATAACTAACTTTTCCACCGTGGCTGTCCTCATAAGGCTAAAAATGGTGATGCATAGTGGCTGGAGGAAAGATCACAGAAATCCAAATGGTACAGAAAATACAGCCCCGTACCGCTAAAATAAAAAGGCATTAATGCTTGAAAAGGTACTTACATATTATTCTTTCATGAGTTAACTACTTGGGTAGTGTTAACTGAAAAAGATGGGTTAAGGAGGCAGGAGGATGCAGTAGGTGATGCTTTCATGGGACACATTAATCAACTAGGAGCCAGGTTTTCCACGAAACTGTTTTTCATCCTGAAAAAGTAAGATCACATGAGTTATTTCTGATCTTCATCCTGGGGCATTGGGCTGGGAACAGGAGATAATTAAAGAGGCTTGGATCTTCTGTGGAGACTTGTTCCTCAGGGGTTTTGTGTAGACCTGGAGCGAGAGTTCAAGCAAATGTTAACCACTGCTGCTCTACAAAGTCTTCTCTGTATTGTTCTTATTTACAGCTTCTTTCCTCACTGAGCTTCCTATTTAGGCTTACTTATTTTTGGTCTGCTGTACACCTTACAATATCACTAACTGAATTTTGTGAGTGAATGAATTAAAACAGAATACATAAATGTGTCCTTACACAAAAATTAATGTGAATGGGCAAATGCAAGGTTTTTTTAAGAAAAACAAAATTGAAATGAATTAACTATATAATCATCAAACAAATAAAATGGAATGTGACTGGAAGAAAGACATTCAAAAAATAAGAAATATAAATTTGATATTGTAACATATCATCATCAAACAAATAATCCCATCACATGTACCCATCCACAGTAGTTGCAGTGTTTATTGCATATGCATAAGTTTGGTTGCATTTCCCCTGCAAGCATGCATGTTCCAAAACTTGGCTATTTCTGCACAGAAGACTGTTTAGGGGGCAAGTACAAGTTCATCTATTAAAATTTAGTATCCTTCATTCTTACACCAATAATCTATCCCAAAATAAATGAAGTTCAGAGTCTAGATACTGGCACCACACATATCTTGTATTCTTGCATCAGAAAATTTAGTTGTGGTAGTTTTTATCTCTGACAAACTGCAAATATGGCAGGTTAAGTAAGTACAGTGTCTCTAGTCTTCAGTGGTGTATAGTTGATACAGGTGGAAGTGAATGGTGGGTTGTACTGCTAGATCTTATTTGTATGACAACAGTTGTGGTTTTTTTCCCTTCTTTTTGCTAGGTTTCACCGAAACTAATACCAATGAGGCAGATTTAAATGTGAATTACAGACTGGGCTTATTTCACAAGAAGACTTGTTTCCAAATGGAATAAGTTGATGGCTGTCTTGCAATTTTACTCTTTTTTTTCTTTTCTTTTTTAAAGGGCTCTCTAAGTAGTTTTCAGATAGTTAAACTCAGGCTGTGACTATAAGCCTAATTGTATTCTGCTTTCATAAAATTACCAACTTTAATGGAATGGTGAATATATTCTCTAAGTTTTGAATAATGTTAGAGTAAAATGTTAATGATCATTGTAAAAAAGAGAAAAAAATGCCTTGTAGTCTGTCTGCCAAATACTAAGTTTTTTTACATAGAATTAGAAAAAAACATGCAAAACTTATGATTGCCTCTGTGTTTCCTGATACCTGTTGCATTGGAACTACAGCACTTATCATGTCCATTCTCCTGTAAAAATGTGGGTTTTTCTTTTCTGGAGTGGTCTATAACAACTGTGTGTATCTGTAGAAAGATATTGGGAATATGGATGTTACTTCTTCTGAATCTTTTCAGTCTGTAACAAAATTGTTTAAACCAGTGGAAATAATTGGGACCTAAATATATCTGCTGTTTCCACAGTGTGTGTCTGTTGGTGTTGAGAGGCCTACGCCTCCCAAAGTCCAACTGTGGCCCTTCACATTTCAGTCATACAAACTAGAATGGGGCTAGTGTGAAGGAGGAAGATGAAAAAGTGTCTGTCCTCATGCAGACTACTGTTAGCTGCACAATTTCCCAGATGAACTGCTCTTATTCTCCAGATACAATGCTTCTCCCCAGCTCCCAGTCAAAGGCAAATGAATATTGGTTTTGGAGTCAGGTCTGTCCTTCCAGTGTCTCATAGAGAAAAGGGGAAGAGAAGGTTGTGGACATTTTGAAGATTCTTCTGAAGGCAATACAGGTGATTAAGGGTAAAAGAAATATGCACCACTTGTCAATCAAGGCACCAGCTAAATCTAAAGAGTTTGGAACTCAATTTCATCATAACTTGAGACAATCAAAATGAAAAGACATTATCTCAGAGTCATTTTGATGAAGAACTTCTTTTGCCTGTTAATTGCAAAATCATTTTGATATTTTGTTACTTTTGCAGACAGATAGTATGACAGCTTTGGATCTCACATACCAGATCAGTACAATATGTCTTTATTATAGAGAGCAAGAATTGACTGGAAATCGACATTTACTAAAATACAGTGTTCTCTCCAATATAATGGTTTCTGTAATTTCTGTCATTTGTATAAATAGAAGCATATAAAACACTTCAGTTAAAATAATCCCTGACATAATGTGTGGCATCAAGACTGCAGCATATTAAGTGACTGAAAAACAAGTAAAATGTAGATGCACAAGAAAAAGTTTACATAATGCCTATCAAATATGTAGTAAGCATGTTAAGCACATGACATAGAAAGGCATTCTAATACTAAGTGAATAAGGGATTCACCATAGTCAATGTGTGTTGTGGAAGGAATGTAATACTTTTCTTGGGCAACCAGACAGAAAAATCATGCAATATTTAGCTCTTGTTCTAGCCTTTGTACAGTGTTTTTCTAGTCTAAAATACAAAATGCTTCTCTTTCGTGGAACAGTTACAAAATGTGTCTTATCCACACATGGGTTTTACAGCAGTAAAACTGCTTTGATTGGAGGTATTATATTGTATAGTTGCACTTACTCTAAACAGTTCTTTGATAATCTCTTGTCAATACCATAACAGGCTACCCTTTATCCCAGAAAGAAATAAACAAAATGCCTTTGTAAACACTGTTATGTCAGTACAAAAGTATTCCCATAATACTAAGCTGTGACTTGAACTCATGGCTGCTAGTGGGTGGTAGGTCATTGTGCTCCCTGCCTCCATAGACAAGACCTGATGCTGAGTCTATGGGAAAGAAATATGTTGTACAGAGACAGTGTTAATTTCATGATTAACATATACAATTGATTTGGTTGATAGGTAATTTGCATCGAAGACTTGAAACTACACTACAGGACATCTTAACACTGCATGTTAGTTTTCACATGTTTTCTCTGTTTAGGCTGTTTAGATGTATCCCCTGTGTTATTCAGTCATTCCACACAAGTTAAGTTTGACCATTTTTTTTTTTTTGCTGTGGAGGTAGACTCAAGAGGCTCACAGAGGTTTTGAAGATTAAAAATCTGTATATAATAAAACCTGACTATTTTAGCTCACTCTAAAGAGTTTCACTTTTGAATAGAGCAGCCCAGAGGCCTCTTCCCTAATCCATGAAGACACTTCGGTGACCATTCTGACCCTTGTGGTGCTGTAGACAACAAAAGGTGCCTGTCTTAGCCTTCAGGGCCAGAGATGGGTGAAGAGCTGCTGTGAGGGGTTGGGTGTACTCCCTGAACGTTTGTTCAGCGTCACTCAAAGGTCTTGTATAGAGTACCCAAAATGGATGATGGTTTTAGGGGAGAATTATAAAAACTATTATACAGGGGAAGGCAGTTAATAATAACTTATCCAGAGGGGAAAAAACCCCACAAAAACAAGTAGACCAAAGAACACAAACATTTAAGTAGATGGGCAAGTCTTAAAGAAATCTACAGATGAAAATGTTGATCTTTTTCAATTACCTATGCTACATTAGTTGTAGGACTGATTAGTTAATTACAGTAAACATTTACACATCTGTGAAGTACAGGAGGAGTGTCTGAGGGCAGGATCAGGTGTACACTGCTTCTGCATAGAATTTCACTTTGCTGGTACACGCACAGAAGCCATTGTTGTAATTAATACATGGCTGTATTAAGACTAATGACCTGGTAATGTCTAGGAGTTTAGCAGCTTGGTTTCTGAATCAAAGAATTAGGACCCAAGAACTCCTGATTTCCAGCTTTTCTGGTTCTCCACTTACTGCCTTGTGGAATGACAGCTGTGTTCTCTGCCTTGTCTCCTGTTGCTGGAAAAGGGGATGGTGTTTTTCCTACCTCACAGGGATGTTGTGAGGAATAAGAAGCTAAGGTCTGTGCAAGAGGTTGTTTGTTTCTCTTCAACTTGGGGATCACACTTGGTCAAGAGTGTGGAAGACTGTCATACATGCTGTACATTTGAGTTCTGTGTCTTGTTTGTGTCAGTTTTAATGCAAGAGAGCAAAAGTACATGGTGCTGAAAATTGGGGATAAAAGGAGAACAGGCTCTCTCCACATACAGCAATGATGCTGTAGCAACAGGAGACAAGATACATGTGTCACACGTCAATTTTTTTATCTTGAGGACAAAAGATTGTGGTAGAATACTGGTATTGTTATGAAAATGTCATGAGTCCACAAAAGTTAATTGCAACAAGCTTTGAATCCACTTTTTAAATTCATTTGTTAAGCAAAATAAAAATTAAAGCACTTGTAAGTATTTCCCTCTCTGTGGACTCAAGTGTGGTTCACAGGTAAGGTATACTCTGAGCAGTGGTTGCAATAGTTCGTATTGCAGGGATGAAGGTTTATTGGGACTGAAATCATTCCCTGCTTGACAGCACTTCACAGGACAAGGACAGTTGATACTCTTTGTCCTGAAGAAGATGATGATTCTACTTTATTATCACATTGGACTTCACTTTATATTTTATTGATTTTTTTGTTCGTGAAAAAAAAAATAGAAAACATAGCTATGCTGTAAACTCTGCAAACTAAACATCACAGTCCTTCCTATGTATTTGCTAAACAATCAATAAAGTAAAGGTTTAAAATTGCAGGTTTTGTCTATAAATTTGTTACCATTTTTTGTGGTGTTCTCTTCTGCTTTTGGGAGAAGTAAAAGTAGCTTGTGTTCACACCAGCATGTCACACCTCAGCACATGGCAAAACCTCTAAGTCTTGTCTGAATGTGGATGGGTTTGATAAACAGAAATAATGAAGCTTGAAAATCAGTTAACAGCTGGATTCTACATGTTCTTTCGTCTCACTGATGTCTCTGTTGGGTCAATCTCAAACATAATTATCACATTCATTTTCAAAATGACTTGTTTTTCAATCAAGTTAAATAGTGGACTGCATATGTAGTCCTTAGAGAAGTGATTTTTTACCTTTTGATTAAAACTGCTGTAGAACTGATCACATTTGAGATGTTAATCATTGATGTTAGCGTGTGGCTGCACTCTGAAAATTGTACTAGATGACACATGAAGACAAATTCCATTAACCACCTACTGAATGATAAAGTAGATGATTGCAAAGGGATGAAAATATCTGTGTGTAGGGGGGTCATCCTTCCATACCTGTCATAAGGTCATGTATAAATGTGTCATAGAATCATTTTCTCTTCGGTATCATCAGAAAGCAGATTGATAAATGTGAAGAAAAATGCTTAGAGTCATTTAAAAAAACCCTGATGTTTTTCTCTGAAATGAAACTCTTCAGTAATTTATATGTGTGGTCAAAATCCAACATCCCTGTGAAGGGGGCTACAAGGTAAGTGCCAGACCTCCAGAGATAATACAGCAGTCTTGCAGCTCTGAAATCCACTCATATAAATGTGGAAGGTTATGTTTTCATCTGACAAGAGGACAAAGTTGGTTACAGGCATATCCGAGTAGTTTTGTGGTACCTTGTACGTCTTCCATTTTGTGTATTGCGCTGGTTTGGGTTTGGGTAGAGTTAATTTTCTTCACAGTAGCTAGTATGGGACTGTGTTTTGCATTTGTGCTGAACACAGGGTTGATAACTCAGGGATGTCTCCCTGAGACAGAGCTAAGACCTTTTCTGCTCCTCATCCCACCCCACCAGTGAGGAGGCTGGGGATCACAGGAGTTAGGGGGGGACTCGGCTGGGATGTCATTTCTTTGCTGCACAGCAGTAGTCTTCTGAGAGCAGAACCCCTCTTCTGCACATAGCCATCTGCTCCTGGAGAGCAGGGATCTTAACATACCCATACCACAATGTGTTTGGCAGCTTTAAGTGGAAGAATTTCAGAGAACACCAGGAAGGGGAACGAATTCCTTTTCTGAATGTATTTACATAATGTCAGGTTTTGGGGCTCCAGCAAAGATAAAAGTAGCTATTGTGTTTGGGTTATAAAAACTTGCTGTGCCTGGTTCACATATTTATGTACACATTTAGAAGAAGTAAGGGCATGGGAGAAATCCTTGCCTTCAAGATGATTGGTTCTCCATCTGCTTCCCATGATACTTTCTATTGATTGTATTTTATTGATGTAATCGCTTGCAGAAGCAAGCAGAACATTACTTATTTGTGGGAGCAGTAGAGCCTAAACCTAGAATTTTTATTTCCATGTTTTTAGAACTGTCCTCTGAGCATGCAATCCAGAAAAAAACTGTTTAATTTGTGTAAATTTTTGATAGATGATTAAACTACAGCTGCTGTAGTGCTTTAGGGCATTGCCCCTGCTGCTATTGCACAGGTGAGAAATGCTGCCTCTGGTGCAGTGCAGATCATCATGCTTCTCTCAAACCTGTGCCTGTGTGAGGTTCACAAGCCGGTGTCCACCCACCTGGCTACTAGAGGGTCTCACCATGTGTGTAGCAGGTTTGTGCTTTTTCAACACAGAAGTTGTACAGCCCCGCCTCCTTTGAAAAATTGTGATGATGTTTCTTTCCCTGTATTAACTCAGCAGGGAGAGTTTTTGCAAAGGTTTGGCTCCTAACCCTGTCCAGTAGGATTCAAAGTACATCTTTCTTGTCCCAGGAAAACACCTAGCCAGCCATGCTACCTGGGAATCTGGGTGAGAGAGTTGCACCAGGGAATAATCTCTTCTTTTGCAGAAAGGATGACAAAAGCCACACGGCTGTGAATGAAGTCAAGAAGGAGCAGGAGATGTTCAGGTAGTGTGCAAGTCATTCTCCCAGCAGTGATAAGGCTTGATTTATCCTTCAGGGGATAAATCAATGTTCTTTCATTAACATGAGCTTTCAAATGTGTAAGCAACTCACTTCCCCTCCTTTCTGGCTGCCCCGTGTGTAGGCACCTACCTGCAAGGTGTTTCAGGGCAAGCAACAATACTGAAGTCTCTTAAAGAACTGGCAAGTCAAGCAATGTACTGCTATGACACCTCAGCACAGTTATGCAGAGGGATTTTCCCTTTTAAGATTGGATTGTCTAAATGAATCAAATTTGTTTGTAGATGCCCATGCCAATTACTTTTATTATTTGGATAAATTCCTAATTATTCCCTTTGGTTCTGTAGCTGGAAAGTACATAATACACAGGTAGAAAAGGGAACTGAAAACTTCTCTAAATGCAAGGGAAACCTGTTTCAAGAAGAGCAAAAACTGCAGCCAGGAGGACAATTAGTTTGCAGAAACTGAACAAAAAAAACATGAAAAGCAAACTTACATGTTACCACCCAAGAAACAAAAGCAAGCCACAGAAGCAACACATTCATGCCACTTAAGAAAGTATACATTAATTTAATACAAATTCAGTCTCATCTGTTTAAGCAATGAGTGAATAAAGACTATGATTGAATCTGATGCCTGTATCCTGCAAAATCATTTTTCCTCCACTTGTTTGGAAAATTTGACTGTATGAGCAATTAACACTTTCATTCAGATTTGTCCAAAAACAAGGCAGGCTATGTGATGCATAGCAGGCCAAGCTGTCTTGTCCAATAATATCCCTAAAAATACAAACTTTAATCAGACACTCTGGCTTGTCACTCATTTTTGTCTAATTCCATCTTGTATTTGCCCCAATAAAACCTATCACCTATGCTTTCCTCTTTCTGGCACCCCACCAGTCCTAAACAAGTAACTGCCTCTGCTCTAGGAAGACTGCTCAAATTTCATCAACTTTCCTGCTTGCCTGGGCTTGTTCTTAGGGGAAGGAGAGGAAGTAGGAGTGTGTGTACCCGTGTTCTGCTGAGCCATGCCAGCAGGGGAATTGAAACCAGAATAGTAAAGGGGACACCATGGGCAGAGATGGTGCTGGGGAATGGTGTTAGAGAGCCACTGCTGAGCATCAGCACCTCTGGTGTTCTGGCTAGTTTCTAATGCACTGCCACTCACACATTTCCTGTCAGAAAAAAAACTCAGATTCATGGTACATTCTCCTCTCAGTTTTTAATTTTATTTCAACTTGGAGATCACATGGCTGTTCTGTTTGAAAAATTAAAATAATGAACTCCAGTGAAGAGGATGAATCTGAGCAAAGAGCAAGGGTCTTGGCTACCCAAGCCCTGGGCATTTTCCTGACTGCTGTGCCCACTGGGGCAACAAGGAAGACATCAGGCTTGGACATGGCTCTTCCCAGGCCTGTCCTGTGGGCTGTGCTTATACAGTGGTGGGGGACAGGGCTGAGAATGGCTCAGGACTCCTTTGGAACAGAAGGCAGGAGCTGAGATCTCGGACTGAAATGGCACAACCCCCTGTTTCTGTCCTGCATGGCAGAACCACTGCTGGAACTCTTAGTTCCGCCAGGGGATGCTTCTCAGTGTAGTGCTAATACTTCAGGATTACAGGCACTGGTATTGCTGATTTTCTGCTGCTGTATTGCTTAATACCAACATTTTCAGATTCTTGTCTTCTTCAGGCAACTTTTGGCCTGGGAAAGGAGGAAAAAAAAAAGCAGCAAAAAACCAACTGCATAAATCTGCTAGCTATAAAACTGAAGGATGTTGAAATTATTCTGCAACAGCATATCCAGGTTCTCATTAAGAGCAATTCAGCATTTTTAGGACATGTTAACTGCTGCAGCAAGAAGAAGCTGCAGATCAATATAAAATAAACCACAGCTTCACAAAAGCCAATTTATAATTTCCAAAGTTTCCAATTTTCCTCAGTTGTGCAGGAAAGTTGTCACTGTTTCATGAGTGGGACAAAGTTAGAGAGAAAGCCTCAAACCACCTTGGATGTGGAGTTGCAAAACTCATCCAATCTGAAAAAAACGCCATATTGTAATGACAAAAGCCTAGAGGTAACCTGTCACAGAGAAACTGAGAAAGGGGGATGATCACTGATAACTTCACTTCAAAAGTGGAGAGGTCATGGCTGGTAATTAATTACCCAATTCGCTCCTGAGTATATCTCTACCAAACAAGCTATCTGACCTATTGCAAAACAATCCATCTGAGTAAGCAACAACATGAGACTTTTTTTCCCATGGGAATTTTAACTGTGCAGGAGATGTTTTCACAGTGGAGCTGAAAGGGGTAGAGAGACCAGGGAGCATCACTGTCACATCATGGCGCTGCTGGTCCTGGGACAGCAAACCCACCCACCAGGTCATGATTCCTGGCTCTTGATTTGGATGGAATCCTCTTTGAGGTGATCTCAACAAGTGCATCTGTTGTTTAAACATATCTTCAAATTTAATCAGATTTAAGTGTGCGCTTGGGGACCTCCAGGAGCACCTCAGGGAGCATGAGCTTAGAGCTGAAGGTCAGAGGAAGTCAGACAACAGACAGCAGGCATTGTGACCTGAGAGGGCTTTTTGGCAGCCAAGCAGGACCCACCAGCAAATGGGGGATCTGCAGTGTGGACACACTGCTCTTCCAGGGATGGTGGGACAGGAAAACTGGGAGACCTGTGCAATGCAGGTGTCCCCATGCTGCCAGTTCCCATCTCCTAGTCTGGTCGAGGCCGTGCAGAGCTGTGGGACAAGGGCACACCCTTCAGCCTGCTTTGCAGAAATTTCACATCTTTTCCCAGAGATGCTGAGAGCTGAACCCGGGCTTGGGTGGGCACATCTGAAGGCTTTCTGTATACAGAATAGCACTTCTGACATGACAAATTTTGGCAGTACCTGACAATTTTACCCCAAAGGGAGCCCAATTCTTAGTACAAGAGAATATGCACAGCACGATGCTTTAGCTGGGGCAGGTGCATGGGGAAAGTGTGGGGAAGTGGAGGTTGCCCAGAGCCATTTTAGCTACTTAAGCATTAATTACTGAATGTATATTAATTTAGATTGTGGCCTAAGGATCACAGGATTACTGCTCACCAGTGTGGGCTTTCATCTTTGAATGCACAGTAAATGTTTTAAGTACTTGGCTTTCAAATATTAGGAAGGGTTGCACTAAAGCCTAGAAATATTCTAATAATAATATAATCTGAAATAATCTAATAATAACAATATAATATTAAACTAGATTTAATGTAACAGGTTCTGTAAAAATCTAGTAAATGAAGAGAGTAGGAAGAGAACAGCTTTCCTGTGAGTTTCTTGCCACTTATCACTCCAAATTTTGTATATTCACACAGTGCTTCACAGTTTAAGAGAACTTTGTCAAATCAAACCCAGCAGCAGACATTCGTCTTCATAATTACTGGGGCCAGAGAAGAGGAAGCAAGCTCTAATTTTACCATCAATATTCGCAGATGAAGCCTTCCATAATAAAAACGAATACAGCTGGAGTCCCACTAGTTATACAGAATCTGTAAGTTTGGAAATGAAAAAAGATAACTGGTGTTGCTGAATAAATCAGCACTGCCATCCCTGCTGGGGAACGTGGTTATGTGTGTCACAGCAGGAGGAGGTCAGCGTCCTGCACTCAGGCTCTGTGCAATTACCCAGGGGAGTGGTGGGGGTGCAGCTGGAAATGGTGCACTCAGCACATCTTCATCTGCAGAAGGATAATGCCCAAATGCACTGAAATGACAGGAGGAAAGGTCAATTCGTAACTGGTTCCTGACGCTAAAGCCAGGACTGCAGAGAAGGAAAGCCGCTATGTTCTTATAGGTGAATTAAGTTGGTGGTCTAACATGAGCATGATTTGCTGGGGTGCTTTGAGCCCCAGGATTTGGTTGGTGCCTCAGCTGTGAGGTTCTGGGTGGCAGGGTGCCAGCCAGCCCCCACTAGCATCTTCTGCCAGCTTTGTTGCTGTTACTAATTTTTAAGGCATCACAAAACATTAGAGGTCCTTAAGCATGACATGAAGCTGTGGCTGAGATATTATTCAAAGAAGAGGACTCTTACTGCTATTAGACTGTTCACAGTAAGATTGCAGAGGTATTTGCTAATCCTAGTAAACAAAAAATCCCTGCAGCTAAGAACCATCTCCAGAAAGCACAGGCAGGGTTGGCTCTCCCACGTTGTTCTTCCACTGTTTTTCTTTCCCCCCAGTCATGTACACAGTACACAGTAATTTTTTTCACCCTTTTCCCAGTGTGTGGAAAAAAAATTCTTATAACAAGAATTTTTAAAAACATTTTTTCTTCTACATGATCCTAACAGGATCCTTGGCATGTGCACATCTATATGAGTGTAAGACAAAGGGGGAGAAGATGGTAGGCAAACATGTTACAGTGATATTAAGTGGCATGGGACTAGAAATGCCACAGGATCATTTAAGGACATTTTAAAATCTATTTGGCCAAGTCACTGTCTTGTTGCCTGTCCTGGAAAAGCCACTGTGCATCTTACTAAAATCCTTTGGGCACTTAAAATGAGGGAAGAGTGAGGTAGCAAGTAGGTCAAAGTGCAGCTTTCAGAGTGTGAGATCCTTTTAGATCACTGAAGAGCATAAAGTTTATCAGTTTGTATTTCAGACAGTGTTAGAACTGACAAAGCACATGAAGTGCTGGCAGGGCGAGACCCAACCTCAGTGGTGAAGATGTGTATTACTTCCCATGGGTTATTCTTGGACAGGGGAAAATAAATATCTCTGATTACAAAATGGGGGATGTGAGTAACGCCAGAGCCAGGTACTGATGTGAGCCTGAGGCCACTGTTGCCCTTGGGGCAGCTGAGCTTCCAGGCAAGGACCTGCTGGGGGCCAGGGCTTGGGATAAGGGTGCTCTCTGTGTGTGCTCAGTTTCGACTCTGGCTTTTAATCAGGTTCTGGAATAGTCCCCAGAGGATCTTGGTGCAATGAAAGACTAAAATAGGAAAATACCTAGAAGAACCTGCTCATTTTAAAATTCACAAGTTTTAGAGAAGAGCAGTTCCTGTACTCCTTAGCACAGGAGAAGAATTTGTTCCTTCTTGTGCCCATGGCTGGGAAATGTCTGGGAAACTTGTTTTAAACAGAAACTTTTGGCCAATAGTGGTAATTTTTCTCTTACCAGAAAAGTTATTATTTTTCATGGCGCCTGACAGCATCATTAGAAGCTCATCTCTTCCCTTAACCTTCACATCAGCTGTTACTGAGCGTAAAGCACATTTGACCATCTGTATGTTCCCCCTATTAAATGCCCTTTTCATAATTTATTATACAGTAAGTCTCCCAGAGTGGTAAGTCTGGAAAGTAATGGTATATTCCAATGCAAACATTCTTTTGATGAGAGTAAACTTGCTCCAAGAGAGCAGGCACAAGGGGCAGTGCAACCTTCACCCACACCCCTACAACAGGGTCATTTCTCTGATGTTTGTGGCTAAAGGGCATTACAGGATACTGTTGTTCAAGGCAGTTTCCCAGGTTGCTCACAATGGAAGTCCTCAAGTAACCCTAGAAAAAGATGAGGATATTACATGACTATTCCTTGGGATTTATCATGCTGTGTAGAGTATTGAGGGGCCAGAGGGAAGTGCTGCATGGAGCACGGGGAGAGGCACGTGTTCCTGAATTATCAGCAGGGCAGGTTTTCTGCTCTGCCACAAGATAACATGAGAGGAAAGTGCCTTAGTTTGGCAAACAAGACTGCTCTCAGCAGGAAATGCAAAAAAAAAATCACGATTTTTTCTTTTTATCAAAGCTGAAAGCTTTGCTGCTGAAGCTGTGCTGCCTGATTTTGGCTACCCACCCACCCCAGCATGCCTGGGGCCCCTCCACCCTGGCATCTCATGCCACTCCAGCCAACACTTCAGCAAAAGAAATGTTCCCTCAGGGAAAGTGCAACACTGGCAAAAGCCTGGGAACAAGAACTGAAGACAAACAAACGGGATTTCAGACCATTTTTTTTCCTTTTAAGTAAGGGTCACTGGAGTGGCTGAGCACCCTCCCACCAGCTTTCAAAGCAGCTGGTCCAGGACCCTCCTCCATCACCCTCAGCAGGGCTTCACTCCTGTTCACTTCCACCGTCGTGCTGCAATGGTGCTGGTTTCAATTTTTTTATCTTGGCAGCCTTTCATGAAATTATATTATTTATAGTCCTGTGTCCATTCACATCATCATTACCCTCTAACAATAAACTTAATAATGCCTTTGCAAGCCTTTGTTATTCGCTGAATGCTGTGGGGTGCTGTGTTTCAGAGCTATCATGCACTTTACAGAGCCTATGATTTGTCTCTCGGGTATGTTATCTTGCTATTAGCTGTAAATAGGGATCTAGATAATGTTTTACATCTGTACCATTAAGAAGCAACAAATTAGACTCTTCCCTAGCCTCTTCTGCTAGTTCACTAATCTTTGTTAACTTCAGGAAAAATGGGGGGAAAAAAAGATCACCGTTTGTAAAGATATTGAGAAAACTCTGCAATTCACATGCTTGGGACTATAACAATTGAGATTTTTTAACCAGATGTGGTTGAAATTCCATACTCCTTTTCCTGGGAAAGCCACAGATTGTTGCTATTTGTTTTCAAAGCAAAATGAAAAGGAAGCCAAATGCATGAAATTTCCTTTACCAAAGATATATGTCTAAAAGAGATAAATATTAATTTCAAATCCACTATTTAGAACATTTTGTTTCAATGAAATGCAAAATAAAACAGTTCAGTATAAAAATCCACTTAAAAGAAACAGATAAAAATATTCCTCCTTAGTGCAACAGAAGCATTTTTTTCAATGTATTTGCAAAATAAAATAAGCAGCTTCCAGATATTCCCTGGGAAGTTGTTTTCAAAGGCTAACCAGACAGCAGCTTTCAAGATGCAGATAACTGAGCAAAAAATGCTGAAGTTTTCCATCCTCAGTGCTGGCGAGGTTTTGATCCACTCTTACAAGGCAGGAGAACAAATGCTTTTTGAAAGTTTCTTTCCACATTGACAAAGAACCAGACTTGTGGGTCTTTGAAAGTAATGATCCAGTAGCTGAGGTTTTGAAGCCTCAGCGTAGCTTAGTTTTGGACAAAGGGGCTTTCCAGATGGAGAGCCTGTGCTGGACACTGTGCTGAGGTGGTAGGACAGACAGACTGGTTGGGTCCCTGCTGGCCCCTTGCCCTCCTGCCTGCTTTGCCTGGACTCTCATTAAAGGGTGCATCCCACTCAGTACAACATTTCCAAAAGTGATGTGTTCAGAGATCTGAGGTCTTGGCTGAACACACTGAAACAGGTTTAATCACCTTAGATAGTGTTTAGACACCTAAAGAGGTCAACATCACGTCATTGCCTGGACACCAGGAAACACCCCATAAGCAGTTTTTTGCCTTTTTCTTACACACTTGATTTTTGATCTTGAGTTTTTCCTTCCTTGGAGCACTGTCAGCACCTGACACTAATGGAATGGGACTTGGGGATGCCAACCCAAATCCATGAGGAGACCACTGGAGTGCACAAGATCCACTATTTCTTCACCAAACTCATGTTCTTCCACCTCTTAACCTATTAACCAGCCTCACGAGTCAGCTTCTCTTCTTACAGAAACAGTGATTTGTTTTGTTGGAAACCATCACCAGGATGGAGAGCAGACCTGTCCACAGTTGAGCAGACAATGATGCCTGTGAATACCTCATTTTTAGGTGGTGTTTGGAGTAAAGGGAAATCTTTTTATCACAGGATCAGTGAAGTAATATGAGCAGGGCCATGATTGCCTGATGAAGCTTAGTGCAGTTTCACCAGATGAAATTAGCACAGCTTAAGACTTGAGGAAGGATGGAGTTTGGAAGGGATGTAGCTGCTGATGGGCACCACAGGATGTAAAACTCTGCAAAACACAGTTCTCCTGATTTCTCATGTGAAGGTTATGGGCTTCAGTACAGCTTATCAGCACCTCACAGTGGTGGACACTGTCCTGCAGTAGTGCATGTTACAGCCAGAGCACAAAAAATGTCATCTGGCGAAGCATAAGATGGCATCCACTGCAACAATGACTGATGGGAGCAAGTCAGAGTTTTATGGAATATTCATGGCTTTCTTAGCTGCTCCCTTTCTACCTTGAAGTGATCTCCTGACACACTGAGCTAACTTTGCAGTGTTGGTTTCACTCCCTTCCAGTTCTCACTGCTGAATTTCACCTGCTCTTTTCACTGACTCCACAGCTGGGCAGCGATCCTGGCCCCAGGTACAACATCCCAGGCACCTGGTGAAGGTAACTGACTGCTTCTTACTGAATACTTGCTAAAGGACACTCAGCCCCTCTTATTTAAATTCTAAATCTTCATTTATCTCTGGGGTGATGGGTGATTTTTTCTACTTGGTTTTCAGTTCATAAAAGCCAGCAGTCAGAAGGTTGTTCATGATTTCACTCCCTTCATGTGCTCAGAAATGTCTCTAGGAAAAGCCAACTAATGTTGTGGTGTTACATATCTGCAGCAATAAGAAAAATAAATTTTTCTTATTTTTCTTCACAGAAATATGGGCTCATATAGATTCACAAGGTGAGTCACTGCACAGTAAGAGACCTGTGGAACCAGGTTTGCAAATGTGGAAACCGAAACCATAAGTTTTAGATCCTAGAGGAACTCAAGCCCAGCTCTGGATGTCAGCCTGTAATTGCTGGATGTGTAAGAGCAGGAGGGACTGGGCAAATGCTTCCTTTATTTTAATGCATCCAGATAGCCTTCTTCAAAGGGATGCTGTAAAACATCCCTGAAGGAAACAGGACAGGTACATGAATGAGGGTCGGGTACCAGGCATTGTCCTGGTATATTCATATTAAGAGACATAAATTTTTTCTCTTCTTTGTCTCTTTGTGTGTCTCCCCCTGCCACTTTTACTTTCCACCATACCTTATAAGGAATTAAAACATCCCTGTAACACCAGGGGAGAAAGTAAAACCACAACAAAGGTTAAAGCGTCAGCTGAAGGCTGAACTGTGCTGGGATTTAATGGGGGTACTGGGCCTGCTTTGGCCTCAGTGGCCTGTGAAGAGAGAGGCAAACTGTCCCAGGTTTTACTGCTCCCCACCAGCCTCTACCCCCCAGTCTCTGGAAGGGACTGCTTGGCAAGCAGGAGCTGCCCCAGAGAAACTGATATTTCCAGGTCTTGCAGGGGTCCCTTGCAGAGGGCATCTGCTGTCCTCTGTGTCAGGCAGAGTTTCTGTAAACTTATACCTAAACCTCAGCAACTTTATTCTCCAAATCAGGAGTTGCATACTGCTGCACATCCAGGAGTGGTAACAACAAGGAGATGGTGCTGTTACCTGGTGTACTCCTAAAGAGGCTCACAGGTGCACCCAAGCAGTTAGACAATGTCATTAGTCAGATAAATAACACCAAAGAGGATTTCAAGCAGACCAGCTGTATAACATGAGGGTAGTGATGACACTGAATGGCTGCAGTAGGGCTGATTTGGAATGGCCCCAGGGGGAGGTGTAGGAAGATGAATGGGTCAAGCCCTGCTGTACTTCCTGCAAGTATCCCTTCCTCTGCAAGTGAAAAAGCCAAGGAAAAGGAAGCAAAGACTAAGCTAAACTCACCATCTGAGGGGGTTGCCTTCACTGGAGAGCACACACTGCCAGGGCCATGCCCAGACTCTGCACTGACATCCAGGCTGCAAACTTCCCAGACTGCACCATCCAAGCAGCTTCTCCCAGGGGCTGAGGTGACTGGTATGGATGGGGCACACTGGCAGGCACCTGCTGGAAACAGTGTTAGATGCTTTTCCCAGTGTTGGGGAAGTCCTGCTGCAGCAAACTGTGAAATCTCAGCTGGTGGTTCACCACGGGGTTACTCTGTGTGGCACCAGGGACAGTGGGATGCTGTGGGGAAGCTGACAGGCTTTTTTCCACTGCAGGCACAGATTTATTGGTGAGGACAATGAGGCTGCAGCCATCAAGCACACTGTCAGCAATGGCAATGGGATGGAACAGTGCTTGAGTGCTCCTGCTAGCCCCTGGGGTGGAAGCACACCCTATAGTGGAGGTCAGCCAGTTAGCTGGTTCTCTATGCTTGGTGTTGTGACAACTGTTTGCTGGCATTGAGGTCTCATTGTGAGATAATTCACAGAGGCATTAACATTTGGAAAGAGCAAGCTTGAGCAAAAGACAAGCTGTTGTGTGTATAGTCTGCTAATAAACCTACAACCAGAATCTCAACTGGTCAGGATGATGTGCTCAGGCACTGTAGAGCCTGCACAGGCAAAGGCAGCCTTCCCTTCTTGCTCTGGGGCTTGGCACAGGCATCAAACACTGCAGAAAGTACCTTCATGCTAGGGTTGGCAATTGTGGATTGCTCACAGCAACAGGCACTTTCTTGTTCTTTGTAGCATTTCATCCATGACTCTTACAGCTGGACTCAATGATCTTAAAGGTCTTTTCCAAGCTAAACATTTCTCTAATTCACCAGTTTAGTGGGAAATATATTTGACTGGACACATCTGAAGTTGGTGGAAACCTACTTTTATAGCTGTGCTAAGCATGAGCTGAGAGAGAGAAACTATTTTTATATTAGAAAAGCTGAAACTGAAATACTTGTGATGGTGGTATCATGCCTATCAGCTCCTTTTTCATGCCTTGAGCAGTCCAGAGAAGGTGTGCAGTCTCCATCCCTGAGGAGGTTCAAAACTTGAGTGGATGCTTGTCTGTGCAACCTGCCCTGGGTGACCTTCTTCAGCAAGGGGTTTAGACAAGCTGACCTCCAAAGATGCTTTTTCAAGTCACACAGCCTGTAACATTACAAATGGAACCTTTTGGATTCTTTCTATTTCTTAAGGTCACTCATATTGCTTTTGAATGGAAATGGAATGGTCTATGGATAGATTCCCCCTTTCTTGATAGGTCTCCAGCCAGTGCCATCTCTGAGGGCAGCTGCAGCACCACTCCCTTGCCACAGTTGCCAAGGACACCAAAAGGCTTTGAACCCCAGGGCCTGAGGAGCAAACTGAAAGATTGATGAAAAACTCAAAGTGAGACAGAATAGAAATGAGGGTTTAAAAGAAAAAACAACTAAAGAAAACCTCCACCAAAATCCCTCTAGTCCCTGCTGCACCCTGAAGGCTGATCTTTCCTTCCAAGGCTCTGCTCACTCTGTAGTTGCTTTACTGGTTTTCCACAGCCTGCCATACTCCAGAGTGATGGCCACGTCCCCCAAATGTGCCCTGCCCTCCCCTTTGATGAGACGTGATTGGCTTGACAAGAACTTTTTTACTGAGGACAGGACTGTCTGCGGATAAACTCAGGTTTTTGGAAGTGGGCAAAACTGGAGCTGTGTTCCTGTCTGTCAGGGTGTCTGCCTTTGCACATGGACGACAGGGAAGCTGTTTCCATTAATCACTTTTCTGTCTCTCACCCACAGCTCACAGGCATGTTCCTGGGCAGGTGGTGCAGGACGGTGCTCATGACAGGAGACCTACAAAAACACACGGGAAAGGGGCAAAGGAGATTTGCCTCCTGGAGCAGCATTAGCTGTAAAAATCAGGCTATCCTATCCAAGGGCTTATCTGATTTAAAAAGAAAACAAAAATCTTAAGAAAATAGATGCATTAAAGACTAAAATATTGACAGTAGGGAAGATTGACCTTCAGTTCTTCAGAGGAAGGAAATGTAACAATTTGACTCTGTCTTGCTTTAATGTTGTTTTAAATCACCTCCTTGGAAAATAAATTCATGCATTGCAATTTCCCCACAGTCTGAGGCACTGCTGGAAAAATTCTTTGCTGACGGTCATTAATGTGTAGAGAGAAAACAGTTTGATTGATTTTTTCCTAGAGCCTGTTTTAGCATGTCTACTTTACATGGTCATTTCTGTAATTTCTTAGATGATGACCATCAACTGACATTTTTAATCATTGATTTTTTGCCTAAGCTGCCTCTATATGAAAAGCTGCCTCTATAGGCCTCTATATGCCTCTATATTCCTGCCTTTAACAGGAAATCACTTTGTATAATGTGGAGTTTTAGCCTAAAAAAAATGCGGAGTTTTAGCCTGTTTTCCCTAAACTATATATTGAAATTTTTTCTTGGCATCGTCACATGAGGGAATTCCTCTGTTGTAGCACCTCTCTCAGATAAATCCCTTTGTGGCTGAATAAAAGGCAGATAATCTTTTTGCTATTCCAGGATACTTCCTCAGGGATTCAGGAGATGCATAAAATTACAAGCTCTTCCAACTGCAAGGTTTTGACTGGGCTTTCCTACTGCTGTTGGGTTCTTTTCTGGCAGGAGTGGAGGGGATGAGAATCATCCTCAGCCACACAGTAAGTGGTGCGTGTGAAACTCTTGCATGTGTTCTAGTGCTGTGTCTGCCAGACTTGGGCTGCTCCTGTTGTGACAAGGTGCTGGGAGGCTGCACAGAGCCATGATCATGACCTGGGGACCTGCTGGTGTTCAGTGGTTGGAGCTACATGTGCTGATGAAACCTAGGTCTGCATTTAAAAATCCTGAAATGGAAAATATCATCCAATGCCAACAATGAAAATGAGGCAAAAGGAAGAAAGAGGTTGTTCCCTTTTAGAAAACAATTTCTGTTCTTCATTTATTAGCTTATCCCTGACTTGCCATTTGAATTTTTAATGCATTAATTGTGCTGTGTATATTGTTGGAGACTTCTGAAAATGTCAGTGAAATTAGATTATTATTTGAACAGAACATAAAGGCTAATTTAATTTAAAGTCATATCATCTTCAAACTGAAGTCCTGTGTCCAGGTTATATCCTGTTACTACTCATTGCTTGCACTGTCAAGGTGCTTGGAGCCAAAATCCTCACTCTGTGAAGGACGTTGGGAAAAGGGTCTTCTCTACCTCTCTCTCCCCATCTCTTCCTCAAGGACCTGTATTTTCTTTTGCCTATGCATGATTTATGGGCAAGACAGATATCAAATCAGCTGGAGGCAGGATTAATCCAGTGAGGAAAGAGCTGCAGGGATGTACCCCACAACATATAGACCAAAAAGGCTGAAAGAGTTGGAGGTTTTCAGCCTGGAGAAGAAAAGGCTCTGGGGAGGCTGTAGAATACTTTCCAGTATCTGTGGTGGTTCTCCACAAGAAAGCTGGAGAGGAACTTTTTACAAGGGCATGTAGTGACAGGACTCAAGGTAATGGCTTTAAACTCAAAGGAGCTAAATTTTGATTAGTTATTAGGAAGAAACCCTTCACTATGATGTTGGTGAGTCACTGGAACAGGTTTCCCAGAGAAGCTGTGGGTGCTCCATCTCTCAAAACGTCCAAATCCTGCTGGATGGAACTCTGAGAAACCTGGTCAGGTGGAAGGTTCCTTGCCATGGCAAGAGGGTTGGAACTAGATAATCTTTAAGGTCCCCTACTAAACCAACTATTCAATGAGTGTATGATGAATGACCAAATCCTGGTCCTGGCATGTCCTCCTGGGAAGCTCTAGTACCGATTGCCTGGGGTGTCCCCTTCCCAGGAGCAATGGATCACATCAGCTTGGGCAGCATGCTACAGTGAGCCACCTCCACTTATCTGCCATCTGGTGACATTTGCATCTTTATCTATCACTCAGTAAATGAAAATACTGCATTTGTTTTGCTGCAACACTTCTCTTCCATGAATGTCTTGACATTTATATACCAGCAAGAGACATTACGTTATGTCAGGATTTTATTCTTGTGGCATTATCTACACTAATTAAAGCTGTCACTACATGGCTGAAGCAGGTAGGAAACTAATGAAGTTGCTTGAATTTCTATTTGCTTGAATTTCTCTATTGCAGTTGCAATGAAGGAGGCAGCTGATGCCATGGGAGTGGACACTGCATCCCTGCAGTCTGCCTTGGCATGCAGCAAATGCTCCATCTCTGGCTGGCACCAAGGCTGTGCCCAGAAGTTCCAGCACTTGAATGTTTACTGTTCCTCAGCACATATGCATCTCTTTCATAGAACAGCTACTATAAATCAAAAGAATCATGCTTTCTGGAAAGCTAGGAAAGACTAGGCTTAAATCATCCTGAGCAATGGGAGAAGCATTTGCCATAGAGATGAATGCAGGCAGTATCCATGAGTACACAAGCCTTTTTTTGGTGGTTTTTTTTTGTTGTTTTTGTTTGTTTGTTTGTTTGTTTTGGGGTTTTTTGTTTGTTTTTTTGGGTTTTTTTTTGGTGTGTTTTTGTTTTTTGTTTTTGGGTTTTTTTTGGGTTGGGTTTGTTTTGTTTTGTTTTGTTTTGTTTTGTTTTGTTTTTCCTATCTCCTTTTTCTGGAGTGCAGCCTGGGCAGGCAGAGGGGCAGGTAATCAATGAGGCAGCTCTCTGGTGATGCCCGAGGCTCTTGTGTGATTCAAGTGTCCCAGCACCTCCTGCAGACAGCCTAATTGTCATCTGTAGCCATTTACTCACCTCCACCTTCTGCCAGCAGCTTTAAGATGTGTCCTCACTTGTAACCTCCCTGAGACATACCAGGACTGGGCCAAAGGCCCATAAGGCCACGTGCAGGATGTAAACTGTGGTTTGCCATCAAAGAGATGTAGTATTCCATTAGCATGTTTTCGCTCATGAATGAAAATGTAGCAGTTTGGGAAAATTGAACTATAGATGAGGGAGAGAAATTATCTCCTACAGCTTGTACAAGCTTTATCAGACTGCAGGGAAAAGAGATTTTTCTTCCTCTATGGAAATGGAAACAGTTTCTCTAGCATTTATAGAAGAAATTTTGTCCTGGCTTTGACTGGGGTAGTTTCTTCTTTGTAGTTGGTATAGTGCTGTGTTTTGAATTCAGTATGGGGATCATGTTGGCGGCACAGTGGTGTTTTGATTGTTGGTAATTAGTGCTTACCCTGTGTCGAGGACATTTCAGTGTCCCGTGCTCTGCAGTGATCAGGTGCCCAAGAGGCTGGGGGAGCACAGCCAGGAAAGCTGACCCGACCTGGCCAAAGGGATATTCCATACACAGACTGCCATGGTCAGCACACAAACACTGAGAATTACCTGAAAAGGAGTCAATCAGGTAGTGGGGACAGGGTTTGGCATTGGTGAGCAGGTGGTGAGCAATGTATGGTGCATCACTTGTTTTCTTCTTGAGTTTTATCTATTATTATTACTATTATTATTACTACTATTATTATTACTACTATTATTATTATTGTTATTGTTATTATTGTTATTGTTATATTTTGCTCCTTTTCAGTTATCTCAGCTTCCAAGTTTTACTTTTGATTCTCCTTCTCATTCCACCAGGAAGGGACTGGGGTATGGAGGTTAAGTGAGTGGCTGTGTGGTGCTGGGTTGTGAGGTGGGCTTAACCCACAACAGGGTTTTACACAGACACATTGTCTTTCTACATATAATACATTTCTTGGACACATGGAGATGTTCTAAGACTCAGCATGATTTAAGCACAGTGAGACAGAGAGAGTAGAGGGTTCAGCAGCTGATTAATCCTTCTTGCTGGAGTAGGTTTGTGTTAGTGATGTCTCCATCACCTCTGCAGGGCTCTAATTTGAACAGGGAGGCAAATGCCTCCAGGGTGCCCTTCCAGGGCATCTCTTCCCAGACGTTGGTGGGCAGTGCCATGTCCCAGACACAGCTTAATGTCCAGTTTCTTCAGCCACTGACTTCTTGGAGGAGACTGTGATTTGAATCAGAAACTTTTCTTCTGCTGTCCTTTCTTGGAAATGGAGCGTTTGGCATATGGACTGCTTCTGATTTAATGACAGGCCCCTTCCCAAATGAGGGCTCAGGTTTTCCAGTTAATTTTCAGCTGCCATACAACTTCTGATACGTCAAAGTAGAAACATGAATGTCTTAAAATCACAACTTGGATAAAGAAAAGAAATAGGTGGTTGTTTTTTCTTTAAAAAAAATTGAAAAGAGACTCGTTTGGACATAAAGCAAAGTGGGTCTAATGGTCTATGTCAGTGGAAAACAAATTCACTAATAACCTGTGGAACAGTTCTCCTTGGCAGTATTCTGCCTCCTGCCACAGCTCATGCACACACTGCCTGTGCCGTGGCTGGGGGCACCTCCTGAGATCCACACTGGCAAAGGCCAGAAGATGTGCAAAGAGCTGTTCAGCTGGAGGCTGGCTGGATGCTGGACAGGTTTCATATCATGGAGTGTAAAGTGAATTATCCTTATCTTTAGTAGAAGACTTGTTCATTTCTGTCTTGTGGGGAAACATGTATTTGGGAAATTAATTATTGTCTCCAGCTAAAATCTCTAAGGTACCTTCCTATTTTAATTGTTACTGCTGAAGTCCCCTGACTTTGTAGTTTCTATATTCTCTCTTGTTAGCAGAACTGGTAATTGCATTTTAAAATAATTACAACATTTCCTCTGATGAGCTTAGCTCCTTTAGCCAGGTCAAACAAAGGTCAGAGGAGATATAGTATCTCTTAATAAATACTCTGGGTGGTAAATGCTGAGGAAAGGAAGAAAGGTTTTTGAGCTGAAACATATTATTAGCTCAGGATCAAATGATATTTGTGTTGGTTATGGGTAAATTTATACTTTCATATAGAAGACAGTTTCTGGGTATCTGAAGAGGCAGGTTGTGGAGAGTTCATTTGGTCACAGAAGTGGAGGGCTTGGGCTTGTTTTAGGATGGAGCGTCATGGCCATGTGAGGGGCAGAACGGGTAAAGGGACAAACTCTCAGAGAAAAGAGATCAGGTTTGTGCCTCTACTGACTCAACAGTTTTTGTACTGTTGTTACTTGTGTTTGAGCTCTCTGGGGTTCTGAGAAGGACATTTCTCTTTGGCTTTACCCAAAACAGGGACTTGTGAACCAGGGCGGTGAACATGCACTGCTGCTGCTGGGACATTCAGAGGAGTCTCAGTGCATGTTTCCTTGTCTTGCTCTGCTTAGATCTCTGTGGTGGTTTAAACAACAGCAGGAAACACTGACATCTGCAATAGCACATCCATTTGCAGTTACTGGAGAGCCCTTGATATCTCCAGTCTCTCCTGTTCTCTTCCTATGGGTGAATCTTGTTTTATCATCATAGGCTCTGAGTTTGCTGCATTTGTGGCCTGAGAATGTCTTGGCAGATGGGTGGATGGTCTGAGGAACCTCTAGATATGGCACTTGCTGCCCGGCACTTGGTCATTACAACAGACCCCCTGGCTAGGCATTCCTGGCTGAATGGAGTACCACTGCCCATTGCCCTGCCAATACCCCTGAAAAGCAGGAGATACTGCTTTTTATTCCAGGCTGAATCTTCACAAAAATATCATCACTAAAATTACCCTCCTGTATCCATCTGCTGTGCACTTTTTTCCAGCCTTCCTTCATGAGACCACAAAGTTCTATTTAAGTGAAGCTTTTTGCTTAGAAAAAACTTTCTCTTCAAACTGCTAACTCTTATCAACCAGGCCTGTGATAGTTCAAAAGATAACATCCACCAAGTGGGAAAGTTTTTGTTTGCAAAAAAGCTTCTTGTTTAACTGTCTCTCTGACGTTCAGCAGTGTGTTGTCTTTGCCTGGGACAGAATTCTGGAGTTTAGACTTCTTCCACAGTAAGTCATGGGACCTGCTGGGTGCTGTGTGTGTAGCATAAACTGTGGAAGCTCAGTCCTTGGGAACAGAAGAACCAGTTTTAGCTATCTTCTTCTGTTATATTCTTCAAGGGTAGGTAAATGCCACTGAATAAACAATTTTGCAAAAACCAAAAAATTTGGTAATTTTGACAGGATGGTGTATACACTGAAACAATGCTGAATTTTTTGAGAATTAAGGGTTTCTGGAAGAATGTGATGCAGCATTGTCTAAGAGTATGCTCTGTTCTAAAAAATCATGTTCTTTTTGTTTGCTTCTGCACTAACTGTTTGAATGTCTTCTGAAAACTTTATAAATAACCTGCTTCATACTGAGAGTAAAATCTCAACAGGGGTGCAGCACCTACAACTTCTAGGACTATGAAGGAAGGTTAAATGAGGCAACATGTCCATTTTCCTACTACTCATGCAGCTGCTGTATGCTTTGCTTGCTCTGCATGGAAAGCAGACACAGGAAAGCTGTGAAGCTTCCCATGTGGCATCAGCAGCAACCCTGTTGGTATTGTTTGTTTGTTGTTTTTTTTGTTTGGTTTTTTGTTGTTGTTGTGTGAGGATTTTTTTGTTTGTTTGGTTTGGGTTTTTTTGTTTTTGTTTTTGTGGGGTTTTTTTGTGGATGGTAGGAGGGATGAAAGGAAAAACTTAACTGTGAGGAAAAATATTGTGAAACCATTGATTCAATATCTGAATCTCAGGTCAGTCAATAGGTCTTTAGCTCCTCACTACCTAGCTCTTTCCTCCTCTGTTGCAGCAGGGTACTCTAGTGATCAGTTTTGGTTAATAGAACATGAAAGACCAAACTAGTTCATCTGTTAGGGAGATTTCTTTTGGAAATGCCAGCAGGGTCAGACAGAAACTGAGAGCAATAGCCTGGCAAGGAGACAAGTCTAAGGGCAATTCCAAAGCATGGAAGTGAATGGACATGTCTGTGTACATACAGGCAGGTAGATGTGGTGTGTCTCTGCCAGCAGTTGTCCTTTTCTCAGAACAATACATCCTACTGACATTTTTATCTTTCAGTAGGGAATTTTTTGTTTTGTTTGAAAAACACAGTTTGGAAATAAGTGTATTTACTTTACATTACATTTTTGGTTTTAAGCACTTTACCATGGGTAAGCTAGTAAAATAATCATGGCTAACTGAATAAAGAAGTCCAAAAGGTCAAGAAATTGTTCATAACTGTGGCTAATCTACAGTCACAGATGTTGAAAGGGCCATCTCTAATGGTAGCCATGGGAGTCAGGCACATTGTTTAGGGATCCTTTACAAAGAGTCTGCATAGAAATTGTGACCAAGGATTATTAAAAGCTAGCCATTTCACAATCTACCACCTCCCTAAATGAAAAGCAGGTGGATCTGTAATGTCAGCATCTTCTGCAGGGGTGCACCACACTTCCATGTGTGCGCAGGACTCTTGTGTCTTGAAACAGCAGGAGCTGCTGTGTTAGGTGAGGTATTCTGGACAGCTTTGTCATTGTCCATTAGCAAAATCAAATCATTCTGAATTGTTAGGCATATTTTTGTCACTCTTCCCAGTCTGCAGAAATCCTGCACATTCACTCCCTGCAAGAGGAATAATTGCCTTGTCCTTTGAGGGCAACCTTTCATTACACAGGAGCTAAGGTATGAATGCTAGTAACCTCCAAGATGTAATTCCCTCTTTCTACTCAGAACAGGCAGCAGTCATGCTGGTGGTGAAGAACACTGTCAGTGCCATCACTCAAAGTGAAGAACAAAGGCTTCTCTGGACTATCCAGGCAGTGAATGCATCCAATGTTACTTGTTAATTCTTTAAAACCATGCGGTGTTCATGGATGTTTAGTCTCTCACACACTAGTCATGCATGAACACATGTACTCTCTCCTGCTGATGCTTTTAAGCCCGAGAGACCACGGCTGAGCAACAGCCTCTGCCTTCTTATAAAATCCCAGGTTCTGCTGGTCTCATTGCACACCACTCTGACTCTTTGTGGACACCAGTGCAGCAAAATCCACACAGTGCCCAGTGCTGGGCCAAAGCAGGCTGTGGGGACAGTGCTATGAGACACCAGCAAGCTGCAAGAATATTTCAAAAAGCCCTTGAGTCTACAGAATTGGACTGCTTCATACAAGAAATGGTGGGCTTGTAATTCATTCTTTTATAATACTAATGACATTAAACAATATTTTCCCAGATGATCTGAACAGAGATTGTTTTTTCTTTCCCCACATTTAGATTTACACCAAAGAATAAACTTTAGAAGGCACTACATAAAGCAATTCACAGTGTGGCCCTGCAGTGGCTCTAATGCATACTATTAATGTCTCCCTTCTGTGTATGCATTTCTAATCAGGATTGTACAGGTTTTATACAGGCTTTTACAGAACCCCCATCAGTGTAGTATCTGAAGGGTTTCCATGGTGCTTCAGCCAGGTATGGGTCATTCTGCAGTATGTCATCAGAGAGAAAAATGTAGCTGCAGAAAAGCATTTTACTTTGTTTAGACTAGTTTTGGGTTCTATTAATGGCTACAGTTCTGGTGGACTTAATAAAAGGCTGTGAAACTGAGTCTGAGCCGCATGTGATGACGAGAATGAACCTCTTGCAGAGACAACAGGGATAAAAGCACCGTTCTTTGATGCCACCCAGCATCAGCACCATGAAAAACAGCAAAGTTCAGACTGAACTTTGTCTGCCTGCAGATGCGCAAATAGAAATCAAGCCTTCCTGAGCTATCAAATATAATCTCCCACTATCTCTGTCTGTCACTTCTTGTTTTCCTATTCACATGTCTACCAAGCCCACTTCTGCACATCATCTTTCCCATTGTCCAGGCTGAGGGGCTGTTCCAGAGACTCTTGTGGCTGACCACTGTCCTCCCACTTCCAGCCTGACACTGTTATTGGCAGTTTGCACCTTTTGCTGCGGTGCCAAACACACACCTCTTAGCCTTAAAAATCATTATTTCTGTTGTTTAGTTTATCCATACTCTATTTCAAGAGAAAAAATCCACAGCTCTTTGCCAATAGTTTCCAGTGGCTAGCTGCTCCAGGATGTTTCATGCCCCCACAGGGACCAGCCACCCATTTTGATGTGTTCCTACTCTAATCCACATTAATTCATACTGCAGACAAATTGCTTTTGTTGTAATCTAACAAACAAACAAACAAACAAACAAAATTTTTTAAAAATAAAAAAATTAGTTCAGATTGTGTTAGCAACAGCTTTTTCTATTATGTAATAATATTGTTTAATGTTAGCTCCTGGATGAGCTAAGACCATAACCCAATGGATGTGAGCTCCAACCACACTTCTGAGCATGGTTACACTCACCTTCTCCCAGCCCTCAGGAGTATTTCATTATCCTTTACAAAGTGGTGTTCCAGGAGAGCCCAGAGCTGGTGGCTTGGGTACTCAGGCAGGTGCTGTGTGCTCACACCCTTCTAGGTGAGGTTTCCTAGTCCTGTCAGAGTCTGGGCAGGCCCTTGGGGTCCACAGGGTCTTTACAGCTGACAGCGGGGACAGAGAGTGGCAACTGAGGAGGGAATCACAGAGTTTAAACAGGTGACCACATTCTGGAGTGGCTACTGGGAATTTTTAGGGCTCCAGTGATGCAGTGATGCCTTGAGCTGTTCCTGGGGCTTATGGACACCAGGCCAGCTAAAGTGACCTGGACACCATCACCCATCTCTTCTGCAAAATGGCAGAGTGCAGGCAGCACAACCTGTGGCTCCCTGACATGGAATGGACAATCTCCAGTTAAAAGGCATGAATGCTAGGGTAAGGATTTTTGTTGCACCATTGCCATCAGGAAGGGGAATATCACTGAAACAGGATAAGCAAGTGGTTTGATGTTACCTGGAATATTTTTGTAGAAACCATGGAAACAGACTTTCTCAAATTTATCAGCAGCTTTGCTGTCTGGGAGCTCATTCTGCACCTGCTTAAGCTGTTACTGGTTGCTAATCCCTTTCCTGTGGTAAGACTGCCTGAGCAGGTAAAACCAAGGATCTGAGTTTGGTCATTCCACCACTACAGCTTCAGAGGAACAGCAGTTTTGTCATCTCATTTTGACATCTCTGTGTATACTATGAGTGTGTGTGTATTTTCCAACCAGATAACTTTAATGTATTCATGTATAAAAGCTCTCACAGTTTGCTGTTTGTCCTGCACTGTTCTTGTACATGGGCAAATCACTCTTCAGAGCTGTGTCAGAAACAATTATTTATGGCCTGGTGAAGGTCTCATTTTTCATTGTATTTTATCATTCTGCTTCATACTAATTACAAACTGGAACTGTTTATTTACTCAAACCACAGGCGCTCAGCAGTATTGCTAGGTACTCTGCATGGCAATGCAAAATGCTAAGAAGAGAGTTGCTCTCTGAGTGGGCTTGTTTTCCCCATGCACAGGCTGCCAGCATTATGGATGCATGGCAGAACCCACACTTCACTTATTCTGCCAACTTGTGTGTATTAGTGCTATTTAATATTCACTGTGAGGAGGGTATTTTGGAGGACTTCTAGGGATCAGTGTAGTCTCAGAGCTGTTTTATTTGATGAGGTCTGGTTTGTTGTGTATTTTTTTGATGGGGCTGGTAAATAGTATCTTATCAGAAGCTCTTTCAAGAGCTCCTCTTGTTGTACCCCGGGGCTGTTTTGTACCTTGTGGGCTGTGGCAGAGCATATGCTGCTGCGTGGTTCTGCCAGGCAGATGTGTGGGGAGAGCTGGGCACTGCTGTGACAGCTCCTGTTTTGTCACCCAGCAGAATCAAGTGCACGGGGAAGCCACCAGGTAAGAGGCCATGATACTTCCTCCCTACTTTGCTGCAACTTCCCAGGCAGCTGATCTGCTCTGCTAGCCTGAGGGTGAATAACAGTAATTGTCATAATATGACACTCTTTCCAGAGATTTCTGAACTGTACTATCATAATTAGTTGGGAAAATAATTAATTAAAAAAAATTCCAAGCATTGAAGGCCTATACTTCTTGAGGATCTTTTTATTAACATGAATCACTGAACACTGTTATTAAAATAAAAAACATTGTCCTAGTTGCTGCAAACAGAGCCAATGTTTTATGGTGGAAGATCTTTTAGCTGCAGCTGTGTAGATCCTGATGCTTTTTATTGAGTCAGAGAGAGAAAGAATTTAAACAATACATTAGAGAAAAAGGAAAATCTCATAATTTTGTGGCTTGATATGGTGATCCATCTGTAATTCAATATCAGTCATATATCAGATGGTAATAAAATCACTGTGAGACAAGGTACAAATCTGATGGTTATTTTTTTAAAACTGAATGGAGGTCGTTTCAGCCTTTTTTAAGGGTCTCTCCCTCCTAAGAGTACAGAAATTGCTTTTACTTGATCCAATTTCACATTACTACAAAAAGTAAATTTCATGCTACATTTCATTTTCAGATGTAGGATATAAAATCATGAGCTACAAAAGAAAGTTGTGTACTGCTCCTATTCTTTGTCTCATAGTAAAACAAATAAACAAACAAAAAGCATGGAGAGGAAGAGAGAGTTTCCTAAGGAAAAAAGCCCTACCACACAGGGGCGAAATCAGGATCCTGTGTACCTTCCTATATAATATATTACAGCTTTATTTATTTAAGGGGCAGTGATTTGCACAGTGGAAGATCAGAAGTTCATATCTCCTGCCTGCCTGCCTTGATTCCTGCCTGTAGTTCTCACTGAATGCATGATCTGTCATTCACTCCTCTGATCAGCTGATTAATTAATATAAACACTGAAAGACACCTTTAGTTACTCAGTCCAACCCATATGCCACATACTATTAAAGCCTCACCCTGACTCATTGAGCTATGTATGATTTATCTTCCAGAAAAATACCCAGTCTTGATTTAGAGAGACCAAGTGACAGCTGAACATCAGTGCCTCTTGGTGCTTTGTTCCAGCTGTCAGCAACCTCACCTGCCAGACTTGGTGTCCTCGTCCCTCTAAGGTGGAGGTGTCTGCCAACCATTCGTGTTTTCTCCTTGTCTGTGACAGAGATGGCTCATCTTTACGAATGGTTGTACTTCAGCAGGTGGCAAAGGGAGCCCTCATGCAGCTTCTGAACTCTGTAGTCCTACAAAACCCTATATTGTTTTATCCAGCCCAAAAATACATAGCGATTTTAAACTTATATAATTAACATATTATGCTAAGACAATCTAGCTGGGATCAAAAATTTGCCCTTATTTTTGGCTGAAGACTAAACCTCAGAAGCAGATCTATCACCTAGTAAAGGACAAATCAGATAGTTGACCTTTTATTTGAAAGTCTAGAGACAGCACTTTGCAGGAAGAACATAATCTGAAAATTTTCAAACACAGAAGGAAATTCACTACCAGAGAGATTAACATGTTGATATACTGATGAAATATCATAGAACCTGACCATGTCAGATCAAAACCAGCTTCATTTCTTCATGTATTGGTTTTGCACTTTGTTTTTTGCAGCTTTGTTTCAAGGCGGGGGAAGGGGGGGTGGGGGGGAAGGGAGAAGCAGAGAGGTGCCTTCTGTGAGAAGCTGCCAGAAACTTCTGCCATGTTCACCAGATTCAACCTCTGGTGGCTCCAAAGATGGATGTGGCACTGGCCAAGGCTGGGCAATTAGAAATGGTGGTAATGCCTCTGTGAGAATCTATTTAAGGAGAAATCAAAACAAAAAGTTGCACAGTTTTAATTTCAGCAAGAGCAGAGCAGGGTGAGAACATGTGAGAGGAACAGTCCTGCAGACGAAAGGTCAGTGAAGGAGGAGGGGCAGGAGGTGCTCCAGGTGCCAGAGCTGAGATTCCCCTGCAGTCCCTGGTGCAGCCCATGGTGAGGCAGCTGTGCCCCTGCAGCACAGGGAGGTCCACAGGGATGCAAAGATCCACCTGCAGCCCCTGGTTGAGCCCCACACCAGAGCAGGTGGGTGCCTGAGAGGAGCCTGTGGGACACCTGTGGGAAGAGGGCCCTGCTCCCAGGCTGTAGCAGCCTGTCCTTGAAGGTGTGCACCCATGGAAGAGTGACCCACTCTGCAGTCGTTTGAGGGGTGCTGTTGCCCATGGGATGGACCCACACTGCAGCAATTTGCAGGGAGCTGCTGCCCCTGAGATGGAGCCATGCTGGAGAAGTCCATGGAGAACTGTCTACTATGAGAGGGACTCTATGGTGCAGCAGGGCAATGACTCCTCTGCCTCAGCAGGGAAAGAAACCCTGGGTGATGAACTGACCACAACCCCCATTCCATGTCTCCTTGCACTGCTGGGGTAGGAGATAGAGCTGGGAGGGTGGGAGGGGTGGGGGAAGGTGTTTTTAAGGGTTTATTTGACTTCTCGTTATCTTGATCTGACTTTGTTCATAGAAAATTCACTTCATATCTCTAAGTTGAGCCTGTTCTGTGATGGTATTTGGTGAGTGATCTCCCTCAGTCCTTAACTCAACCGATAAACTCTTCATTAAATTTTCTCTCCCCTGTCCAGCTGCAGTGGGGAGTGAGAGAGCATCTTTCGTGGGGGCCTGGCATCTGCCCAGGTTAATTCACTAAACTTCAATGGCCCCACAGTTCTTCATTGTTTTGTCATAAGTATATTGAAAGTAGGGGTAAAAAACATAGGAGATCAGCATCCCTGAAGAAAACTCATTCTGATTCAAAATAAGCACAGCTGAAAACTCTTTCTGTCTTGCCATTGCAACAGGTATATAAATAATCTCTCTCTCAGGCACAACTGTATCAGGCAAATCCTAAGTACTCTTAACAGCTCTGTGTGGCACACAGGTGATTAGTCCTGCTGACACTTATGCTGTCAGGGTTCTCTTCTTGTTTCTAAGGCCTAAGTAAAAATAATAGTGATTTTTACTTAGATGCAACAAACTCAAGAAATGGCCTTACCGAAACTTAGATCTGCCTTCTCCCAACAGAAATGCAGAAGGCTCTTCATGGTCTGCCAGATCTCTGTCCATGGCATGGGAGATAAGAGTGCCTACACCTCTGTGGAAAGCTGTGCCTGACCTGCCACCTGCAAACCTGTAATATCAAGGTGTGTAATGGACTGGATGTGAGGACTTGAAGATGTCCATGCACAGAGAGAAAACTCTCTGGGTCCTGGTTAGACAGACACTTCTGTTTATGTAGGTTTGTATATTAGTGAGTCACCCAGGCTGTATTTTCCCCACTTTGTTCCCTCCCTCCCACTGTGCATCCTCAGGGATGTGAGGCAAGACATTTATGCCATACTTCGGTAGAGATTACAAATAGTTTTCCATCCTTTCATTTTGGCAGGAGCCCCAGAGCTTGGAAATTCTAAATATATGGGCATAGAGGAACTGATGAAGCTTTTACCTAGACAAGACATACATAGGCATTAGCAGTTTTGTACCAGTGTTATGAAACACTTAAGGATCCAAATTAATCTTTCTTGTCTCCCCAGTGTTTTGAGCACCTCAAAACAGGCTAGCAAAATAAGTATAGCATTGTGTTCATGTTTTGGTGAGGAAGTTTTCAGGTAGTTCAGAAACTTTCTTCTTATTTTATTTTTCCAGCAAAAAACATCTTTATTGATCCTTATTCTTGTTGTGTCTAGTATAGGTTCTCTCAACTCATTTTTCCTCTGTCTTAACATGAATTAGAAGCCTGTGATTGTGTAGCATGCAGCTAATGTGTCTCAAAAACAATGACATCCAAGGTGAGCAATTCAATTTCACATCAGAGTTCAAAAATCCTCATTTTCATTGACAAAGTCACTGCCAGAATAATCATAAGCTTTCTGCTTGAGGGACTTCTCCATCATCCAGAAAATTCCATGCTCCAGGCAAGATAATACTTCTGGGACAGGTTCTTGAGATGCACAGGGAATTTTCAGTTGGGTATCCCTGTAGAAGAGGGAGGAGCGGACTGACCATGAGCCTTACTGTGAAGTGCATAGCACATTCTTCTTTAAGATCAGGGATTGGTATTAAAACAAATACCATGGTAGGGGGGTTGGAACTACATAATCTCTAAGGTTGCTTCTAACCCAAACCATTCTGTGGTTTTAACACATTAAAAAAAAAGAAAGAAAAGAAAAAAGGCCAAGACATCAAACCTTCTGCATATGTTCACACCCTGCAGTAGGGCAAGGAAACAGGCCAGGCAAGCAGGAAGCAGATCTTGTGATCAAGTTGCTGTTCCCAGGCTTTTCTCGTCCATTTAAAAGGTCTTTCTAGACCTTGCTATCTCATTGGTAAAATTATGGCTTGAAATATTGCTTTTGTCTTTTATTCACAGGAAATTAAATTATGTCAATGAATGATTGTTAGGGACTGGGATAACATAATGATGGGAAAAATACTACTAGCTTTTGAATCTATAGTCTACTCAGATAAAATCAAACTTAATGCATGAATATCAAAGATTGTTTTCTAAATTACAAGTGTCGGACAAGTAAAAAATTCAAGAAATGCTTAATTAAACCCCTTGGAGCACCTTGGAGGCTGAATGTCACAATAGAATTGTTCATTCTCATATTTCTATAGTAGGTTTAGGGAGAAGCAACTTTCTCATTTTCCTGATTGACCCTGCCTTTCTCAAGAAGACACATTCAAAGCTTTGATACTGTTTCTTTCGTAAATGATAAGACCATTGTTTCTAAAACATGGCACAAGTCCAGAGCATATGTTCCACCTGTTTGTCTGAAAGGTTACCACAATGGTGTGTGTCACACTCTGCTGACAAATGTGACCAAACCACTGCTGCCAGTAGCAGTCCGTGCCTTGGTTAAACCTCCAGTAATAACAGCTGCTGAAAAATGCAGAGCTGAAGAAACCACATGCTAAAGTTACTTGTCACAAAACAAGCCATTAGCTCTAGTTTTAGATGTAACAGCACTAGCATTGTATTTCAAGTCTGGGGATATGTTCAGCTCTTTTAATTTTGTCTTGGAAAACCATGTTGCAAGAAATTACTTAGTCTAGCTGAGATTTAACAAAGCAGTTTGATTATATTTTATGTTGTGGAAAATCATGTTGAAGGAAAAACATATTCAGCAGGAAAGAAGCTGTGCCCTTTCCTAATGGTTGTTTCCCTCAGGAAAGAGGCTGTCGACTGCAAGGACTTGCCACAGCTCTCCGGGAACTTTGGGATCATGGTTTTAATTGCTGTTAATTAATGGGACACGCTCCTCTCTATGAAAGCAAGTCCTGCTGGCAGCAGTAAAAATTCGGCTAATTCCTTTTTTGCTCTTTCCCTCTTCAAAGTTTTTGTAATTTTGTGAATGACTGCAATTACTATTTTGAAATCAGTAAGCACCAAAGATTTCAGGTTTCATATAGACCACTGTTACTAAAAAAAAAAAAAAACCACAAACCAAAGAAAGAGACTGTAATAAGCACAGCCATGTGAAATGAAATCAGTTGTGTTACTACTGGAAAATCTGTTGTGATTATCAAGCAACTAGAATGTCTGGGGATTATTCTCAATTAATTTGACATACATAACATTTGACATACATGACATTCATTCCTTTTGCTCTATACAAAGCTATTTCCAGAGCAGCCAATAAAATTAAGCTATCCATACACCTGCAGGCTCTGCTCTCACATGCAGTTTAATTTGCCAATAAGAATAATGCAGTTTGCTGAGGATGAATGACTCAGGGCTTGCTGGGTCAAGGTGTGGACAGACAAAATCACACCCTTCTGGTCATTACTCACTGGGATCAGCATGTTCTTATTATTACTGTGTAATTAGTTAATAAGGCCCCTTTCAAACTGGAAGAGAACTGCTGTCTCTGAGCACAATGTGCACTGCATCTATCATGGGTTTATTCATTCTGGGTGAATCTGATTCCTGTTTAAGAAGATGTATTCTGGGAATGTAATATCTCTATTGTAATGTTTCTGTTGTTTCAAACACCTCAAAAATAAAATATGGTGAAAGTTATCAGTTATTTTAATCTGAAGCAAATTTTTAAGAAGCAACTTATGTTGGGCCCAGTGCGCATATGTAAGCTTTTTGGCTTGAGCATAAAAAAGTAGAGGTGAAGGAGGAAACTGATATTTCAGAGTAAGAGATTTGCATGTGGGACTTGGAGAAAGTGACACATATTCGGAACAACGTATTTTCACTTTCTGTTGTCCAGAAATGAAGCTCTTTTTATTTAGTATCTACTATTAAATTCCAATTTACTATTAAATGTATTTTTTAAACAATTGCTTTGAAGAGTACGTAATCCTGAAAAATAATTACCTTGAGTTGTTTTAATATAATGCATATGTTGTATGGCATTTAAGTCTAAGTTTCCAGGCTAACCATTTTGCAACTTCAAGCGCCTTGACATCAGTGCTTTTCTTGTCATACTATAGAGTAAATTAATTGAAATGAATACTCACAAATATTGTATTCATAAATACAAAGAGACCCCATTGTGATCAGGTGAAATTATTGTACAATCTTAAATTAATATTCACACATTTCAGAAAATGTAGGATGGTGGTGGTGGTTGGTTTTGGTTGTTTTGTTTTGCTGCCACTTTCTTCTCAGCAGTACTTGGCCCAGATTAACTGATCAACTTCCCAAGTTAGAAAACAGATCTTACTCATCACTCTGAAAAAGTTTGATGAATTTATGTCCTGTCCAGCCGAAATTGCCTCTATCCATAAATACCTTTTTTTTAACCATAACATTTTTCATTATTAAAAGGGCCTTTCACAAGATACCCAAGACCAACAATTGTCAGCATCCTGAAATGGAAATGATGACTCCCTTGCTGATATTGCCTTACCAATGGAGCTGATACAGGTTTGTATAAGCAACGAACACAATATCTCTCTCCTAGTACTATCAGATCAACAGTAGTCTATTTTAAATTATAAATCTCTGATATTAATGGGGGTACCATTTTGGCTTTTTATGGAATAACAAAACCTGAAGAAGAGGTTGAGTAGGGAGAGTGAGCCTGGCAAGGGGAGCCTGACAGACAGGACTGCTTCTTGCTGGAGAAGGGAAGGCACCTCAGAGCCCCCTTCTGCCTCTGGGCAGGTCACTAAGAAGATGGAGCCATGCTTTCTGCAACACTGCCAGGCAGCAGGATGAGAGGGTGTGTGTCTAAGCTGAAACAGGAGGACTCCACTTAATATACAAAGGGAAACCTTTTTCCCTGTAGGGACAATTCAGTGTTGAGCAGGTTGCTAAGAGAGGCAGTGGGGTCTGTGTTCTTGGAGCTTTCAGGATTGGTCTGGAGAAAGCCCCAGGCCACATGATCTGACCTTCTTGCTGCTGCTGCTTTGAGCTGATGGCTGCACTGGGTACTGTCATCTCTTCCAGACTGGGTTACAAAAGCTTTTTAGAAAAGAGACCAGGGACACCTCTGTGTCATGACTATTTGCTTAAAGCCATGCAGTCTCTTCCAGTCCTATCCATGTAAGATTCTTTTCTATTTATTCATGCTGTTTTAAAAACCAATTTATGGTTTGAAAACCTTGCTAGCCCATTTTCCACTCAATGTATGACTCATGCTGTGACACACTCATGTCATACTTTTCAGTATCTCAAAACTTCCTTAAGAAATTGTTCTCCCTCAAAAGCTAAGAAACTCAAGATGTTTAATCAGGTACTGCAAGGAGTCTTTCTTTTTACATATACATATATACACATACACACACAGACAGAGCCCTCTGACTAACAACACCACGTTCTGCTTTCTTTTATCTGATCAGAATGATCACTCTTCAAAACTCAATTGGATCCCTGGGTGCCACAGAGCTCATACTGTAAGGTTGGTGCAGTATGTATTTGCATTTGTAGTTAGGTCAAAAGAGTGTTTCTTCTATGATTGAATTTTCACAGCTTGGGGATTATCTCAGTGAGGATTCTGCTGTGCATTTCTGCTCTCTGCTGATCTCTCAAATGCACTGTATCTTGTTTACAGTCTTCTGCTGCTATCATGCAAACTTACTCTGTAATTGAGTCTGTTTCATGTTTTAGCTCATTGCTTAGGTTACAAGCAAGCTGCTGTGCACTGGAGCTCTAGCAACTGCAGCTGATGATGATTTTTTAGTCTTCAGGCAACATTTTTCCTATTATTTTAGAAGAAATATTCCAACACATTAGCCAGCACTTTGAAGATATTTTAGAACACTCATTTTTCAATTGCGACTTTACAAAGAAGAGCCAAGCACAATTTACCACCACCATTCAAGGCTTCAAGTTATCTTTACCTTCTGCCACTCAGTAATTAAATCCACTGTCTGGCAAAACTTGTTTTCCAAGTTCAGTGAATAAGCTGTTTCTCCAGCTACAACTAAAGAGCATTGACTCTGGAAAATGGAAGAAAGGGAGAAAGCAACATGGAGAATACAGAAAGATGGGGGTAACACCAAAAAGACCTCAACCTTTGAGATTAGCTGTATCTTCTTCTCGTCTGCAAAGCAAAAAACCTTCACTAAGCATTTGGGCAGATTAAAGAACAGCAGTGGCAGATGTGTTGCCATGGTGGATGCAAGATGGCTCATTTTCTGTCGGCTGAATCTCCTACAATTGATTATTTGATTTTCCACTATTTTGCCTGAGATTGCTATCAAATTAAACAACCATCTGTCATTCTGTTTGCTCCAGCTGAAGTGTGGACAATGCTGCAGATCTTCCAGGCATCAGACATTTTCTCTGGCCTCTGCTAGAACTTATTCTCTACATAAAATCAGCTATCTAGAACAATCCACAGAAAATTCACTTCATGACTTGGGAAAAAGTTACCTGGTCCTGTTGTCTCAAGTGTATATCTGCTATAAGATTAGTGTGCTTCTTCTTCTGCTGGCCTTTTCAATTTTGTCAGGAAAATACTTCAAGTACCTTATCTTGCCTTTTTCCAGTTACAAATTAGTAAATTATTTTAGAAAGCTTGCTCCTAATGAGATAGAAAGAGGCATTCATTAAACAGGTGCCCATCTTGATTTCATTTTTCTTCTTAAAACATTTAAATGGGAGTGGTTTTGTTCTTTGCCAAGCCTGCCATAAATCCTTATGTAACATATTAACTTCTCTTATTGCACCTTCCTATACTCTGAGCTAGATAACATATTAATTGTACCTATTCCTCCTTGTCGCTTTTTTGTATATTTAACTTCTATCTGGTCTGTATTTATTTTACAGGACTGTTTGACCAAAAAAATTTCTCTGCCTTGATTGTAGCTTTTTGACCATCTAAAACTTTTCTCAAAGAATGACAATACTCATTCTTGTTCCTTCTCTTTAGTCTGGTCCTCTCTTCCAAATGAAGCTGCCTTAAACTATCCTCATATGCAATAGAAGAACTGTCTCCTTTTTATCACTGTCACTAGTCCATGAATCTTGCCTTACGGGATTCAGAAAGAACTAGAACAGTTTAAACTGTAAGACCTTGAAGACTTCCAAGTGGGAATGTATACAATGAAACTTTGGGGGAAAACCCCCAAATTTTCTCGGTTTTAATATGAAGTAAAGTGTGTGAACATTTACAGAAAGATTAACACAACCACCTCCCCACCAAAAAAAAACCCAAAAACCACCAAAGCCCAAATAAAACCAAAACCCAAACAAAACAAACCCAGAGAAATACCACTTAGCAGTCTGAAGGATTGACCAGATGGGATAGGAGCAGAACAGACAGGATCCAGCAGCATCAGGGGGCATTCAAGTTGAAGAGGCAAATTTCAGAATAGCAACCTAAAACAACAGTCTTATTGTCTACATAGGTGCTCTTGTCATTGATTTACAATGTTCTTGTATGTGTCAAACATGAAAAAAAAGAGCTAAAAAAGAAAAATCAAACCTTTTCATAGGTGATATAACTAATGTTCAGTCCTTTTGTGTGTGTGTGCGTGCTCTGGACTGTCGTTTAAAGTCTCTAAGGTGAGCAATGGTTCCTGTGACACATCCTGTAATTGTTCCACCTGTCTTATACCTGTTTTATTTTCTCTTAACCAGGTTAAAAGCAATCCTTTTAACATTCTAGACATGAAGTTCCTCCCACTAGTTGTCTGTAATGTCAATTATATTAAGTGTCTTCTCTAAAATAAGAAATTTCCAGTTCTTTTTGCTTCTTGCTGCAATTTCTATCAATTGGAAAGCTATTTCTTTGCACTTTTTCTGTCACTGTAGGTCAATTTGTTTGTGATTTGCTGAGTTAATGTCTGTGTTATATTTGTCTCATTTACATACTCCTGTTTTTAAACCACTACCATCATTAGTGCTCCACTTCCCTCCATTCCTAATAAATACTGCTGCAACACAGGAAATACTGAATGGTCACCCAGTCTTTAACAAAATCCTTCTGTTTAGGACTCTGGGAAAACCCATTTCACTCTACCAATATGACTAATGATGTGTCTTCATTGTTTCTATCATGTTTCTATCATATCCTGTCTCACTCTTGGGGACAGAAAACATGGAGCCAAATTTTTTTTTCTCCCATCTGTCTAGTTTGGTTTGATATCATATTGGTCCCAGAGTGGACCAGCACCTAGCAGTGTTTTTCTGGATGCCTTCATAGTACACCTAGTTCCTGGAGCTCAAGTAAAAGAGTCAGCATTTGTGCTTTTCTCCTCCAAAGAGACTCCATACACTATGCTATTTCTGAGCCACCCTGGGGAAAGGATGCCCATTAGGTAATGTCCTGAGTTGTTAACTGAGTTTTACTTCTTCATGGACAAGTTTCTTGGCAGCTGACTTACCAACAACCTGGTAACAATATGATTTCTCCAGCCACACTGAAAACTGTTTCTTCTACTTGTCTCTTGTAGGAGTTTCCAGTCTGGACTGTACATGACTTCAAGTACTGGGGCACGTCAGAGGATAGTGGATTTCATCCAGTCTTGTGTAAGTTTCTGAATATCATCAAGAACTTGAAGTGACTTTATTCTTACATTTAAATCAGTTGGGTTTTGAAAGGGTTATTTCACCTGGACCAATGCTGCTATCTGCCTAGCTTTGTAGAGTGAAGGATCCTTTAAGATCAATAAAGGTCTTAGTTGCAGCTCCCTTGGTTGTATGGTTGAGGACAAGAAGGTCAAATTTTTTCCTACAGCTTGAGAAACATAAGGTGCCAGTGGGGTTCCCCACATGAAATTGTAGAGAACATCTTTGTTGTTTATGCACAAGCAAACACAGAGATGCTAGCAGAGTTAAAAATCAAATCATAAGATGCTACAGTGATATGATGTTCTTAGTATTTTGTTCTTGACAGAGGATAAACCACTGCAATCAAAGGCATGAGAAATGTTGTGAGTTCCTATATTTGGATAACAACTGCTAAATAACCTTCAGAGAAATTATTTACTTCAGATGAAGGGACTTCTGTAATTGCTTTTAAGATCCATGCAGGGCAATTTTGATTTTAGTTAATATGATGACACTTTCATTGAACTCTGAGCTGCATCTGAGTTTATAAGAAAAGGCTGGAACCATGATTATTTTGTAAGCAAATGGTAATGTTGCAGCACTATTTGTGAGGTATGCTCTTGAGCAGCAGAGAAGTGAAAGGGAAAAAACAGAGTACAAATGAGTATAAAACAGGAAGAGCCCAAAACTACACCGTGAAGTTACATTTCAAATGTGCAAGTCCGTGCCACATATTTTGAATGACAGCCTGTGCCCCCTCTCCCACAGGGGAAGGGAGCTTGTACACCTGATATTATAGCTGCTCTAAACTCAATATCATCTTCTTGAGCTACACTGCTGTTCTGCCAGCTTTGAAGTTCCAGAAGTTTTTGGGGCAAGTGGAGGAACAATGAGAGGAGAGGGACAAAGAGAAGGAGGAGGAGAGGAGCAGGGAAAGATACGGGAACTCTCTAAGAGCTTGAAGGTTATCGCGAAACGCTGGTGTGAAGATTTCCTCAGGTGCTCGCTTAGGGACAGATCACAAAGCAGCTTCTGCCCGGCCTGGGGCCCCTCCTGGAGCTCAAGGCTGGAGTGAGTCACATCCCTGTGCCTCAGGACACTGAGCAGGCGGAGCTTTCCTACCTGGCCAGCCCTCGATACCGGAGCAGAGACAGGAACCCCAGCGGGGCCGCAGTGGAGCCGTGGCCCGGAGGAGCTCTGCGGGGACCGCGCCGCCCGCACCGGCACAACAAACGTCCCCGAGCGCGGAACAGGGCCCCGGCACTGAGCTCGCTCGGATGGTGGTCAAGCACCGCCCAAGCAGCTCAGGCTTGGTTTCCGCTCGTCAAAACTCCACGTCCGTTTTCCAAAAGTCACGTCCCCTGCGCGCGCCATAAAGGACGCGGTGACCCCAGAGCGGGGCTCCGGGTCTCGGGGCGGGGAGTGCCAGAGCCCGGCACTGCTCAAAAGGGCAAAAAAGTGTCGGAGCCCGGCGACTGCAGAAACATCAGCCGTGTGAGGTGTGACCAGATGGACGATCTGCTCAGGCTGGTGGCAGAGCTGAGGGGAGAAGTAAAAAGGCCAAGAAGTATTAAAAGGGAGTCTGAGAAGGAGACTGGCTGGTGGAGCCATACTCTTCCATCCCCTAGACAGGCACACCCACCATCCACATCCCAAGAAAGAATGGCTCTCCTACCCTATCACCACCAAGCTGAAGGAGGGGGGACTCAGAGAAATTTATTGGTTCTAAACTTCTGGAAGTCACCAGGAACAATCTGTTCAGTTCATAGTATTGCATAATAAATTAGTTTTTAATGCGGAATATGATTTGATAAGCTATTTTTTCCCTTTGTGCCCAGCAAATTCAAGGTAATTTATCAAATAAAACTAGTTTTAAATTCTTCTACATGCAATTTATCTGATTTCCCATTTCCATTTAAATGTTGCTTTGATGTAACAAAAGTATGATGTTTCTTTGAGACAGGGCACACGGTGTTTACGTTTGTGCAGGCAGCTATTGAACTAGCTTAGCATAGTTAAGTGGCATGAAGAATTATGAAATCTAGTGAGGGAACTAGAGAAGTGAAGGACCTATAACAGATGAAAATTCACATATAATTATAGCTTCACAATATAAATCAACATTTCATTAGCGAAACAAAAAGAGAACAAGAATAAAGTGCTTAACAACATGCATGAATAGTTCTTTTGTGGTGTTGGTATGGTATTTTACATCAATTCATCCTGAACATACCGTGTAGATCAGGCTTTTGACTCGGTCTGGTGTAATTTGAGCATTGTAGAATGTTGTATACAATAACACTGGCGCGGTTGGGCGTGTCTTTGCCTTTGCTAAGCAGCTGTGAAACTAAGCAGCTAGAGCGCTGTAGGGGAAACAATCTGGAAGGTGGGGGAAGAAAGGTGCTAATGGAGCTTGAGTGCATGTCTGTTTTCACCAGGACGTCCCACATCAGGGATCTGGTCCTCCCGGCTGCGGCACGGCAAGAGCAGGGCTGGCAGCCACGGACGGTGTGCACAGCCCCTGAGCAGCGTTGGGTCACCGGCTGTGCTGGAAACTACTGCAGGCTGGAGCCCACAGTGATACCAAATTGCTTGGAACAAGCGGTTCTAAAACTGAATAAACTTTAACCTGCATCTGTGATTAAGCCAGTTCTGAGAAAGTATGAATGCAAAAGCAGCTGTAACTGAGTGTGGCCAGAGCCCTTGCAGCCCCCAGGCACTGATGCAGGGGATGAGACAGCAGCACTCACCTTGCCTTCCAGTTGTAACACTGCAAGGGTGAACTTGGGCCAGGGACCAGCACCTGGAATGCTCTAACATATACAGCTTGTAATGTTTCTAACAGAGAGTGTGCTCCAACTGCCCTCGTTCCATCTGGGGAGTTGTTCCATCTGCTTAACTTTGGGGTCTTTGGCATAAAAGCTGTCTTTCAGGCCAGGGAAAATTCCTAATTCCAGAATGGTGTCTTTCTGGCCTTTTCTGGCATTAAAACACTGCTCCCATTGCAATGGGATTAGCCTGATTCTGATTAAGTACCTATAGTATTATCAGCAGTCAAGAAAACAGAACACAATGTAGGGGAGAAAAAGAAAAGAAAAGAAAACCTATCAGAGTTCTTACCATTGTATTTTGTCTGTTTTTATCCATTCAAAGCATCATGGCTTTCCAGCAAGGTTACTCGGTGGAAGCAGGAATTTGGCACTCAGTTTTGTTGCTAGCACTGAGGGCTGTGCCATGCTGCAAGGCAGTTCAGTGTTGCATCACAACTCTGCTAGTCCCTGCCAGAGAGCTCAAGAAAGGAGAGGAATCACATGCTGGTAGGATGGCAAATGCCTTCACTCAGCCTCTTCGTGTCCACAGCTGGAGATTATCACAGGTAGGATGTCTGCACCTGGATCTTTTCAATGAAATGTTGTAGCATTAAAGCATGAGAATATCACACTTCAGATCTAACTCTTCTTTAATGACAAAAATCCCCAGTCTGAACCTGTTCAGACTTAAGCAGAAACATCCAATGAACAGTATTTTAAAGTGGTACAGAAACCTATAAAAAACACATTTTCATGCGTCTTCTGTCTTCCTTTTCATCCATTTTCCTTTCCAAACCCAGAGAGAAAACAGTATTTCCTCTGTATTGTGAAAGCACAACAGCCCTATGCTGAAAGATAAAGAGTGCTGGGATACTATTTGAGGTAATTATTTTAGAGAAGCTCTTTGCTTCTGCTTTTGCGTGGATTGCAGAAAACAGGTGTTTTAAGGGATCAGTGCCTGCATTTTGGTTGGTGGTGAAGGTTGTAGAGACAGACAATGCAGAGAGGGATGCCCTGAGATAAGCTGTACAGAAAATAGTGGCTCACCTCTTTTCAGTTTCTGTAAAAGAAACGCTAAAAATAAGTTTCTTACTTAATTATATGAATAGGGGTATGCATATCCATAAGTAAGTACATAAATAAAAGTCTTGAAATATTCTTAAAAACCTTTCTCAGGGAAGAATGATTTAACTGGAAGTTACTGGAAATTAAGAGCAAGGAAAGCTACCCAAGCTGTTTAAAATCCTAAATCTCATTTATGGCCCCTTTTAAAACAGGCTGATTGAATATGTGAGTGTTTCTCATAATAAATAGATGTATTTTGTTGTGCTGTCTGATTATCTCATGGGAAAGATAGAAGAATCTTAAAAGCAATCACAATCTGGTTATCAGTTGCAAACTATTGATTTATTTTTTAAATGAAAATGTAACTGGAAGGTACAATATTTGCTTCTAAAAGATGACAATTTTACTGTCTTGTGTGGGCTGAGAATAAAAGAGGCAGCTGATAGAAAGTCTGCAGATCTGATTGAAGAATCAAACAGAAAATTATTCCTACATGAACTGAAGCATAGACAAATAGCCCAGTTTGCTGTGTTTATGATGGCTGTTAGTTGATCTGGGACCAGAGAGGGAGCAGGGATTAATAATGGTTTATTGCTGTTTAGGGAAATTTTAAATGGAGCCATTGTGATCCTTTACTGGTTAAAGCTTCATCAGGGAATGAGAAATGACTCTTCTAGATAGTGAGTAAAGAAGCAAGAGCTTGAAGATGGGTTTTGCATATCAGTTGGGAATTGGTACCTCTAGGACTAACATGTGTTTATGGTGCAGGCACAGAAGACTATTTCATTAGGCACTGTTTCAAGTCACATAGACTGGAGAAAAATGTTCAGGAAAGAACGTGTGTGCCATTGAGGGAAATTTGCAAATCCATAGCACACTTCAGTGGAAGTTAAAGAAAAAAACCAAACCAAACCCAACCAATCCCAAATGTTTCCCCCCACTCCAAAATGCCAGATAGATGCTTAATGGCTGCTAGAAGAGCTGGAAACTCATCTCAGAATTGTCAAAGCACAGACATTTCACAAATGTTTTTTCATGTCTACGACAATGAGAAAGAAAGGAAGAGCAGAAAGTGTAGATTTTGGGACATAAAGAGTCCAATGCTGAAGTGCCTTGGAGAGTTCAGAAGCACAGCCTGTTCACTGTTTCTTTCCTGAGGTGTACTGAGTCAGTCTGGGAGGGGGAGTGTTTGTCTGCCATCATCCCATCTGGCCTTTTTGGTCCAACAAAGAGAGGGGACACAGGAGAGTGCTCTTCTCTTGACCTCTCCCCTCATGACAAACCACAGCTTTGTGAATTTATGGGGAGGGGAGGTGCCTCGTGGACTTTAAGTTTGCTTCAGGAGTTTTGAGGAGAGGAGAGGGGAGGGATTTGGAGAATGTGTATTTTAGAGCAGGCTTGCACCCATCTGGAATTGCCTGGGTCCCCTGATGCTGCTGTCCAGACCTGTGGGCCACAATTTCCATACAGACCTTGTGGCTGTTCTGGGTTGCTTCAAACTCCTCTTCCTCACAGGCTTCTCAGATGGTGGATTTAGTCATTACTCTTTTGCACCAACTTGCTCCTAGAACTGAGGTGGTATTGCAGCATTCTGATGGAAAAGACAATCTCCAAGTCTTCTAAGAGAACTGCAACATGCAGACTTGCTGACAGCCTGTTTCATCTCTAAATTTAATGAGTTCTACAAGGAATGGTATAAGGCAGTGTAGAAATCAGTCTTTTATTATCCCATAGTAAGACTTCTGGATATGCAGCACTAAACATGGACTGAAAAGCCTCACTGGGACACTGAAGAAATTGGTATTTATGAACAAACAAAAAGGTGAAAGATTAAGATAAAAACTTAGCTCTAACAATCACAGGGTGCTTATTTTAATTAAAATAATGTACGAAGACATGCCATTTAAAATGAGCTTTCTAGAAGCAGACAAGTGCACATGAGACATAAAAGCTAATGAAAAGGATAGCCTGCTGATGAATAATAAAAATTTTGACACTTCTAACTCATCCTTTAAATATTCCTGCAGGAGGGATTATCAAAGCAAAAAAACTAACCATCCAAAACAAAATTTGGGTGTCTTGAAGCACTTTTCTCATTCTTTCAAGTATAAGAAACTGCAATCCAGGGAAAGCATAAAAGAGTTTTATTTCCATTTTGATACATTCAGACTTCATATTAAAAGTATATAAAGTTTCATAAAAATACATATAAAAATAATAAGCAGATAAGTATTAAAACATCTGAAATGGGCTTGTATTTTCTGCAGGTCTGGTTTTCCTTTTGAAGAGGTTTTATACAAGAAAACCTTATTCATATCCATGTATTCATACATTCAAGAGGGACATTCACATTTTTCACTTTTCTTGAAGGACCTAGAGACACTTTGGGGACCATTTGGTAGGCCCACATAGCTTTTCCTTGTGTTTTAGAGAATCAGCTTCCCAATTTTTTTCACCTTGTGCCATTTTACAATGGGAAGCAGCCTGCCTCACCAGAGAGAGTAGGAGACAGGTGCATGCTATAAAACTGAATCAGAATTTGCATCTCAGATAAAAGAAAAAGTTATTTGAGCTTGTTGACAGCACCAGACGTGGAGTTACACAGATTTGGTGATACAATTCATACGATTAAAATTCTTCTGTAGCTTATAAAAGAAATTAGACTCATGTTTACTATTTTGTAGTTGTTGGGCCAGTTAGCATCACTTGAAGCTCCTAGGGATTGCTTTTTGATGTAAAATTCTGTGTTTGATTATGTTTGGGTAAAAAAAGGGAATGGGAGAACAAGCCTGATTTTGGTACTGCATCGTGTCTCAAAGATGTAGTATATTTTCTTTTTATATTTTGAAACTTGCAGTGAGACCTCATCTACAGAAGCAGTGTCAATGGGAGTGTGTCTGTGCAGACAGCTAGCAAATCCTTAAGGTTTTTTTTTTATCCAATATTCAGCATAAATCCAGGCTTATACAATCTATCACTTCAGGTCAAAATGTTATTAAAAAAAAATCAACGTTATTCATTACAGCTTTATGCTCTTTTTAAATTAAGGAACAGCTGCCAGATGATGAGAATTTTTGGTAGAGTACCATAAAAATGCTTCAGTAAGAGCTCTCCTAGAGAAGATCTACAGAAACATGACATTTAAATTCTGGACAAATATATGAAGTAAAGTGGGCTGGTCTAAAAATGTTCTAAATGTTCTGATGTAAGATTGCTGTTCCTTTTCCTAAAGGATGAGGCCCAAAAACAATAAAAAAAAATCAAACAAATAAACAAACAAACAAACCCCAAAAACAAAACAAAACAAAAAAACAGAAAAGAAAAAGGAGGAGGAAGCCATTTAGCACAAATATATTGAAAAAATACCCCAAGAGATTTTGAAAAATGCAAGGCAAGGTGGCTATTGCCAAATGTGCTGAAATTAGGCAGGTTGACTTCAGAGCACAATTGCTTAGGTAGAAGCCCAGGAATTAAAAACCTGGAAGTTTGAAGGATGATGGTAAATTGATTTCTGCCTGGAAAAGGCAGAAACTGAGGTTAATTTGTTACCAGGCTGGGATGAACCCTGACCAATGCTGCCAGTAGCGACACAAACCTGGTCCCAGCAACCTGGCTCTCAAGAGATTTTCATGCCATTTTGAAGCTGATCCCTAAAAATGAGGGCTGGTCTAGTGGTCCTTACAAAGTCTTTCCCCTCTGCTTGCTGGTATTGCAAGCCATGGATGCCGGTGTTGCAACAGCAAGTGGGAGGCCCTGGCCTGCGAGTATTTTCCATTTTGCAAAGGCTGAAAGAAAGCACTAAGTTCATACTGACATGGCAATGTGAACCCCAGGGAGGGGTTATTTTCTCTGCCCACTCTTCCTCTGCATCCAGGCTGGCATGAACAGCATGTGCTCAGGGGTGTAAAACATGGGTGCACTGCCTCCAGCACCAGCAAAATCCCAGCATTTCAGAGGTTTTATGTATTTCCAATATGAGAGCAGTGGGGACGAAATGTTCACATAAGGGAGAGTTGCTTGCTTTCTTGCTTTCACCCACCCACCCACCCACCCAACCCAGGTCTTGGCTCTGCACCTGAGAGATATTGCCTTGCAGAGACTGATGCACAAACTGCAGCTTTTGCTCATAAAGCCTCAGATTCCAAAGCAAATTTCACCTTAACGAAAACTGTAATTTTTTCAGGAAAATAGCGTTATCTGTCATGATTGCATTTGGCAAGCTTCACTAGCTTTAAAGTTGTTATTTAGAGACACAGTGTTTGCCAACATGATACAATTGTAGATGCGAGCCTCTTGACTTCAAAGAGGAAACAGCTTTGAAATGGCAAATTAAGTTTGGCAAATTTTGGCAAGTACTTTAACAGTGAATTATTACTGGGTTTTTTTTCCATGCAATTACTCTGCTTTTCAGGAGAGCTCTTGCTGCACAGCGACTCTGAGAAGTCTCCTCTGAGCTTAAGAGAGACCAAACACAGTGGTACCACTTTCATAAGCTAAAGCAAAACCTTGGTAAAGTGTTAAGACACATCTACAGCTGTCTCCTAAACACCGACTGTTTTAAAGTAGACTACTCTTTGCATACTGAGCATTTGTCAGGCTGAACTGATATGTTTAGAATGTTTGATTTATTTCTTTTTCTAGGAAAACTCCATGTCTGTTCAGTCTTACCTCCTGTTTGATGCCAGAGATAGGTATTTGGGCTCCAAAGTTTTCCCTTAGCCCCCTCCACATATTGTGCCTACAAGAGTTGGCATTGCAGTTTGTTTTGTTGCTTGGAGACAGCTGCAGGAACACACATAAATCACACCTGACTCTGTTGCTAAGGAAATTAGACCATCTCCTGTTTTTTCTTCAGACCTACTAGTAAATGAGGAAAGAAAAATTGATATTCAGGATATTTTAAATATTGCTTTAATTTAACAAAAGGAAAAAAAAAAAGGAAACTATGTAATGCACATCTGTAACAGCTTCCCTGGGGAAAAAATACTAAATTTTCTTTCTTCTGGAGGTGATCACTGGAAGCATGGAATTTGAACAGGTTGTATAACAGAGGAAAATAATTAGACACAATCTGGATTTGGGGCATAAAAATTCCATAAACTTTTTGGAAGGCTTTTAAAATTGCAGAGCATTGCCTGCTGCTCGCCCTAATGTTTATGGAGTTTCAAAGGAAGGAAAAAGCAGTTTTTGCTACCAAAAACTTGACTTTGGAAAAAATGGAACTTGAAACAGTTGTAATGCATGGGGTTCACTCACTAGCTGCCTGGATGGGTCTTCATCTACTGTGTCATTTGCCTGCACCTCAAGTTTCAGAGCCTTATACTGATTGTTTTAGGGCACCCGGGAAGGAGAGGAAGGCTGGTAGGAATTTGTCTATCACCCTGAAATCTGTTTCCCCTCAGCATCAACATAATCCATGACTAAAGTCAATCTCTCTCTTGCTTCAGTGAATGAGGGTGTGGCTGCCCTCTTGCCTCTGTGGCTGTAAACAGAGATTTATTATGCTCAAATTATAAACTGAAGGAAAATTTTGATCAGGTTGCCAGATTTAATTTCTTTTTAAGACCTTGTGGAACATGATACAACAATATTATGTGAGAAGATGCATGCAATAGTGCTAGTATGCAAATACTAACATATAAAACAATATTTAACAATAAGCGTAACATGACAGAAAAGAACAAAATTATTGATAGTGTACAACATTTGTTCAGCTGTTGGTGGTAACCAGCTGAACAAAGTGTCCCACCAGTGCTGTTATTCATCTTTCTTCATTCTTTCCAAGATGTGGTGTACCTCTTCTATACTAGGATGAACGGTGATGAAGTTCTGTGTCCATTTTCCATTGCTTTCAGACACATGTTGTTGGACTGCACTAGTTTTTTCACCAGTGCAAGGTTCATTCCAATGGGGGTGGGCAAGGAATCTTGACAGGATTTGTAGCTAGATTGAAGCAATTTGTGGGTTGTGACAGAATCATCTAATTTAGGTAAAATTATGATCACAGATGTTTGCTTATTTCTGTAGAGATGTTGTCTCTCAATATGGAATCAGGAGTATATACAAGGTACAATGTATATAAGTACAGATCCAAGGATTTCATCAGGATGGATTTCAAACTGACATTTTGTTCAGTGTTGAGACAAATGTCTGGGCCTTAATGGTGTTACTTCCACCAATAAATCCTTGTTGTTCCCATGCAACACATGAATCAGCATGAACGGTTTGTTATTTGTTCCCATTTTGCTGGACCCATACTCTGTGCTATATCAGATAGGGAATATTTCCACAATTATTTAACCCCAGTGCAATGATTGGGTATGTGATGTATGCTGAAGCATCACGTATTATTAGAATAAAATCTTTACTAGCTGGTAAGGTCATAGGTGAAATTAACTCGATGCCACCAAAATGGAAATTTGCTTTGAAATTTATTTGCATTATCCCAGACTCCTTTATGAATTTCAGTGGCAAGGTACATTGCCTTCCCTTATAATTGCTGCTGCAGGAAGTTGTACCCACAATTTGGTTTGGATACAACTAATAGGTGTTGGTACAGGTGGTACCTAGAATAGTCATTATATAAGTTGGCAATCCTTTTCATCAATCATGTCACATTGAGGTAATATACCTGATAAGAGCAATTTGTTTCAATTGGTATAAAACACTTGATACTGAGTTTAATTTGTTTACTAGGACTTCAGCATTCATGCTCTATAATGGTCCTAATGGTGTCCCCAGGATACCAGTCACATCTCTCTTGATGATTTTGGAGAGGTGAGGGTCAGTCCACAGAACAGTGAAAACCATCCTGTGTAAGATGTGCTCAGGAATGATGAGTAGGCAGGTTTAATTGCAGATATTAATCTGCGCTGATAATTCCACTTGTTCGAGGGACCACGAAGGCCTAAATTGCACTTTTTGTTAGCCTATTATCTTTGATCACACAGGGTTCAGTTTGGAAGTGTGTGGAGATAAGGTTTCAACAGTCTTACTGGGAGTCTTGAAACTTTTTACTTTCCACTAAGACTGGTATGAAGAGGAACTTTGTCAGAAGATAGAGGTGATCCAAACTTTGATTGAATACAAACTGCATTTAATTTTTTATTGAACTACACTCATCGTTGACTCTATACTGTCTTTGTGTCACTCCATGACTAGGACTGTCACAGAGCAGAAGGATTAGGATGTTGCCATCAAGGAATTCACATCAGGATCAAGTTGCCTACTTTCTCACTCACAGTACTGACACGCAGCAAGTTGAATTAGTTGTAAACTGTGACTTGACAAGCACCTGGGAAAACTATGGTCATGTGCAATACCTAACTCTATACAGCCCTCATGCTTTCAATCTGCTTGTTAGATTTCTGTACAGTCACTGATAAACTCCCAGACGTAAAAAGTTGCAGATTCATGGATGATTGACTTTTACAAGGCAAACATGACTCTTCATGAGCATAAAGAAGTATTGAAATCTTCCCATGTCAGGCAACCTAAACATGCTTTCTTGGCTATTTTGAGTCACAGAATCACTTCAGTATGAGGTGGAAAAGGCCAGAGGTCAATTCCCCTCCTCAAGCAGAGCCACTGAAAGATGGTGGCCAGGGACCACAGTCACACAGCTTCTGAGATTCTCTAGGGAAGGAGATCCCATGAGCTTCCTGGGCTAGATCTGTCACTGCTCAGTCACTGTGACAGCAAAAAAAAGGTTCCTGATGTTCAGAGGGAAGATTTTTGCTTTGCAGTGTTTTGCTTTGGGGCCATTGTCACTGGGCATCCCTTAAAAGAGCTTGGCTCAGTCTTCTCTGCACCCTCCTGTCAGGTATGGATATACCTTGAAAAATTACTACCTTCAGAGTCTTCTTCATGTTGAAGAGTCTGTAGGCAGGACTTTCATCACTTCCTAACAGGGGAGAAGCTCTAGTTCCTTTATTATCCTTGAGAACTTTCTCTGGTGCTCTCCCATATGCCCACCTCTCCCTCCGTCCTGCAATAGCCAGGTGTGGCCTCCCTGGTGGTGAGCAAGAGGAGTTGAATCAGACCTGCAAAGTCAGCAGAGTAAGAAATGCCTCAAGATGGCTTATATCTAACAAAACATAGTACTGGCTATGAATGGTGAAGCCTGTGACTTTAGATAAAAAGTACAGAAAGGGGGATCTGCTTGATAGCAAGGCAGGCTAGCGAATCTGGGAACCTTTCATTCCCTGAGGCCAGAGCTTGTGTGTTCTGTGGGTAGTTCCTGAAGGTCCTGTGGTGTCACCAGAAAGTCATTGTGACATGTGTGACATCAATCTTTTGCAGTGAGGGGCAGCCTTGAAGGGCCAGAATGCCTGCCCTCCTCCACTGGGGAAATCTATATGTGAGAGGATTTGTTATGCAGCAATAGCAGCAGGACCAGGGAGCTGGTCCCAACCTGATGCACACCCAGGCTTCAGCTGCTGTTGCCGAGAAGCCAGAAACCACATTTACACCTTCACAATTCCTGCTTGCACATACCAGAGAGGTAAGTCACTGCCCTGCCCTGAGACCTGCCACATGCAGATACACCTCTGGTGTTACTTGCCTGCCCCAGGATAGTCCCTGGCCCTTGTGGCAGCTCAAGCACAGCCTCAAGGTAGAACAGGCAGCTCTTCAGTGCTTGATGTGGACAGCTTGGCTGCTGTCTGTAGACTGCATCTCTGGATTGTGTCTCCAGGGCAGGCCAGGAGCCTCATGTCTCTTTGGTTTGCAGTGTCAGATGGCGTCGGCAGAGGGCTTCTCAGAAAGTGACACGACTTCCTCTACTGCCAGCAACAACCAGCTGCCCCTGGCTATCCCTCAAAGAGGTTTTGAGTGCCCAATCTGCCTGGACACCATTGAGGACGAAACCTCTGTGAGCTGGTGTAGACATGCTTTCTGCTTTCCTTGCATCCTGGAATGGGCCTGCATCAGACCTGTTTGCCCGATCTGCCAGGAGCCCTTCCAATACCTCTTCCGCAAGGTGGGAGACAATATCTATGAGGTTTACTACACCAGCTCCTCCAGACGTGATCGACGAAGGAGGGATCGTCGGCACTCTGCAGAAAGGAGGGAAAACCTTTCCACAGACCACTGGCACCACAGAGAGCGTGGCAGAAGCCGTGCCAGAGACTGGGAAAGGGACCGAAGCAGATCCCGGAGGTGGAACCATGATGGCCACAGCAGGGGTCAGCAGACCCAGAGTGATGACCCCTCAGGCAGCAGGACACAGCAGCACAGCAGGGCTCAGGACACGGCTTCTGAAACGTCTCGTGGCTGGGACCAAGCTGCAAGGCATGAACAGGATGTCCCAGTCCGCTTGGGGAGGAGTGAGCACCATCAGCAGGCACAATGGGATTCCTCCAGGGAAACGTGGGCAACAAGAAGCCGATCTCGGAGGAGGCCCCACAGTGCTTGGCGACAAACACAGAGAGAAGGGCAAAGGAGGGGGGACCACAACGAGGAACAACCTGCAAGACCTGAAAGGGATGTCCCCGACTCCTCAGGGAGGAGTGAGCACCGTCAGCGGGCACAGTGGGATTCCTCCAGGGAACTCCAGGCAACAAGGAGCCGATCTCTTCAATCCCAGCGGACATCCCACAGCCCTGAAGGGCACAGGGAAAGGTAGCACACCCTATCAAGAAGGGTACTACTGTATGCCCTGCTACTTGTGTTAGAAATTGTACTACTTAACACCAAAACTAGTCCTACTAACAATTCCAAAAATAAAGTCAATTCCCACCATCAAGCTTGGAGCATAGAACCTCTTCTCCAGCAGAAAACACATCCAAAAATCTAGAGACCTATGTAGGGGTGACCAAGGTTAGGAGGACAAAGGTAGAAGTTAGACAAAACAGCTTGAGGTGGTTTATTCCTAAACCAGAACACAGTGCTGGGTATGAATGGTGAAGTCTGTGACTTTTTATAAAAAATACAGAAAGGGTTTGCTTCCTAGCAAGGCAGCTTAGTGAGACAAGCTACCTGGGAAGCTTTTGTTCCCTGAGGCCAGAACTTGTGTGTTCTGTGTGTAGTTCCTGAAAGCCCCGTGGTGTCACCAGAAAGTCATTGTGACGTGTGTGACATCAATGCCTTTTGCAGTGTTGGGCAGCCCTGAAGGATCAGAATGCCTGCCTTCCTCCACTGAGGACAGATACTGCCAGGTGGGGGAAGGACGGACGCCCGTGCTTTTGGCTGCCTTCTGAGTGCATAGAGAGGATTTCCTGTGAACAATAGCAGCAGGACCTGGGGAGCTGGTCCCAACCTGCCACATTCCCAGGCTTCAGCTGCTGTTGCCGAGAAGCCAGAAACCACATTTACACCTTCACAATTCCTGCTTGCACATACCAGAGAGGTAAGTCACTGCCCTGCCCTGAGACCTGCCACATGCAGATACACCTCTGGTGTTACTTGCCTGCCCCAGGATAGTCCCTGGCCCTTGTGGCAGCTCAAGCACAGCCTCAAGGTAGAACAGGCAGCTCTTCAGTGCTTGATGTGGACAGCTTGGCTGCTGTCTGTAGACTGCATCTCTGGATTGTGTCTCCAGGGCAGGCCAGGAGCCTCATGTCTCTTTGGTTTGCAGTGTCAGATGGCGTTGGAGAAAGGCTTGGCAGAAGGTGGCACCTCTTCCTCTACTGCCAGCAACAACCAGGTGCTCCAGGCTGAGTCTCCACATAACTCAGAGAACCAAATGTGCCCAATCTGCTTGGACATCATTAATAACCAAGTTTCAGTGAGCTGGTGTAGACATGCTTTCTGCTTTCCTTGCATCCTGGAATGGGCCTGCATCAGACCCGTGTGCCCGATCTGCCGGGAGCCCTTCCACAACCTCTTCCGCAAGGTGGAAGACAACAACTATGAGGTGTACTCGATAGGGCGCTACACCAACTCCTCCAGACGTAATCCATGGAGGAGAGATCACCACTATTCTGCAGAAAGGAGGCAGCACCATTCCACAGACCACTGGCACCACAGATCTTCCAGCAGAAGCCGTGCCAGAGACTGGGAAAGGGACCGAAGCAGATCTCGGAGGTGGAACCATGATGGTCACAGCAGGGGTCGGCAGGCCCAGAGTTATGACCCCTCACACAGGAGGACATGGCAGCACAGCAGAGCTCAGGACGTGGCTTCTGAAACTTCTAGTGATAGGTTCCGAGCTGCGAGGCATGAACAGGATGTCCCAGTCCGCTGGGGGAGGAGCGAGCACCGTCAGCGGGCACAATGGGATTCCTCCAGGGAAACACGGGCAGCAAGGAGCCGATCTCATCGAACCTGGTGGACATTCCACAGCCCTGAGGGGCACAGGGAAAGGTAGCACACCCTATCAAGAAGGGTACTACTGTATGCCCTGCTACTTGTGTTAGAAATTATACTTTACACCAAAGTTGGTCCTTCTAAAAATTCCAAAAATAAAGTCAATTCCAACCATCAAATTTGGGATCAAGCATCTAATGTCTGTTACAAAATGCACTGGAAAATCTAAATATACCCTTGCAATGATGCTGAAGTTTATGAGGGTAACAGGTTGCCTGCTGCTTTTCTCATCCTATTCTATGTTACACTTATCCATAAGAGCTTATACTGAGTATTTCCTATGGCTGTGCCATTTCTCATTATATTGCATTTCCATACTATGATCAGCTGAAAATAAAAGGAGAAAAGTCCTTTCTGCCCTGCTGCCAACAACACCAATGTCTTACTGGAAAGCATCTTGTCCTTCCACATCACCCGTTTTTTACACTTTACCCCAAATACCACCCAGAATATCTTCTCCTCTTACAGTTTTCTCACAAGGTGGCAGTGAAAGTGAAGTTGGTTTACAATTACTCTGCTGTATCACAGACTGTGTGGTATGTTCTGTGTAGAGTTTCACCTTTAATGCCTCTAATGGCAGTACAGACTACAGACTCCAGCTGCCATCCAAAGACTACCAAAATCACTGAAAAACAATGGTGGTCCCAGAATACTGTTACTTTCAAGTAAGACAGAGGTGATCCCAAAAATTAATTACTGGATCAAGACAAACTGTATTCCATTTTTGTATTGAACTACAGTTGTTTTCTACTCTGTACACTCCGTGACTAGGACTGTCACAGAGCAGAAGAGTTAAGAGTTCAGGTCAGGATCAAGCTGCCTATTTGCTCACTCACAGCGCTGATGTGCATCAAATTGTACTGATTGGGAGCTGTTGACTCTTCCATCATAGAAGGTCAGCAGAATGGTCAGGCATGATTTGCCCTTTGTAAGGCCATGCTGTTTGTCTCGGATCACCTCCTTGTCTTGTACGTGATTTAACAGTGCGTCCAGGATGATCTGCAACATTATCTTCCCAGGCACAGAGGTCAGGCTAAGAGGTAGCTCCCCACACCTTCCTCACTTCCCTTCTTTAAAATGGAGCAATGTTTCCGTTTTTCTAGTCACCAGGTATTTGGCCTCACTGTCATCACTTTTCAAATATGATGGGAAATGTTTGGCAACAACAGCACTTAGTTCCCCTCAGGGATGGGATTTTCCTGGGGTGCATGTGGGCAGATTCCATAGACTTGTGGTTGTTCAGTTTCATCAAGTAGTCCAGACCTGCTCTTTGCTCCCAGCTTCAGTTCCCCAACTCTCACCTAAAGTTCAATAACTTGAGAGATGTGGTAAGCTCACTACAAGCCAGTGAAGACTGAGGGGTGGAACTCATTGAGTACTTCAGCTTTTTCTGTATCTGTTGTTACCAGTTCTCCATTCTTACTTATAAGGGACCATTACCTCCTTAGCCTTTCTCTTCTGACTTATATCCTTATAGAATTACTTCCTGTTATTTTTTGTATGCCTTGCCAAGCCCATTTCCATCTGTGCCTTTTTTTCTTCATGCTGTCCCTACACATCTGAATCATATCCCAGTACTCTCCCCAAGTCACCTGTCCCTGATCCACTGGCTGTGCATTTTCTTATTTCTTCTCAATTTGAGGAGCAGATCTCTGTTCAGCCATGTCATTTTCTGGCCTGCCTGGCAAGATTTCCTACACATCATGATGGTGTGCTCTTGTGTTCTAAGAAAACTGGCCTTAAAGGTGATACTGCTGCCAGGTCTGGTCCTTAAGAACAGTTTCCCAAGGGATTCCCAAGGGATCTCATTCACCAACTCCTTAAACGGGTCACAGTTTTCCCATCTAACCTTCAGGGTCCTGACCATTGTCCTTTCCAGGCCCCATGAGATCACAGATTTCACCAGGGCATGTCAGTACAGCCCAGGCTGTGTCCAGACTTAGCCCCTCTAATGAGCTCACCCGCAGCAGTGAGCACCAGGCCCGGTCATGCCTCTCCTCGGCTGGTCTGGCCAACGCCTGGCCCAGAAGGTTTCCTCTGCACACTCCAGGAGTGTGCTGGATTGTTTACAGCTGGCTGTATTGCTCTCCCAGCAGATGTCTGCGTGGTTGAACCCTCCCATCAGGATGAGAGGTGGTGAGGATGATGTGCCCTGCAGCAAAAGCAAGAAGATCTCATCAACAAGCTTCACCTGATTAGCCTGCAGTAACCTCAACCATCCTTTCTTGGTCCCCCTGCCCAGCTTCTTCTCCTGCTCAGCCCACTGTTACTCACCACTCTTACTGCTCTCTTCACCAACAGAAGAGTCCTGTGTCACTGAAATCTGCTATGGTTGCCCATGGCAACACCCCTGTCACATCACCCGACTTGAGAGAGCTGCCTCCAGGTCACTCAGCTTTTCAATGAACCACAGAATCTCCTAAATTGGAAGGGACTCATCAGCATCATTGTGTCTAACTCCTGGACCTGCACAGCCCCATCCCAAGGATTGCACCTGAGAATGTTGTTGAAACACTTCTTGAACTCTGTCAGGCTTGGTCCTGTGACCACTTTCCTTTGGGAAAATGTTTCAGTGCTCAGCCACTCTCCAGGTGAAGAACCATTTCCTGACACCCAGCCTGAACCTTCCCTGACACAGCTTCCTGCTGTTCCCTTGGGTTCTGTCACTGAGCAGAGATCAGTGCCTGCCCCTTTGCTTCTCCTTGTGAGGAAGCTGCAGGCAGCTATGAGGTCTCCTCTTCCTCAGGCTGAACAAGCCAAATGAACTCAGCAGCTCCTTGTACGACTTCTTTAGTCCCTTGCTTGGGTGCTCCTTCACTGCATGAACCCCCTGCCCTGCTCAGACCCCAGAATTTATTGTAACTGCCACAGCTCTCCCTGCTGCTGCTTGTGTCTCACTGACTGTACCTAAGCCTTCCTCATAACTTTTGGGATGTATTTTACAACTTCCCAAGCTTTATCAGATGTAGCACAAGCAACACATATTCCCTCTAACTAATCTTTTAAAGACACTAGCTTAAATGCCCATTGTTCATCCTTCTAAGAAGTTTTTCTTTCAAAATTCTGGAATGGAGTTGGACTTCATAGGCTTGACCAGAATATCTTCCTTTGGGCAAAACAAAAATGTTAAACAGGACAAATCTTTCCCAGTAACTCCTCCCCTCTTATGCAGGGCAAGGTCTTGAATGGCTAGTCCTCTTGATGACTGGCAGAAGGTTTAGCTTGGTAGGTTCTGCAGGTTTCCCCACCACAGAGGATTTTGAAGCTGTGGGAGCCACCAAGTTGAGCTGTAGAAATTGGAAAGCAAAAGCCCACCAAAGACTTCACATGCATGTTTAACCACATGAATACTAGTATGCTAATAATTCCTTCATGTTAATAATTTCTATTGTGTTGGTGAATGGAGGTCCCTATTAACATGTCACTGTGAACAATACCTGAGCTGAAGAATTTGCTACTTTAGAAAAAAAAGTGAATTGCAAAGAAATGGAAAAGCGAGGGAACAGTTAGAGTATTTATTTCTGTCAGAGCTTCTGCCCAGTCATTGCAAGGTGTTTTGTAGGTGCTGTGCTGTAAGTAAATGGATTACAAGAATAATTTAAAAGAAATTACTGTTCTTTCTCCTTCCTCTTGCCCTCTTATCTCTCACAGACACAGACAGTTTTAGCAGAGAGATTCATTGCCTTTTTATACTATGTTTTCAAACATTTTTTTATGTGTGCACATGAAATGCCAGAATTTCCTTCTGCATTTAGCAAGACTTCCTTTTTTTCAAGTATTGGGTGCACAGTAAAAGAACATTCAGATTATACCAATGTACTTTTGTGAGGATTTTTTTTTCCCAAAGGCATTATACTTCAATCAGCAAACCATTTACTCACTGCTGGCACACACAAAACTTCTGAAATTCTTTGGTCTTATATTTTTCTTAATTATCCTTCTTCTTTGTCCTACAGTTCTTCTGCATGCAGCAGAAAGAAGGTGGCACTTCAAACCAATCTCAACTAAACTTCTCTAATTTACTGAAAGTTGCCCAAACAGCTTTTCCCTATAAGGAGAATTTCTAGAATATTTTATACAAAGTAGTATTGGAAAAGAGAGTTCTGGTGGTGACAAATAGGTGTTATTCTCTCAGAGTGTTGAAACCCCTTTAGTGCGAGCAGTGAACCACAGCCAGGTGGGCTTCCAACTGGACCTGTGTGCTTGAACCATGTTTCTCAAAATGTACTTCCTGGCCTTGTTTGGGAGCAAAGCCCTGGGAGCAGTTTGGTTTCAAAGTTTTTCTTTAGTTTCATGACTTAAGGACATCTGCCTCCCCACAAGTAAGAAAATTTTCAACCTGAGATCCAAAGTCTGGCTCCAGGGAAGAAAACTGATGCAGATCAGTGAGTATTTCTGACTGTCATTTGGAATAGAAAAAGTAGCTCCTGCTTTTCCTTCTCATTCCACGACACTTGGTCTGTTTAGCAAACAAAATTATGTACAAAACCCTTGCAATATTGCAGGGAAAGCCAAAACACCACTTGTGCAGATTGGCTGTCTCACATTCAGTTGCAGAGTCTCCCATCAGCTTCAGTGAGGGGAGGATTTTAACAACTGTGACTCCTCAGTCTGCGTGTAATTCAAGTTATATATCATCTAGACCATTCACAAAACTCCCACTGCTACTTCCCTTTCAGCAGTGGAAAATTCTTCCAAAAATTGAATTCTAAAAATGGGACAGAGTTTTGGTGTTTCTCTTCCCTCATATGGCTTGTGGAATAGTACATCAATCCTTGTGTTTCTCAGATGGTATAAGCTTAACATAACAGTGAGGAGACTTCAGCATTCTACCTTTACAATTCAGCTGTTGCTGAATCATTTCCACACAGAGATTTCAAACAGAATACTTATTCCTAGAATCAATGTACATTTTCTTCTACTCATAAATATGTGTTTTCTGATTTTGACATGATTACATATGTACACTTGCAAAAATCTGTTGATTTACACAGAACTGTACCACACTTCAACAGACAAAGAACCCTGTGAAAACAAAAGGCTACTTAACAATCTTCAAATTGAACCTAGCACTAATTAAGTGCAATAATAAATACTTTCTTATGCTCTGCCACTGTGCTCTGCTCAGGAAGTTTTTTTGTCAGTCTGCAGAGTAATGAAACTGAACACTTTCATCTCCAGCTTCTTCCACTCCTCCAAGTCCATCTAAGCCTTCTTTGTTTCACAGTGCCTTTCCAGGCACTGGGGGTTTGCAAAGCTGTTAATTACCATGAGGAAAATACCTTGGATCTCCCCCAGGTGAACAAAAACAGCATGCTTACTGGTTGAATTAAGTTTCTGTTTTCCACAGCAGCAGAAATTGTAAATCTGTTGGTTAACACACACAAGAAAGAATATTTCAGTGAAGTCTGTGTGCAGATTCCTGCAGAATTCTTTTGCTTTTCATTGTCTTGTCTGGCTGAGCCCCCACTAATCACCACAGGGCCAGGAACCAACGTGAAGAAGAGCAGACACTGCAAATTATAGCACAGTCATGGTCTGACCTGTCCAGCCCTTGCAAAGCACATGTTAAAGTGGCTGGTTTGTGGACAGGACAAGGAATATCTATTTCTATAAAGGATTGTTTTTCTCTATTGCCCTTAAAGCTTGTAAATAGAAAACTGAGTATTTGAGGAAAACCAGAACAACTCAGACGTATATTCAGGCAAAGTGATGGTATGCTGAGTTCAATCTATGTGTCAAGGAAAGGAGCTGCCCAGAACTGTTGTGGGAAGCACTGGGGCTTTGTTTGCTCATTGGAGTGATGCTCTGGATTAGCAAGTGAGCCTTGGAATTCAGACTCCACTTTTGATGAGAAATCCTCCTTCCTTAAATAATACAGTGGATGACCCACAGTGCTTGCAGTGGTTGTGGGGTAAGGCAGAAACAGCCATGCTACCGGCTCTGTCCTCCTAGTCCTGCTGGCAAGGCTGCAACCATTGTTGTTTCCTCCAGCTGCTCATCTCAAATGGCCTCGTCCCTCCCTCTGCTGTGCTGCTGGGAGCCGTCTTCCCTGGGTCCTGTTTGACTCAGTGCACGGCCAAAGACTTTTAATTTGGCCAATGTGTACATTTCAACAGGACTCAGGATGTCAGGAAAACACAACCAGACCTTAAGGTCTTGAATCCCAAAAAGCAGGTGCTGAAACCCTCTTTGTAACACCAAGCCCATAGTAGGTGCTTTAGTGGATGAAGGCATTATTCTGATTACTAAGCTGCTGCATGCAATGAAAAAGGGTAAAAAATGGTTAAAATGGGAAAACACTGCTAAAATATTGTCAGGTTGTCAGAAGCAATGTATTAAAGCTGCAACCTTTATGAGCCGCTGGAATCATGCAGCATATGCACCACATTGGAGAGTGAATTGCAGGCTCTCCTGCCTGCTCATGAGCAGATGAAGGTGGTTGGCCAGAGCAAGACTGCACCTTCTGTCCTTTGCATTGGTTTACGGTGCCTGTTGGTTACCTGGGGAAAAGCCTCTTATCCTATTTAATCCCTCAGCCTATGTAATCCCAATTTTTTCCCCAAGAAGTTTGGGGAAATACTTTATGGCCTAGAGGCTAAAATGTTTGAGTTTATATTGCAATGAATAATGAATTTTAGTCTTAAGGGTATTGTACTCGTATTAGGAATTCCTGATATCTTTTATTCACTCAGTGTCATATGGATCATTACAAACTTAATTATCTTGATAATCCTGAGCTGCGCTGCATTTAATTAAACTGTTTCTAACAAGTAGCAAGCCGCGATGAACAGCAATTAGGGCCCAGTCCTGAAGGCAGAAAATTCTTTCAGAAACTGATGTCTGATTTCCAGTCTCTAGCTAGAAATATTTACAGATTTTTGGAGTGGTTCACTAGGTACAGTGCAGTCATGAAATTAACGTCTTAGGTGCGTAAATTAATTTGTCACGAAGGCCAAGGGTGAGGCAGCAATTCAAAGCAGTGAGATGTAGAGATGAGTCCAGAAAACCAGGAGTTAGATGGCGTCAGAACAGACACTCTCTGACTGAGAAGCAAGACCAGTTCCTCCACTCCATTATCCTAAAAAATGGGCATCCAGGGGCAGACATAAATCCCAGAACCTGATTTCTAAACTCTTGGTGATACCACCACCTTTGGATATCAACTTTCTCCATGCTTTTGTGGGATTCCTTTTCTTTCCTTGTTACCACCCACATTTTCCATTCTCTTGCTCTATCTCCTATTCTCTCTCACCCCATTTTCTTGTGCTAGAAGAATAAAAATTCCTAGTTTCAGGTAAGAAGTTTTATGTTGCACATTGAGTAATGACCACTAGTGTTCCACCACATCACAAAGTGGAGTGGGGAAGAGCAGACCATGCAAAAGCTTCCTTCTCACACATAATTGTCACCCCTTTCTCTAGCATTTGTGCCAACCTCTTCCTGCCTGTTCCCCTAGAGAAGTCTGATGCACCATCTTTTGTTTGGGGTTGAGACACTGCCCTGCACCCTGTACTACCCAACCTGCAAACGCCAGGCGGAAACAACTGCACTGCTCACCAATCATGGGGTGCGTGTAATTAAAAAGGAACATGACCTCTCATCCACTCAGCAGGCACCGACTGCAGCCCGTGAAATGTGGCTGGCATACTGATTTGAGTTGTGCTAAAATCTCATTAGTCCTGCTGACTATTTTCAACACCTTTGGGGAGTGCTTCATTACCATGCAAACAGCAACAGCTTGTTTGGAAAGCCTCCTCCAGGATGCAGACATGCATCTTTCATGAAACATGACTCAGTTGCCAAGAGTAGAACTGACCACTGTTAACACTCTGCAGCTCCCATTGGAAATTCTTCTGTGTCATCCATCATCTTTTCTATTTAAAAACAGAAAAGATGTTTCATCTCCAGTGGCTTAGGATATAAGCACAGTAGGTGCATCAGCTATTAACCAACTGATACTAGTTTTGCATCCAGGGGATCCAAATTCAGTGGAGTATTTTCATCATCTCAATGATTTTGGACTATTCTCCAACAGGCGTAGAAAATAAAAGTACTTAATTATTGCCTAATATTCATTGTTTAAGCAGTCACTATACATTTATTTGCTTTCCCTATTTTCTCATTTATTGCAGTTCCAATTTCTTTTAGAATGCTTTAAAAACACTTACTACAGATCATGAACTGTTTGACAGATGTTTATTCTTTTAAAAGAAATCATACAGCAAAGAGAAGGGAACTATGTAATAGTACATACCTGCTGCTAGTCAAATCCAGGATTGATTACAAAATGTCACTCTAAATATCTTGATGGTAAAGAAACGGTTGTAAAATCTGAGTGATTCTTTTTATACCAATTAATTTCCATACCTTGACAAATTCAAAAGTAATTTAATATCTATTTAGAAATACTATTTTCCAAATACTCTCTTTTCTAAATACTGTGCATGGTAGTTCTGAACTGCATCCTAAATGGTTTACACATACAAGCAGATTGCATCTTCTGTTTCTGGTGGTCCACTGTAAAATCCTGCAAGCATTATCCACTTCTGATTATCTCACCCATTTAATTCCTGCTACTTTCACTGATGTTTCTGTGTATGGACTTGTTTTTATTTACCACTATGTGATAACACAATATAGTCAATGAAAATAACTTCTTTATTTCACTTGGTTTGGTCTTGCCTTTTTAAGTTTTCACCCTGCCTTGAACATTCCTAATTTGTCTGTGCTAGTTACAACCCCAAAGGAGATCAGACATCATGCAAACAATCTTCTGGAATGTTTTGTCTATCATCAATTTTTAGTGAAGGTTTTAGTTAGACTGTTCAAAGTTTTCTATTCATGCAAATATCTGTGTTTTCTGACAAAACTGAATCATGGGAGTATCTGACTGCCTCAAAAACTTCTCATTTCTTTTAGACAGGGCTGGAAAACATAGCAGTCAAGAGGTTGTTTTGGGTCTTTCAAGCAATTTTTAAACTAAAGATAGATATTTTCATATTGATAAAGTCTTTTGTAACCATGCCAACAGTGTGTTGAGAGGTCACAAGGATTATGATCAGCACTGATACTCCTTTCTGCTTTGCCTGTGGTAAGCCCACCACTAAACTATCTCATTTAGCTTTTGTTTTCAATAAAACAACAGTTTTCTACCTAGAGAATGTGCTCACATTCAAATGCTTGAATCAAACCTTCTCTGCAAGTTCTTAACCATGTCAAATGTGGGGCCTTCAAGTCTCAGAAACACTTATTCATGACAAAATGTTCATGAGCTTCTACAGAAACATTTTAAACATTGTCAGGTTGATCTAGAAATAAAAAGCAGTCTCTTTCTCATCTTTCCCTGTACCAAATTTGCATACTGTGCTGGGATCTGGTAGCACTGGCTATGAGAAAATAGGGTTTTTCATCTTCTGCCACTGCTGTTCTTGATATTGGCATTAGAGTCTTTCCAGTAATGCCAACACAACCGAGTCTCTTTGTTTTTAACCAGGTAAAAAGTAGCCACTGGTGTGCTTTGATGCAGCCATCTTAGGTGAGACACAGCAGGATTCTGCTTGACAAATTCAAAAAACAAAAAGACAAAACAAATCTTCTTCCAGAAACCTAAACAATACTCTTCAGAAGGAAGTGGCTAAGGTGAAACTGATTTCCACCTGAGGACTGAATACAAATACTCTGATTTGCCTTTTATCTTGTTTATCTAAATCTTCCAGAATTTAGTTAACTATAGCAAACTGTCTCGTCATACACTTTTTGTAATGTCTTTGCTTTGTTATAAAGTATGCAAGTGAAAACACGTGTTGTCCCTTTATATTAACCCATCATCTTCCCAGTAACTGTGATTTACCACAAGAGAGTAGGGACCATTAGCATCATCCTGACGTTTGTCAGCTGCTCAGAACAAATATGGTTTCTTCTCAGATTCATCACTGGCACAAGCAAGGATGCCTAGGTTTTCTTAGTAGAGAATAAGAAATCAGAGTACAGAATAAACCACATTTTCTTCTGCTTGAAAATCAGAAACAGATTTATTCTTTCATATAAAATGAAGCAAAATACTATTTTCCTGTTTCTATAAGGTTTCTGAGTACCAAGGAGTTTTGTAATCTGTTTTGACAAGAAAAGTACTGCTAAATAGAGATGGCTTAACGAATGCAGGGTGATACTGTCAAAGTAGTCAGGCAAAGTATAAAATGACAACAAAATATCTGTCCTGACTTATATTCATCCATATGGCTATTGACTAAATTACCTCATTCAGTCAATCTACTTTGACTCTGAGATTTTATGTACTTGTCCTACTTGTTATACCTGTTAGCCATGAGAAGTAGCAATATTGAGAATATCCAATTGGGTACTGGGATCCACTGTGTTCCCAAGTAGCAAGAATATAATTAGGAACTCAGCTGCAAACAACTGGAGGGGCTTTACTGCCCAAATGTTACTGATAGAGTCACTGAAAGCCGTGAGAGATACAAGCATGGGATGGCAGCCAGGATTTGTTCTGAAAAACTTCTATTAATAGAAATGGGTAGTAAGAAGGAGGAAGAAACCAACCTCAGAAGCAGAATCCACTGAAAAAGTTCAAGTATTTAAACAATAATAATTCTTCTACTTATTTTGAATTAATTAACAATAAATTTAAAGTAAATAAATAAATTTTCCATATAATAGGATAGTCACAGAAATACAATACCCCATTAAATAATTTTTTTCTTTTACCTTTCAGAGTGGAATGTACTTTTTGTAATTTACAGAAAAAAATCCTGTTAGTCCTTTGTAATTCAAATGATTAAAACAAGATGACAAGGACATATGAAAAAGCAAACTGTGTGATTGTAAAAATGAAAAAGTGTCTAACAGTGAATATACACTATTAAAATGCTATTTTTTAGTAGAATAAAAACAACAGAAAGTATTTTTAAAAGTGTAATTATTTTTGAATGCTGAAGCAACATTCCTATTGGCTAAATTACTCTGTTTTGCCATTCCATGGAAGCAAAGGTGTCTCTATTAACCCACACTGCAGACTGGAGAGAACACAATACATGATGAACAGATAGCACAATTTCAATTTTCCCTCTCTTCATGGCATCTTCGGTGAGCTCAGCACAGCTGTGAATAAAAGAACAAAGATAGTATTTTTTGTATCTTGGCACTGCTTTTAATTTTCATTTTACCTGGTATTTTAAAGCTTTTAAATTATTTCATTCCTGGAATCTACTTTCTTTAACAGTTCAGACTTACAATGTATAAAGATTTCAGTAATATGGCCAAAAATGTGATTTTTTTGCTGTTGTTTTGTTTTTTACTGTTTTTGAATAGAAACAGAAGTTTGTATGGATACTCTGCCTTTGATTTACAGGCTGTCATTGTTTATAGATCAGTGAAAATTAGTAAAATGACAAGTTCAAACTAAACCACAATACGCTGCTCTTTGATCAAGATAAATGGTTTGCTTTTTTTAAATTAAACACCTCCCAAGCAGATACACAGATAAATGCTGATATCTCATACCCTGAAAAGCTAAAAATCCCCCGCCTTTTTATTTGAAGTCAAAGGTTCCAAGTCAATGATTCTTAGTTTGCTCTATAAATGTTTCTGAGTTTCTGTCCCATAAAAGTCTCCTTTCCTATCTCACTTCCCTTTAAATTATTTAAGCCTGTGATTCCCAGGTTCATAGAGACTGAATGATAGATTTTAAGCTTGCTATCTTAGCAGTTACATTGCACTAGAAACAGAGGCAGACTACTTCAAACATTATTACTTTGAGACACGTTACAGTGGACCAGTTTTCATGAAGCAGAGTATCCATGGTTTTAAAATCCAGACTACGAAAAATCTTACCTTGGGCGTTAAAAAAAAAAAAAAAAAAGATACAGAAGCCCGAATTACTTGCAGAAGCAAATGCCAACAAGTTTCTAGTCAGTACAGAGAGAGATATTTACAGATCTTCAGCAGAAGAGAAAACACACCTGAAAAGTAGTTTTAGACATTATTATACACATTAATGCATTTCGAAGTGATGAATTTGCTGGTATTTGTTTTATTTAGCTCTGAGCTATCCCCAAAGCTTCAGAGACCATGAGATCAACAACAGCACTAACAACATGTTTAATCTTTCAAAAAGGTGTATACTTCAGTTTTCTCTCAGAATAGGTAGGCCACATAGTGAAATGGATGAAAGTTCAGCAGCAATTTTCCAGGCGACCAGCACAATCCATGAATAACTTTGCCCTTTAAATAAAAAATCTGATTTGATTTAATCATGTGGATAGAAACATTAATTGCTCCTTACTGGAATGCTCATTAGAAATCTTGAAATTTTTTTTCTTGAAATTTTTACTAAAATTTCTTCCCAGTCTTTGAAGATGATGTAATGTAACATCTTCCACCTTCACATGACCAAGATCTTCCATGTTTTTAGTGAGGTTTATGTCTTCATTTCCAAAATGTGGATTTGTCTTTTTTTTCATGCTTGCTCATACCAGTGATTTTGGAAGGGGCAGATTAGCATCTTCATACACAGGATCCAATACTGCAAAAACTTAACAGGCCTTGGTGGCTGTTTGCTTTCTCCTTCCCCTTTTTCACGTATTGTTCAAATCAGACTCAACATCTCCCCCAAGGTCAACCATATGATCACATTTCCCCAGTCAAATCCCATCTCAAGAGCTATTTCTATCGCAAAAAGTGAGTCAGCAGAATTTTGTTCATTTAAATACCTCAGAAATAGTCACTCACTTTCCAAGAAATTGTGGCCAAAGGAAGAGTTTCTCATCATACTTGCTCTGGAAACTTTAGATGGGAAGAGATGGGAGAGATATTAATAGTTGTTCCCTGAAGTTTTATTTTCAAACCCAGCTGTTATAGAAGGGTATGAGTGATAGCAGAAACTACAGGACTAGAGCTGACCCTCATAAGAAGTCAAAGTGAACTGATAAAGTGAACCTGTCTCAATCATGGCACTCTCCAGGCACTGTTTTTGATAGCTCCACCATATGAACTTCTACGCATGTATAAACAACTTTCACAAAAATTAGTAACACTGAAGGTGAGAAGACCTGTTCTAACAGTTCAAAATGGCTCACAGAGCTTTATCAGGTTCATTCATTCATCTATCCAGAGGCAGCCACACAAATGCTTCCTTACTGCCAACGGTAGAGATGTTTCTCCAAAGACAAGCTGGAGATGGTAATAGAAGATACTACTTCCTATCATCCTCAAAGAAGAATAAAAAAATATTGCCAAAAGATCAGATTTCCACGGCATGTTCAACTAAGGTGCACTGTTTTATTTTTCATGTGAACAACCCATTGCAAAAACAGACGTTCGTATCAGAGGCAGATGAAGCTGCCCGGGAGCCGGCTGCGAGGGATGTCGGCGCGGGGCACTCAGCCGAGCCATCGCCAAGGTCAGACAGGTTCTGCTGAGGCCCAGGGCCACCAGCCGCCAGCCGGGGCCCCCAGCGCCATCCCAGGCACAGACACCCGGCCGGCGGCAGCCCCGCG
>JANPWX010019140.1:90263-160191 GCA_024734555.1 Trochalopteron elliotii
TTCCGCGCTGTGAGCGGCTGCGGGGCGGCGGGTGCGGAGTGCGCGGCTATACCTGGTGTCGGGGAGGGAAGGGAGCCGGGCTGGCGTGACAGACCGAGCAGTGAACCTCGCTTAGGACATAATCCACATACTGCCCCTTTCCCCATAAACTTGTGCGGCGAGATCGGTCGGAGCCGGAGCGGACGCAGGGCTGCGGCTGCGGGAGGGAAGGCAGGCTGCGGCAGTGTGCGGCTTCATGTCATGTCGCTGTCAGAAAACACTCCATCTCAACACAATTTTAAGTAAGATGAGGGATGGCAGGTGTTGGGGTTGAGGCTGCGAACTCTTTCGTGTCCTCTCAGTAATTTTTTTTTTTTAATATTAACTATGGTTGTAGATTTAGGCAAAATACATGTTAGAATGCAAATCAGTAATTGATTCAGATGACCTCTGGTTTGAGGGAGCACCTCAAGGTTTTGCAAGGACTCTTTAGCAGCATCCTTCCTCTCTAATGTATCTAACTGGAATGAGGTTTCAGAGATGCTGAAGCTCTAATGTCTTTTAAGCTTCTTATGAGAAATGTTCACTTCTTGCAAGTTTCGTGTGGTAGCTACTCATGTTACACCAGTTTTTATAAGGCTTAAGATACTTTAGAACACAATGTAATAGCAGCTGATATTTGTGAGAATGTGTTTTCTATAGTTTCATTTAGACACAGGTGCACCCTTGTAAAATTAAGTGCCTTTTAATTTCTTACCATTTACACAAGCTATATCTAGCATTTTATTTGCTACACCGAGTGTTGCTGTTGGTTGAATATATCCTGTATAAAATTGTGTCCCTCCAAGGCATAGGAGCCCTGCATCTGCAATTCTTACATCAAATTCTGTTGGAGCTGTAAAAATCTTTCAGTGTAATAACTTTTCATTGACCCACAAACTGTTGAATGCTCTTATGGCATATTGGCATGATGAGAAATTATTCTGTTTCAGATGCATGGTGGTTTTTCAGGTTAAATGTATTGTTTTAGAGACTTTTTCCTGGTTTGAGGAGATATGATGAAACTTAACTTGCTTCCAGATGCAAAAAATTGCCTCTGTAATGAATCACTGTTAAGTGGCTTCCTCTACCGATGGAAGCATCATGAGGCTGTTACTGGTACATCTCTTATCACCAAGATCTGTTACTTTCTCACAGCCTCTTTCTAAAAGCTGTCCACAGTTTTTTGCAGTGGACATTTCTCAGAGCTTTGACAGTAATAATACAAGCTTTCACACCTTGTTAACTTGTTTAAATTAAAAACAAACAAACCAGTTAATCCCAATATAGCATTTAGCAGTGGGCAAGTTCTGCAGGCTGTAAGTGCAGGGACTGATCCCTTACATTGGCAGAATGATTTTGTTCATGTGACAGCAATGCACACACACTTGCTCTTTGTGAAATTAGCAGAAAAACTTACATGATTTCAGTGGCATAGTGTTAAGACCTTTGAAATTTGTCCTTCTGACAGCGTAAATTGACACAGACCTCTTGTCTGTCTGTCTCACTTTTAAAATGCCAGGTTTGGCAAATAGAGTCTTATGGGGAGGGTGGCAATATAGTTCATGTGAATTTGTCAACTAAGGGGCATGGCACATAGACTATAGGTATCAGTGCAGTTTAAATACTTTTAACAGTCGATTTATTATTATATTCAACATGTAATATGGACATGCGCAATATTAAGTACAAGAGCTAACATGGGATTGGTTTAATCCTTTAAGAAGAAATAATCTTTCAGACTTTCATAATATTTATATGAAAGTTTTCTCCCATATGTCTATAGCTGAGCATTAACAATATGTGCATAATAGCTGTTAGCACATAACTAGTATTCAAGTAGTTAATGCAAGGAATATGTGTAATCCAAACCTCCATGTGTCAAATCTTCATAGTTTTATCTTGCAAATTTTTCACTATTTTTGAAGTTAGTGTTTAAGTACTAAAGTATTCATAGCGTTTTATTTGCATTGCCTTTTTTTTTTCTCCTTACCAGAAGAAGTTAACAGTGCATTTTTTATTTTTTTTTCCAGCAGGATTTAAACTTCCCTTGCGCAGTAGGAATACTGATTTTGACCTTAATTCAGCTGGATGAAATTCAGTTCTGGAGCCAGAGTCCAACAGTCAATCCAATGCTAATATTGAAGAAAACAAACTATTAGCTTGAAAATGTTAGAATGACTTTTCCATTACAAAGGGTGTTCTACTGTATTAGGGGGGAAATGTTGTTCTAGAAAGCTTCATTGCATTTCTCACTGTCTAGGAGGAATGCTTGGAACTGAGGTGATACACTCTGTTGTCTTTGCACAGACATGCTTGTATCATTTTAGCTGTTGCAAAGAGAAGCACAAACCCCATAATACTCTGCCATGACTGTATTTAAACAATATTGTTGAAGGAATGTTCTGTTCATAATATGTTTAAAAACGTTGCTCACATGCTTTTATTGTTCAGTTGCTAAGCCTATGCAGGTACAAATTAATGCTATTTACCACCCCTTATAGTTTTGTAAATAACAAACCCGTGCTGGATTTTGCTAGTATTTCAAGTTCTTCTACTCCTTTCATTCTCCACAGTTCAAGCTAGGTCCTTTTGTTTTCCCAGCTGCAGGAACCTTCTAGATGAGGTAGAAATTTCTAATATAGCATTAGCTTTGTCCATCAGAAACTTTTCTATTTGAATTTCTTCCAAATATGAGGATGATGCATTTCCTATGAGGTTTTCTTCTTTCTGTGAGTTGACTACGTCTGTGTTCTCTTATGCTGCAAGTGGCAGATTTTCCTCAAGTGATAATGGTAGCAAATATCAGTATCAACTCTTTGGAAATAAAATAATCTGTTAGTTTCCAGAAAATGCCACACATATTTAATCATCTAATTCTATGACAATTAGAATAATGAAAGGGTATATACTTAGGACTTTGGATCAAGTTGTGCATCCTCCAGTGCTTGCAAACTGCCTCTTGTGTTAAAGGATCTGTCTGACTAAACTCTCAACAGTTTGGCTAAGAAAAAGGTGGAAGGACCATGGATTCTGGTCTTTGTGGGGAGGATATCTTTCATTAGTTGATAAAATGCGGCTTTGTCAGTGCCTGTGCCTCTTTAACCAGGATAAGAAATAGGTTCTTGTAGGCATTGCATGTTTATAGGACTGAAATCTTTGTGCTCCCAAGCTGAGTCTGAAAGGTGAGGTGTGGAGAACCTGTGTATTCTGCTGTGTCAATGCACCTTCCTTAATCTGAGCTGATCATATCATTTATGTGCAGTGCAATAAATAGACATCAGTAGGCAGCATTTCCTTATGAATTGTTCCACTTATTGATCAATAAACTTTCTCACTGACAGTCTTTAAATACGTGCCTAGTTTAATATCAGAGCCTTTGTACAAATAATTTGTGTAATCATTGTTGCCTTTTCCCCTGGTGCTAATATTCCAAGTCTCTGAGAAGTCCTTAAGAATAATTTATGGTGGAAAAGAGTATTTTCTTCCATAAGTAATGCATCCCTTCACCAAAACTGGTACTAGCCTAAGAATCTGCTGTATGAGCAGTCTTGCTGCATGCTGGAGGCATGTCTGTATGGTGTGGGTAAAATCTTCTGAATTAATTTAAGGCCCCGAATATCTCTTGAGTGCATAACTTTACGGAGTGGTGATTCTTCAGGCTTTTGTTTCATAGGAGAGTTTATGATTTCCTTGTGCAGATGAAACCTCTGACCTCAGCATGTGTTCTTGTTGCTCGAAGATGCAATGTGAGCAATACAATTTTCATGAAAAATATTTGCCCAGGACCTCATTGGCTTCTGTGTTTTTTCAGGTGGGATTTTTATTGTTTTGTTGTTTTGTTTTGTTTTGTTTTGGTTTTTTTTTGACATATAAAGTCCTTTGTCCATCAGCTGGAAAGCAATTGCTAGACACAGCAGAAATAGCTTGGCTCCTCTTAAATAAGAAGCAGTTGTCAGGTGGAATTTTAAATACTACCCATCTTTAGAAAAAGGCTCTGAGGCTTGAAATTTCTATTTCCCACTATTGTCATACTTTGAAAAGAAAGAACAAGACCTCATAGAGAGTTATTTTACAAAAAGGAGGATGTGTGTTAGTGTCAAATGTCAAAGATGTATGAGGATATTGAAGATGGTATGAGGAGACTTGGGAGACGCAAGTTAATGCAACTGGAATGTTTTAGCCTTTTTTGTGAATGATAGCACTGCTGCATTGACATAACAATTCTGTTTCAAATATTTAAACTTCCACTGTGATAGCTTGCAAATGTTCAAGTGATATTTTGTTTCTTGGATAGACATTTCTCATTCTCATCCCCCTGGGGAAATTCTTTCATCTTAAAAAGTCTAGAAGTTCTTCCTTGTTGGTTATGTAGACACGCAGCATTTTCAGTGTTTAAATGTGATTAGGAAACTCTGTAATTTTAGTCTTGAATAGCCAATGTTTTGGATTTGGCTTCAAGAGTGAAGGGTGATTGTCTTTGAGAAGCAGGATCTGTTTCTCCCTTGTCCGTCTGCTCACAGTCAGCAGAGTACCTCTGCTTCACTTGCCTGGGTCCAATTCTGTCAAAATTGGGTTTGCCTAGAACTATAAACTGATGATGCAGGTAGATTTATGAATAAAATTGTAATGCAAGTTGCTTTTGACATGCATATTTACCTAGAAGAATTCTTTCTTTTTCCACTGGGCCTTGTGCTCCATTTTCAGTGGTTTTCTACCAGAAATAAGTACCTTATGTTTTCTTTTCTGATCAGCAAATGAGCAAATATCCTTATGACTTTGCTTTAGGATAGCTCTTTTTTAAATTTTTTGATGCTCTTCTTTTTACATCAATCATTTTTATCCACAAAACAGTTTGTCACTGGACTTGCACATGCTAATGTGTAATTTCCAACCCTTTCAGAAACATTTTTGTGTGATACAGTTTCCTGTGGCATTCGCCGTTAATTTCTCCTGCTGTGACACGTTTCTAGCACACACAAAATAAAGCTGTTTGGTTACTCACGCTGCTATTAAATTCAAACAATTCAAACCCTTCAGTTACTTCCCCATCTGCTACCAGAGGTAATTCGAAACTGCCTTTGCTTGGTTTCCCAACAGGGGCTGTTTATTAATCCAGCAGTCTCTGTCCACTGTGTCTTCTGTGGCTCAGTTCCAGCACAAATGCCTTCTCCAACCTGCCACTGTGGCAGGTGTGGCAGAGGGAACAGCTTTGCTACCATCTGGAATTATTTCTGTCCTTCCAACTCAATGAACTGCTAGGGTTTTTTATCTCTTGCCTGAAAATTTCATGACTGTTCTGCATATCCAAACTGCCCTTCCCTTCTCACAGTCTTTAGCTTTGTGTTTGGTGTGTGTTTTATGTTTGGTAATTTCCTATGGTTCTCACTATCGTGAAGCTTGAGCTCTTGTCTTCCATGCAAAATGGGTCTTACTTTGAAGATGCTCAACTGTGAGACACAATCAGCTGTGTAAGTTGTTTAAAACTCAGGTCCTATGTAAATAAAAGTCATGGAGACTGTAACTTCAAACCCCCTAAGAGTGCAATCTCTTCTATTGTTCTGTATAGAAATAATAATTAAAATGCTTACTACTTTTTTAGACACTAATTGTATATAATCTATAAATACCATTCAGATTTAGTAGACAGATTTGTGTTCAACCATTATACTCTTCAAAAAGCAGCCAGTTCCAGGAAGAATAACGTTCATTCCCATCTTCAAAGTAGGGTTTTCGTTTGTCCTTTCTTCAAATTATAGGTGCTTAATTTGTGAACGGATCTCCTTGTGCAATCCCTACAGTATGGCCCTGCAAACAATATAATTGGGAAGAAATGTGGTTCAAAATCTGAAGGTTTGGATTTTAATCTAAATTTTTGCAGATTTGAATGTTTTTTCATTAGACTTACTGTGGCAAACCTTGGTTTAATCTTTTCCATTATTTTGAACAGCTATATAGTGTCAGCTAATAACTATACATAAAGGCTGAAATGCATTATTTCATTTTAGAAAGTTCAGGTTTCTATTTTTCTGTCTGTTTTAATACCATCCCAGTTTTTACCATAATCTAATTTAAAACAAATTGCTAAAACTGTTTTCAGATGCTTTGCTGTCTTTTAAAACAGTGTCCCTGCTCATTTTAAATAAAGTTAATCTTTGGTTCATCCAATCTCTTACCTGGTTTGCTCACATACCACATGTTTAAATATTTAGTGTTTCAACTGTGAAAATAAAATGTTGCAGAACAGTGAAAAAAGATAGAGGATGGAAAGAAGAAATGGATTTCCTTTGTTGCGGTTCCAGGCTTTGCTCCCTTCTGTGTATGTGAGGATGTTTCAGATGATTGGAGATACATGACATGCTGCTGCCATCAAGGCAAAAACTCATCCATGAAGTCCAGTGCATTATGAATTTTGCTTGCAATTTATAAAAGCCAGGATAAAGGGCACTGAACTTTAATAAATTCTGTAGCTGTTTTTTTTTTTTTTAACAAAACAAACTCCAGTGAGATGAATAGTATACTCCAGGCTTTACCTTGCTGTCATCCATAGTGGTTTTGTGTTTGAATTGAATTTTTTTTTTATCCTATTAAACATTTGGCTTTTATTTATATATTGGCACCTATGCAGCTTGGTTTTGTAATTATAAAAGGTTGCTAAACTGGAATTTAACTGAGAGTAAGAAAAATGTAGAAAAGATGAGTTACATGTAGTGCTATGCAATCAAATTGATGCTTTAGAGCCTGAAAGGTTATTAGTTTGTTAGTTTTGCTAAATCCTGCTGTTAGAACTTGGACCTTCAAAATACAATCTTCAAAATACATGCTTCAGGCTAGTCTGGGTGTTCACACCAAAACCAAATAGCATGTTTGTACCTCTCCTGAACCAGCATGTGACTGGAATTGTCTTCTGGTGTTTCACTCAGATCACTGCTATTAAAAGGTGGAAGAGAAATGGAAAAGTTTGACGCATTTTCATTAGTGGTGAACCTGCTGATTGAGCTTAAGACAGCTGTTGGAAATCTTAAGACACCTGCTAGACATCTCTGCCATGTTTCCTAATTTGTAGACTGGGTCTGGTAATCTCAAGGAGACCACTGATACTGAGGCTGGCCTTGCTCTTAGGAGGAGAGCTGGGTTAGGAAGTCTGCTCAATGCATTATTGAAGATTTCACTGACCCTTAGGCTGTGCTTTGGAGGAAAAGGTGTTTGTTTTACACTGCAAAGCTCGCAAAGGCTTCTGGTGGAGTGCTGCTTCCCATCCATTGTGCGTGCTACCCAAAAGTTGCTGTGTCAATGGGGAAGTTTGAGCAGGTGCTCATTCTAGGTGCTAGCACAGGAATCCCTAGAGATTTGCTGTTTTGGGATTGGTCTTCTTTCTCTCTGCTGAAACCTCAAATTTTGCAAGACTGCTCTAATTGTGTAGATCGTGTTCACTGTATCAGAAGCCACACAAGCTGAGGTAGTGGTGTCTCTTGTATTTCACGTGTGAAGATGTGTATTCCCATCATGTGATCCAAAAATGTGAGACACGTGGATGGGTTCCCTCAGACTTGAAGTGCCTGCATCTCCAAAGGGGCTCATCTGTGTGTGGTGGGCAGATGAGGAGATGACTTTGAAGCTGCTGCAGGAGGCACCTGCCAGTTGCCTTTTCCATTGCTGGAAAGCAATGAAGATTGTGTTAGCACTCTGCATGGCAGCGCAGTCGGAGTAATTCATTCACTGGGGTGAACGGGCTGGATGAAGCTGGTTTTGAACAGAAATTCCTCAGTTAACCTAAGCTGCAAAAAGTGGGGGGAGGAGGATATTGTTTGGAAGAGACAAAGATGTATAGCTTGGACACTGAGTTGCAGATGCTGTCTTTGTCTGTATTCATCTGCATCCTCACTGCACTAAAAAAAGCACTTTTAGGGGGTTGCATCAGTATTTTTTTTGGTATAGAAAACCTGTATGTTTAAATGCAGAACTCTTAAACCACGTGAATCCAAACCTGGCATTGTCTGCTTTGGGCCATATTTCTGTGTTAGTTTGTTTGATTTGTTTCTAATGCTTTAACTTTTCCCCCATCTTGTATAATTCTCTCACCATTTCCTTGGCTGAAGTGAAACTTTGCCAGTGGTATGGAAATACTCAGTTTTGATGAACTGTAATTTGCAAAGCATTGCTCAGTTGGAGTTCTGCCTTCCTCTGCTTCTGCTGCAGAATTGACAGGTGTTCTTCTTTCAAGTAGGAGAGATCACCTCCAAACAGGTGCTGTCCAGGGTGGGAATGGGGAACACATGTCTAGGCATGCTTCAAGGCTTATCTAGGAGTGCAGACTCTTTTTGTGAGAGGGAGCTGGACTCATGCCTTTAGCCAAGTGTTATTTAGTGCATGTGCCGAGTGAGTGTTTTGAGAAACATCTTATAAGATGACAATACATAAGGAGAAAACAAGCCAGCTTCAGTAATTTTTGGATGTAGCTGTATTATAGGGGAAACAAGCCAAGGGACACTGTGAAGGACATGAACAGCACGTGTACAAATGAGTGCTGTTGCTTCTGGTGTGCATGAGGCGAGATTTCCTTTAGAAATCACAGTGTGGAATACGGAGAAAACTGTTTCTAACTGGGATTTCTAAGACCAGTTTTAATGAGCTGGCTAGAAATGCTTCAGACTGTCCTCGCTGAAAACAGTGTTTGAACCAATAAAACCAACACTGACTTCTTTGAGAGATAAGGGTGATGTGGTGGTGGTGGTACTGCAAAGAAATGGTTGGTTTTCGTGCCACTATGTATTTGGCCCTGTCACATCTTCCTGCCCTGCAGGGGTCAGAACAAGTCACTGTAAGGTTGGGTGATCTGGTCCATGTTGTGGTTTTAATTCCTAGCTTCTTATTAATGTGCTTTGTACATCATGGAATTCTTACTGTTTCCTTTGAGGCTGCATCCTTCACAAAACCAAAAGTAATCTCTGCTATTGGAAAGTGACTTCAGTTTTCCAGGAGAGCCCTGTTTGTATCTGGATAAATAAACAGAATGAGGATTAAATTGAAACAGGGTTAAACTAGGTGAAGGTGGAGGTCTAGGGCCAGGGGGAGAAGTGCTTATGGGAGATCAAAGGTGCAGTTAGTTCAGTGCCTTGGTTCTGGTGTCATCTCTGATCTGTATCACAGAAAAGGCTCAAGGACAAGGTGAGAATAAAGGGATATTCCCCCCTACACATATCCCTTTGCTCTTCTGGCCTGTGTAGTTTTCAGAGGTGGATTTTACCTTTATTCTGCGTCGTTCTCCCAGATGTGCTAAGAGAGATAAGGTTTCTTAATCTTCAAGCCATCTATCCTAGGCTGTGAATTACCTTGAATTTTCCCACAGAGAAGGAAGATGATGGTGTTTTGTTGTAATTTTTAGGTTTTATTAATTGGTTTAATATTTCAAAAGGTATTCAGAAGTGCTGATAAACAAATCAAATTCCTTGAAAGCAGCTTCTCCAAGTCAAGTGAGAGATAATGCCTTTTCAGTTTGAAATTGCTGTTGTCTACAGGAGCATGTTGTTCTTGCAACGCAGAAGCCAAGAAGCAAAATGCAATCCCTTTTACATCTCACTTTCATCAGGTGTTACTTCAGTTCTGTCTTAAGTGTGGGATACAGGCCAGAATAGTTAGAGGATATGTAAAACCAACAGAGATATGGAGAAGTATTCTAATTGGAAATGACATTTGAAAGTAAGTGGGAATAGGATAACATGCCTATTTTTCTGCTAGATTAAAACAGTGCTTACAAGTTACTAAGTCAAACAAAGTAATGTGTTTTAAAAATTCACACCAACTTACAGGCAAACCAGGAAAGATTCAGGAGGAGATAAGGGAACTACTGTGTTTAAAGTGAACTTTTTTTCATAAGTTCTACTCAGTTCATGGTTTGGGTGCTTTTTTTTCCTTTGGATTAGTTTTCAGCAGTTTATTGGATGACAGGATTCACTCACTGAGAGGAGAAATTTTAACGTGAATCTCAGAGTCTGCTTTTCCACTGCCTTATACCATGTGTAAACGCAGATCTGTATGAAATGTCACTAAATCAGAGCAGTAACTGTATGTTTACTTTGTGCACTATGCAGGGTGGAACTGAGTCTGCCTCAGTTAGCTCTTGATAAGTAAATTGCTCTGAACAGCTGAAGAAAGCAATGCTGACTAGATGATGAGCTTAAATATGGCCCTCTAAAATACCCAATGTAGTGCATTTGTCAGAAAAAAAAGTACCAGCTTGCGTTGCTTATAGTCTTTAAGTGAACCATTGTTAAATAGCTACATTAAAGAAAAAATAATCTGTCTTCAGAGTAAAAAAATCACAAGATTTATGGTTCAGCTTTATCCAGAAATTCCATTGTCTTTGCCTGTGACCTAAATATAAATCAGGGAACAACAAGGGAGAAGCAGGTTTGGAGATTTTACCTATTGCATTGTAATCAGCTGACACATACACTGTGATGACTAATGGTGCTAGATCAGACCCTTATGTACAGAAGAGGAGGAAACAGCATATAGTCTAATTGATTATTTTGAGGCTCAAATACCACTAAGTAATATTTTGGGTTTTATCGGTATTGCAATGCTGTTTGAGGTAGCAGGCTTTTCACAGACTTGTTCCTTTTTACTGTAGAAAATACGATGTATTGACATTTATTTGTAATAATATGCTTTCATATTTAGACCAAAGTATTTCAAAAACAAGCTAGCTTATTTTCAAAGTCCTAGCGTATCTTTTAAGATGTTGATGTAATTGAAGTCTAGAGAACTGTTGGAACAAGAGTAAGTAAAGGTTGAAATTTCTGGGGTTTGTCTCCCAATGCAGATATAGTGATTTTCCTCCTGGAATTGCTATGGAATTGAGATAGGCATTGAAACAGAAAATGTTCTTCAAGAAAGGGCTTTAAAATTTGTGTTGTTTGAGGCTGCGTACAGTTGTTCCATTACAGCAGTATTGCTCTGTTTTCTGAAGTCCTGGAACACCAAGGCTCATCATACCTCTTTGAACAGCTTCTTCCAAAAGACCAGTCCTCTTCCTTTGGTCTCTGATCTAGGCTGGATTTTCATGTTGCATTGCTGTGTGATGGCTTGAAAACAGGTAGTTTAAATTATGCTGGGGAGAACAGAAGAGTAACTATCAAGAACACTCCATGGATTCCTGTGTTGCATTGAAGGCAAGGATTTATAGAGTTTTTGATACCTGGACTGGGCACTGAAAAGAGTAGTAGAGCTGGAAATCCTTGAGACATCACAGTGCAAGTGATCAGACTTGGTGGCTTTGACATTAGTCCTGCCAAGCAGATACAGCTCTATACCAGCAGGTAAAAACAGTGGTGACTGGTGGTGGGGCTGGTCTAGGGCAGGGCTTCTGACTTCTGGCTTTTGCTGATGCTTGAGCCAAAGACATAGGCTGAAAGCTTTTCTGAAAGAAATGGTCAGAGCATGGAAAGTGTATGCATGTTTTAACCATCTCCATGGCCTCCATATTGAACACAAATTATGAAGGATTAACTTTCTCTATTATGACAGGATGTTTCCCATGTTTTGTTGACAGGAAAACTAAATTACTTGATTAAAATAAGGAATGCCAAGGCAGGAATAGAAAATGAACCTGTGTTTTATAGATCTTAATTTAGTGACTTGACGTTTAAAACATGCATTTTCCTAAGCATAGAGGAGAAAGAGGGTATACAAATCTTCTCATGATAGCAGACACATCAGGTTTTTAAGTCTTGTACATGAGATTTGTGTGCTTTGCACTATGTCATACCAGCAAGGAAGGGAGATATTTTTCACAGGAAAGCAACATGTACATCAAATGTGATGGCTTATGGAGCACTGCATTGCATCACCCACCTCTGAAGTGGTCTCTGAAAAGAAGGACCAGTCAGAGGTGAGACCAGGTTGTAAGTGGTTTGGCAGATCTCCATGGATTGGAGGGTGAGCTGCAGGAGATAAGGTTTCTGGCCTCACTTGGAAATCAAATAAAGGGTTACAGCAGTTCCAGCTAAATGGGAGGTTTGCAAGCTTTGCAGAGCAAGGGAGGCCAGTTAGCAGCACATTCTGGGTTACATTAGGGGGTTACATGTGCTGTCTTGGAGTTGTATGCAAGCACTGCTTCGACAGTGCACTGGCTGTCCCCTAGTAGCATCTGACAGCACTTCTTCCCCTTTTCAGTCTGGGAACCACAGACAGCTGGTTTTATCTGTGTCCTTCAGTCACTTGTGCAAAGAAGCAAAGTGTGGGATTCTTTCCTGATGTGAAGGTTATTGAGCAAGTTGCATATTGCTGTAATCTTTAATGTGTTATAGTGGGGAAAGAGCCAAGGTATGAACACTTGGAAGCCTCATAAGCATTTCCTGAAAGCAAGAAGGGACCAGTAGTTCTATTCATGCTCCCAAAATGGTGCAAGAGAGTGAATAAAGTGAAAAAAAAAATTCTGAAGGCTGGAGGGATGCAGATGAACCTTTTAGGTTACTAGGCTAAATCTCTGCCTGGAGATTAGGGGGTGAGCAATGCCAGATTTAACTCCATCTCTTCGCAAAGCATTGCTTCAGAAAGCATCTAGAGCATATCCCAGGAGTCTTTTGTTGGCTTATTTTGCTTTGAAGACTTCAGCAAAAGTTAAGGAAACTGTGCTCAGAAAGAGGGGACACAGGTATTAATTACACTGCTGTTGGGGAAAATAAGTGAAATTTACAGTAACAAGGCCCACATTTTACTGCTAAATAACAGGATACACCCAGGCATTTCACCAACTGCTAAGTTTTTTGTGGGCTCTGAAAAGACAGTTTTACTTCTGCTGTTCTTCTTATGTTCTGAAAATACACATTGCTGTGATACTCCTGTCTAGTAAATTTTGTGCTCAGGACCCCTGCTTGGAGAGAACTGTCTATATACCATTGCAGCCCAGGCCTTACTTTAAAAAATGTGAGTGGGAGAGAATTTGCTGTGAAGTTTTAGTAAAGTGAGAGATAAACCATGCAGGTAAAAGGTTTCTGCAAGCTCACAGCAGAATGGGGCTGTGTTCTGACAATTTGGTGCTGTGATCAAGCAATGTTGCAGTACTGAAATACTTCATGAGTGCCAAGCTAGGATGCTTAAAGTGAAAACTGTTGACAAATTTTTTTTATAGCTTTAAATTTTTTATAGCTTTAATTTCCATCAAAATATCAAATTACTGAAGCCCTAAAAGGATGTTTGCCAGTAGGCCTGTGCCTGCTGTTACACACTTCCTGCTGCTCTTTTTGGCAGTGAATTCATGATGACTTCAGAAAAATAAGCTTAAAGGAATTTTTTGGGGGATGAAGAATGAGGCCGATTAATGACTTTGTCAAAGCAACAGGTTAAAACTTCTTTACAGTTGTCCTATTGTGTGTGATACTTCCTAAATAATCCAAAGTAAATATTGGTAGCAGTGTTTGCATCCAGTCAATCTGAATGGCTTGCTGGTGAAAGCAGCACTGAACACGTAAAACTGGGTGCTGAACAGTGTACTTCTTCATTGCTGCAATGTTTGAATCCTGTTTCCTTTAATATTTTTTCACTAACAACCTAGTTGAGAACAAGCTAATTTTTATTGAAGTATACAAGAAATACCAATGTAAAGGAACACATGAAAAGTGGCCTGTATTGCATCACAGAGAAATGGACTTGATTTGGATAAAAATAAACTGAAAGCCAGGGTTTCCCATTAGAAGGGTGATTTAAGACATTCAGGAAGAGACTTGGAGAGTGGCAGAGGCTGGGATTATGACAGGTGAGGCAGCTGGGAAGGAATCACCACTGCTGTTGTTAGCTATGTGCTCGGAAGCACGATGGTTAACGAAGAGGAGGTGGGTCTGGTGGGGCTGCAAATGAAGTGCAGTATTCCCTGAATAAGCTGAGTTGGAAGGCACTCACCAGGGCCTGCACATGATCATCCCTAACGTGGGATTGATCATCCATCAATCCCACGTTGTGCTGCATGTGGATAACATCAGATGGATTCCAGGAGCGCTGGTCATCGTCTTTGGCAGCTGATGCACCTGTCTGCTGGAGGTTGGTAGCAAATTGGTGAGGTTTACTCATGAGGGAACTCTCCACAAAGTACTTCCAGAAGCTTCCTAAGAGATGAAAAATGTTCATCCGTGCCTTGTTGATTTCTTTTGAATCAAGATTACTTTCTGGCAGAAAGCATTTAGAAGAAGTAGTTTAGAGAGTAGCAATTAAGATGTTTCTTCATCAGGGACAAGTTTGGAAGGGTATCGTAAATTTAGAGAGTTTGGTGCTAATCCAGATAATGGGTGACTTACCATAACTGTTGCTGTATAAAACTTTATGGTGTGAATGCCTTGGTAAATGGTTTTCCCATGCCATATGAAAAGCCTGGGCAGGCAGTGGAAGACTGAATTTTTTTACATGACTTGACTTGCTCCCTGAGCTCTTCTCTGCAGGGGGCATCCTAAGTTTTGTCAAAATGCAGTACTTTTTTATAGTGATGTTTTGTGATGAGTATCTCTGTCTGGTAAAGAGCCAGCATCTGTGACCTTGGAGCCTGTGTCTAGGTTGTTGTGTGTGTGGTAGAGTCTGAACCAATTGAATTACAGCCTGATGGTTGTGCAGAAGTCACTACTTATCAAGCAGCAAATTCTGGATTTTCTCTTACCAATGAGGTCTTTTACCTGAACCAGCCTGCTGACAGGACTGTTTAGAGTATAAGAAACCTCTCCTTAACTGGAGGATGACAACCTCCAGTTGCGCCTTAGTTAGTCATTGGTGTAACTCAGGTGAGAAATAAATTTATATTTTAGTTATTTGGTGGAGTCAAAACACATTCTATCCTAGAAGAAAATGTAAAGCAAGGAAGACACAAGGAAATGTATTAACAATTAAAAGTAATACTACTTTTCAGTATACAATGATACTTTGAGGTTAGCTGTCCCTGACCCATGGGACACACCTGACCACATATTGTATCAGGGCAGTTCCCTAGCTGAGGTTGTGGCTCACTTCCCATCAGATTTTGGCCAGGCTGGCTCAACTATGATTTTTGGGTACTGCCTACATTGTTGTTGTTCTCTGGCAGCATTTCATCCTTAACCTCTGCAAGATCCAGACAGAAAATTTGACCTCTCCATGTGTGTTGCGGGATGCTAGTCACATCTTGTGCTGTAGAAATACTTCCATAAGATGAAGATAAACTAAAGGCCTGGTGTGAAAAAAAAAGTAGTGTCTCCTTCTTTGAAGCTTTTCTTGTATATGCACAGAAAAAGAATTCCTTTTACTTTCAACTTGCACAGTCTCTGAATATGTGTGTTAATATGCTGGGGTACCTATTGGGGAGTGCACATGATACCAAATTATCATCTTCTTTTTTAGGCAGTGATGCTGACTTTCTGAGCTGTCCCTGTGTCTGCAAAAGAAAGAAAGAACCAAGAAATTACCACAGTATTTGTTACTCTGTTGATTTTGTTTGAACAGCCCTTCCACCCTTAATGCAATCCTCTTTTTACCCTCATAAAGGCGTTATGCCTTTCAAAGTGTGTTCAAGGTTCAGGTATGTGACAGTGTCATTGTGTATAAAAGTGTGGTTTGTCTGTGCTGTGCTCCATAATTAGAGTTCTCTGGTTGCCTAGGAAGAGGGTATTGCTGTTTAGTATGTCAAAGTTGAATTTCAAAGCCTCAAGAAGAGTGAATGATGAGGAATTACTTATCCCAGCTAAAGGGAAGAGGAGGAAGCTGGCGATACCAGAAGATGCTGAGATCTTTGCCCTGCCTGTGCATTTCAGTCTCTGTATCCTTGGCTGTCAGTTGAAGATGATCTCCTGTAAGTTATTCCATGAGCTGTCCTTTTACAGCTTTTAATGACACATTTTATTCTGCTACTAGAAATTATGAAATTCTGAAGAGACCATTTGCTACATCAAGACCATGAAGAAAATTGGTGTTAGAGACCCTGTGAGAGTCATATTTTTGGTGGAGCTGTCTTTTCCTACAGGGTATGAAAATGTTTCTGAGTCTGATTAAAGAATATGAGCAACGATTTTTCAGAATGGCTTTCTGGTAGGATTATAACTATAACAGCATACTCTGGGGGTAGTCAAGAAGTGAAATATAAATGTCATTTTTCTCCATATATATTCAGCTTGAAATTAAACTGCATATTTTTACTGATGAGACTGCTAGAACAACTGATAGATTGAGAAATCTGTTACAAGTGAGATCAGAGTTCTTTCCAGAAAAAGCACTCCATTTTAGTATGAGGTTTCAGAGTTGCTGTAGAGTCTATTGAATTGAATTATTCCATAGCTTGGACTGATTTCTTCCATGCAAGGCAACAGTCCAGCATCAATAACCATTACTTATTGTGGCCTTAGAGGTAAAGAAACCTTGGTCTGAAATGCCCTTACTGTTGTTGTCCATACTGTTATTTTCCAGTAAATGCTGTATTATGAGGAAAAGAACTTGGAAAGTAACAAATGCATTTTTTCATCTGCAGTTGATGAAAGACAGCAAAAAAAGGAATACTCCATTTGGGATGGAATTTAGGCATTCTCTCATTCAAAAATAAAAAGTTTTGCTTCAGTCATTGAAAGTGTATTATTTCAGTAATTGCAAACTATATCAAACCCAAAGTATATATTTAAAACCTAGATGTTACATTTAAAGTGACATGTAAATAGCAGTACTGCCATCTCCCCATTGTCTTGCTCTCCAGAAGTGACCACGTGCGGAGTTAGAGGGAAGAGCAAGAACATACCTGCTAGCTGTTTTGCATGCTCTTGCAGTTATGTCACCCACTAAAACAGACATAAACTGTGCTTGTCTTTCACTGAAATACTTCTGAAGTCTTTTGGTGCTGCTGAATGGAGAGATGCATGCTTTTTCAGGACCATGAAAAATGTCCATCTAGTTCCGTTCAGAAAGCGTCTCAAGACAACCTCTAAGCATTTCTATTCTGTGAGTTTTTCTATACCTTGAGAGTTTTCTAACTTATGTCTGGGTCATTTTATGAATAGTGTATTTCTTGTAAAGGATTTATTTGTGGGGAGCTGAATGCACCCATACAGAATACTGTACTTTACTGAAGCTACACATATTAAGATTTTTTGTTGAAAGCTTACCTCTCTGTGATGTCTGAAGTACAGATTTATTTATTTATTTTAAATTTCATTTTTAACTGCTTACATCACATATTTCAGTTTTTGGTGGTAAGGACTTAGATCAGAAATAGGAGTTGTGGGATGGAAACTCCTGAGAAAAAGTCAAGATCAGCTGGAAACACTCAAGAATTAAAGTATATTCCATCCTCCAGTGTTTTAAAGCCACTTCTCTTGTGGAGGTAGTTGTTGCAACCTATACTTGTTCAACAGCCTATTCTAATACGATTTTGGTGTGAATCTATAGATATTGTCTGTTAATCCCTTTGGGTCTTCTGTTCTGTAAACCAACCATGTAAAATTATTTTCCTCTAAAATAATACCTTTCAGGCATTCTTGAACAATAGAACGTGTAAATGTAGATTGATAGTTGAACACATATTAAAAATTAATGTTATTTCTTAGTGAATTAAATAATATGGGAAATATTTTATGAAATGGACATGTCTTGTTAATTTAAGTATAACAAAAATAAGTCTTTTTCTGTTACTTACATTACCTGGAAAGTATGGTAATCTTACCACTTTGCAGAGATCTCTGTCAGAAACAAAACCATTATCACTACTTTTTATTAAATAAATAAAATTTTTAAAAATTCTTCAAGAGATAGAGGATACTTCTGACAAGGTTATGAAAGCGTATTTCACTGCAATGCCAATTTTGCTGTCTGCTTCAGGAAGAGTATCACCTGGATGATTAAATGATTACTTCACCTGTACATGCCCTGAAGCACTGAATCATTTTTTGGCTTTTAGGAGCAGAAGTTTGGTTTTTAGTAGTCATAAGCAGGCAGTGATATCTGAAAATGTTCGCTTAGACATTATATAGAGAATATGTGGGCTGGAACAATATTGCTCTCCAGACTGAACAAGGAACAATAGTTGTGGCACAGTTAATCAAGGACATTTAAACATGGCTTCAGCAATTTCTTACAACTAGATATTTTTTTCTTACTATATTTCTTCCCTTCATAGTTATTAAATTTACTTATTTGCTTTACATAACATAGTATAACCACATTGACTTGTAGAATTTTTGTTTTCCTTACTGTTACTGTCTTTTCACATTAGTTGTGGTATTTTTCATCTTCAGTATTTTAAAAATCAAACTCTTATTTTGTAGCTTTGGAACTTGGTATTTTATCTTCTAATCCTTTTTTGGAAGAAAAAGTAATGTTTGGTAAGGGGTTTTATTTGGATTTTTACATTTTCTGCACCAGAGTAAGATGTCAAATACAGACTGTTTAGAATGAATTTATAAAAATAGTCTGCAGTGGGGTAGATTGGGTTAGACAGAACAAGGTATAGCAATAAGGAAACATTGTTTTCAATGTGTTTCAGTAAGGAAACATGTTGTTTTCAATGTGTTTCAATATTCTGTGTTCCATTTTTCTATCTAAAGTATAATCCTTTTGTCATCAGAATTGCTTAGGTTGAACTTGGTTCTCCAGATGTTTTATAGAAGCTTAAGTTCTAAATTCTTACCCATGTGCTCAAAACAGGAAAAGTCAGAATGTGAATAGGGCGCAGTGTGGCTGTGACCCTGGTTCAGTAGCTTACAAACATTTGTGAGATAGTAAATTAAAATTACAGAAAGATACTTCTTGAATGCACTGACCAAATGAACTTCCTTGAACACTTGCGTAACCTTTCTTACACAAAGCAATTATGTGTGGGAAAACAATTTGTGGGAGTTTACTCACCATTACTCACAGGAGAATAAATTGATGAATCTGACTGATAAACAGGCTGCAAAGTTCAGACAGTACTATTAGTCTCAGCCAAAGTTACTGTTTCAAAGCAAACTGTGGACTAAGATACATAATCTGAATAGTGAATCCTGTGCTTGGAGTGTGAACATCTGAGTTTTAACATAGTGTTATTTATTGTTATTTATTTATTATTTATTTATTATAAAACATGCAACATATAAAGACAGGGTACATTTTTGGTAGGTGGTCAGCAGAAGAGTAAAGTTAATGAAAATATTTTTAATTCCTTGTTTATGACTAGCACTGGCCTCAGAAGAAACAAATATCTATATGTATTTTCAGGCTTCCACATGCTTAATATCAACTGAAGATTAACAGAATGCAAATATTTTCCTGTAATACTTGACTTATTTTGCAAATGCACTTTGGGATTTTGACTGGCTTGCTCAGGTAACGTGGATATATGATTTTACTTGCATGGGAACTGGTAAAAGTTCAAATTTGAATTTCTAAATGCATCTGGAATTCATGAAACCATGCTCTCAAGAAGTCAGAATTAGCTTACTGCTGAGGTCCATGTACGTGTTGCCCTAAGCTGACCCATTTGAACCTTAAGTAACTAAGTGTGGGCTCCCCTGTGGACAAGAATTTTTTTATGTTTTCAAGACATTTTAAAAGTGACCCCATTCTGTGACCATGTTCAGGGTGCTTCCCTAATGCAGGGCAGACTACTGTCTGTCTCAGTCTGGATGTCTTGCTGATTTCACCATCTATTCTTTAATTCCTGGAAAGGACAGTGAGTGGGATTGGGATGTAAGAAATGATGGCAAGGATCCATCCCAGCCTTTTTGAGGTGTTGTACATGTTGCAGGGGTACTCTTTAGGCTCATATTCAAAGGAGTCTTGCAAACTTTTTAATTCATATAAATATATACATATGTATGTAGGAAGAATTCTTTTAAATTTGTGTGCATGTATCTCATCTTTCTATCTGTATCTATCTCTATCTCTATATCGTCTGTATCTGTATCTATATAATCTATATTTGTATCTATATCATCTATATCTGTATCTATTTATATTTACATATGTGTGTATATGTAATTCATTCATTCATGCCTTTTTCCAGTTAGGCTTTCACCTATAGTCATCTGCTCAATTAATTATCCTCTGTGTACAGCTCTTCAGGGTAAAGAGGTTAAAACACAGTACGGCTTTTCTTCTCAGAGTTCAACACTACTTAATTGATACATTGGAGTAGGTAAGTAGTGTCCTTACCCTTGTGTCGGGCACCAGCTGTGCCACTGATTTGAGTGGTGGTTATTAAAAGTACCAGAAAGATTAAACTTGTCTTCATCAAATATTGTAACCACCTGAACGCAGACCTTTGTAGCTAACTTATCTCCTTGAATCTGAGTGAAAGGACTTGTATCAGTCATATCTGGGCTTCAAGACAGCTCACTCACTTTTATTACAAAGAGATCCTTCAGTCACTAGGACTTCTTTCTTGAACTGTAGAAGTTAGCTCTTTGAAGCACATTGTTAAAAATGGACTTACAGGACCAACCTGCCCCTCTGCCCTCTGTGCAAACTTGAGTGTTCTCACTTGGGCATTCTATTTGAGGGCTTGAAGATGAAAGATCTGCACTGGACTTGGGCACAGGCCTTGCATGCTGAAAGGAGTAGTTAAGTGTTATTTTAAATCTTGCTGAATTTGTGCAGCTGCTTAGAATTGTACGGTCACAGGATGGCTTCATTTGAAAGGGACCTTGAAAGCTGATCTCATCCAAACCCACTGCAATAAGCTGGGGCATCTTCATGAGCAAACACTTGGCAGAGATGAGCATCATCTTACCTCGAGTCAGGTCCTCCTTTGACCATCCCTCCACATAGGAGAGCTGAGGAGGGTTATTCTTACTGTGCAGAGTACAGGAGGGCAAACCAACCTTAACATGAACAGGGAATTTAAATTTCTCTCCATTTTTGGCTGCCACCAGTAGTTTTCTTTCTCTTCCTTTGCACTTTTTTTTAATGTTCATCTCTTCTCCTTGTAGACTGTAAGATGTCCAGGGCAGACACCACTGCCTGTAGCTTAGCAAACTTAAGTTCTACACAGTTCTATGAATTTTAGTAAAATTTTTAATTTTTATAAAACCCCAATAGACAACAAAACAAATCAAAACTACAAAAACTCTACAAACAAACCAAAAAGTAGAAAAACCCCACTCCAAAACCAAACAGGATAACAAGCCACACTTGGACTTGCTGCTGGGCTTTTTGGGATTGAGTGAGAGGGAGAGGACATCTCAGGAACTGAAAAACTATTCCTGGCCCAAATCCTGATTGTTTCAAAATCTGCCTTTTTGAAGACAATAGAAAACTTTTCCTCTCCAGGAAAGCAGATTTCCCCTTCAACTTATAAAGAGCAAGGTTTCACATGATGTAAAGTAATTACTTGGTTAGTAGATATAATAATTTGGATGTGTATTAATCATTGCATTGAGTCCAATACGTATGTGTGTATGGGCGTGTTTGCATATGTGCACATGTATTTTTCTGTGGTTTTTTCCTTCAGGTGACTTTCAACTCCCTGTTGAAAGTTCATAAGGGATGAAATTAAACTTTATTTTGCAAGCTGCATAAAGAATATGGGACGAATCAAGTGGTAGATGAGCAAGTTAGAAAAGGAGGACCTGTTTAGAAAGTTTTTATGTCTTTGTAGGAAACCCTGTAAAGCTCAATAGTCTTTTTTCATTGTAAACATTGCCACTGTTTTCTGAAATTCTCTGTTTTTTTCTGTGTGTGGCAGTTGGGCACATGGGTGTCCTACACCAGGTAGTGCAGATGCAGTTGAGCAGTAAAAACCCATGTGGAACCTCTCAGAGAACATGTACAAGTTGTGTCTGCTCAGGTATGTTATAGTGATTCCTTTACTGTTTGCCAGAAAAAACCAGCATGTTTGTTGAGGCAAATTTTTTACTAGGTATTATATCTTGACCTGTTTACCACTTGTAAATGCCAGAGAAATTACTTTAAATCACCAGATCACATAGTATCTGGACAACTTTCATTTAAAAGGTGCATTATAGGTAGTTCCTTTCTCTCTGTTTATTCCCCCCACTGCCCCCACACCTGTATATGACCTGTCTGATTTGGCTGGAGAAATCTGGCAGGGGGAAAAAACCTAGATATGGGAATTGTGTTTTGCTGGGGGCGGCGGGGGGGGACTTTAATTCTCCAGAAGCTCTTTTTGTGAGAGGGACAACTTGCTTTCCTGCTGCAGGTGGGTACCAGGCACTTACAGCATCTCCACACTTTTAATTTACATGTTTGCAAGATTACACTTCAGCTCAGTAACCCTGTCAGAGATATGTTCCCTGTGAGTGACTTGGAGTTGATGCTTTGTCTCTTGTGGTGAAACTGTAGGATTTAGGGCCACAAATCAAATGCCATTTCTCTGCCTCCAAGCCTCCTTAGTAGCCTCCCTAGTAGCTAACACATCCCCTGGGAAAGTACTGTCTCTGTGGTCAGCATGGCAGAGTGAGTTCCTTCAGGACTTCTGTCCAACATCAGATGGAACCTTCTATGGAATGCACAGATTTTATCTGTAGACTAACTTATGTCATCTGAAGCAACATAACTTTTAGCAATGAAACCAGCCATATGTCTGGAGGCTTTAGGCAAGTTCTATGCCCTTCTTCAGATAAGTGCTTGTCATCCTTTCCAACTTTGCTGTGATTGTTTTGTAAGGACATGTGCTAAGGACATTCTCTGCTGAATGGAACCTAATAGGGCATTGAAATATTGATGAGTAAAAGGTTAATTTTTAATTCCCTATCAGTCTGAACTGCTAGAAATTCAATGTGCTTCTGTCCAAGAGACTTGTTGACATTATATGGTTTAATGTATCTGCAAATTAAATGAGCATGGAGCTACAGGATTTTATTTTGCCCAAGGCCAAGGTGCTTTGTGCAATAGAAGAAAATCATAGAATCATTTCATTTGGAAAAGACCTCTTTAATTATCAAGCCAACCATTAACCTAAAACTACCAGATTCACCACTAAGCCATGTCCATTAATGCCACATCTGCCCATCTTTTAAATACCTCCAGGGGTGGTGACTCCATTACTTCCCTGGGTAGCTGGTTCCAATGCTTGCAATCCTTTCAGTGAAGAAATTCTTCCTAATAGCCAATCTAAACCATCCCTGGCACAATTTGAGGCCATTTCTCCTTTTTGTTTTATTTGTTACTTGGAAGAAGAGGCTGACCCCCACCTGGCCACACCCTCCTTTCAGGGAGTGGTAGAAAGAAATGCAGTCCTCCCTGAGCCTCCTCTTCTTCAAGCTATATCACTTCACTACCTCAGCCACTTTTAACAAGACCTATGCTCCACACCCTTCACTTTGTTGCCCTTCTCTGGGCATGCTCCAGGACCTCAAAATTGTTATTACCATGTGCTACCATTTGTAGTTGTGCCAGTGTCCCAAATTCTGCTCTTGCATACCCTTCCATGGTCACCGCGTAATGCTGCGCCCATTGAGCTAAACCAGCCACAAGGTCTTCAAAAGCTCATGCCAGAGATCATATATTAATACATTATTATTGAGCACATCTAATGAATAATATAATGTAAGCACAGATACAAAACTTATGTAGTTGCACATTCCTTCTTTGTGCTGGATCATTGGCTTCCAGTCTTGAATGCTCACATTTCTGGGAGTGTCTTGGGAGACCTGAGCCACCTAGAGTGGTGGTTGTTTCACTTCTGTTCTCATTTGTGTTTTGGTTGTTTGATGGTTTTGCCTGATTAAAATGCATTAAATTTTATTATGTTTGTATTTTGAAATACATAAAGATGGTCACAAGTCCTGATTTTTAATAATGAGATAGAACTTAAGAAAATATAGTGGAAAAGAAATGCTAATACCTGCCTTTCATGGTCAAGTGTTATCTCATTGAAATGGATTAAACACACCTGACGTATTGGAGCCTCTTCATGCTCCAAGATAAAGTAACACTACGAGAAAAAAGGACAAAGAACTTCAGAAGGTAAGGATATGTTTCCTACTGCCTCAGGAAAATATATTATTCAGTGACCTCCCCTGTGCCTGACAGCCCAAATCCATCAGAGTCAGTGCTCAGGTTGCATTTCTGTTTGAGAGCTTGGATTGCATTTGCATGAACCACAGACTCTCAGTAGGTTTGGCCACAAGGAGAAGCTGCTAATGGTAGGTCACCAAAATATCTGCTTCACTGGCAGCTGTCCAAAAGATCAGTTCCATTTATGCATTTGCCATCAAAGCATTGTGAGGCCATCTCTGGCATTATAAGTTTACCTTATAAACCTTCACTGCCAGAAGAAGCAAACTTGGACTGTTTCACTCTTGCATCCTTAATGGGTTTTTTTGTGGGTTTTTCTTTTTTTTTTCCTGCAAAACCAGGGAGATGATTGCTAGTATATGCACAGTAATAAAGCTTGTCAGACACAGACAGTCAGAATTCTTCTGAATTCACATTTAATTTATTCACAGCACAGCACGCAGCAGAGCTGATGGCAAGTTAATGTGCTGCACTTTAATGAGATAACTGTTTGCCTCCCAGGTTTTGAGGTTTATGGTAGTTTTATTTGTCAACCTGGCCAAAGCCATAAGGAATCACAGCTCTATACTAAAATATTTTATTTGCTTAGCTGATGCTTTTGCCAGAGGAGAAATCAGTGCAGTAATTAAATAGCACTGCTTTTATTTTAGAACAGGAATGGGGTGGGTTTTTTTGAGTTTACAATATGTCCTTGTCAGAGTTCTGGCTCACAAATACTACCTAGATAAAAATATTCTATTCAAAAGTTTCCGGTTTTGCTGGAAGTAGATTTCCACCTGTCTTTGAATTGGTCCCCTCTTCTCATTTCCTTTAGAGGTATATATTTCTGGAGGAGGTGCAGGTTGGAAAGTGTATCTGTAGTATCAAATGCAAATGCAGAAACTTCAGCGTGACAGAGAGCTGCAAAGTCTCTGGATATATGTTGCAATTAAACAACAGATGATATGGCTCTACTCAGGTTTTGAAATGTAGTTCGTTCCAGTTGTGTTCTTGTGTTACAACTTAGTCTTTTAGCAATGGCAGATCCTTCCTGTTAACTAATTATTGCATCTATAATGAAAAGAAGATGAACCCTAGTCGAGAAAAATGAGGCTATGATGTATCATTAATGAAACCATTTCTGTGGCACGGAGGGAACAGGCAGGGGTGGGGAGACACCTGGGTGCATCACCCTCCAGGTGGCTGTGGGATGCCAGTCCCTGGCAGAGTGGATGGAGAAGAGCACAGTGTGTGGATACAGCGTCCTGCAGCAGCCCCACAGGCTGAACTGTGTCCTTCAGTGTCCGTGTCCTCTTGACAGGCTTGCATTAATTTATTTGCATTAATTAATTAATTTGTATTCATTTTAAAGCCAGTTAAAATGTTATTTTAAGTCTTACTTGTACTCATGCCTCTCTTTGTTGGGCTCTGAGTCCAACAATGTATACTGGTGGATTCCATGATGTTAAAAGTGTTTTCCAAAGTAAATGATTGTGTGATTCTATATAGAAGCATTGTTTCTGTACAGAAAAGAGTGCTTGGAAAAGCATCTTTGAGACAGAGCTAGCATCTTCTGGGTGTATTAACCTTTACTGTCTAAAACCTGTCAAAGTGAAGGTCAGATTGACCTTTCAATTCACCATTGTACCTTTGCATTATGTTTTCTGCAAAACTGAAGCCACCTTTTGCAGGAAGAATGCAGCCAGATTAAGAAACTGTATAATTATCTGTCCATTTTATGCACCCTTTGTGATACAAACCATTGTCTGTTTGGCTACAAATGCATAAATAAATAATTATTGAGAAATAACTGATAGATTTGTGGAAAAATGCTGTTACAGGCTTCAGTTGAAATGTACCTGATGTTGGCTATAATTTCCTCTTGTTTCTTTGCTGGTAACAGAAGGTTGAGAGAATTGAGAGGGATGGGGAGGGAGTGTATAGGAGTGGATATGCCACTGAGCATAATCAGTTTTGGGAAGAAGGAAAATCAAATTTTGTCCAGCCCTTTGCTGAGACACTTCAGTAAAATACATGCAAGGTCTATATTTGGAAATACCAAATTGTGTTTGGCATTCAAGTCAGGTAATGTAATCCATGGAAATCACAAGATCGAGCCGACCTTCTGTGTGTTTCTTCAAGCAAATTAAGAAAATGTTAATTTCCAGTGCTGTGCAGGTGGGAAGATGCACATAGATGAAATATCAGCACATTTGCCAATGTGTAATGCTTTTTATTTATAGATGCATTTCTTTTCTGTTGGACCATGAACTGCCTGTTAGGCTGTGTCTCTCCTCAGATGTTGAGAGCATATCAGAGCAAAAAGTTGGGCATGTGAACTGGAAGGGCTGGTGGAAGTGACTGAGAGAGAGGGGCCCTGCCTCCCAAAAAGTGCCACCTCGGTACTCTGACAGTTCATATGTATTCTGTTGTTTCTTTCCTGTCTGAAAAATGGAGCCTTTGATATCAGATCAGTCTTAGTTCAGAGGTTATGTCCTTGGCAGAGGGAAAATGTAAACTTCTAGCACAGATTGCTGGGTGTTGTTGCCTGTATTGTTAAGAGCTGGCAGTTGAGTTTATTGACCAGACATTAAAGGGAGTAGCTTAATGAAGAACTTAGAGTTAACAAAAATATTAAAGGTTTAAGAGGTTTGGGCTTTTATTAGTCTACTTCTATTAAAGAAATTTTTTAAGGACTTAATGTTAAGTTTGTGTCCATGGGTGTTGATTCTGACATTGTTATTTCTTCATGCATTCATAGGTTTCCAGGTTAATTTGTTGCTGTCAGTGGGTGTTTCATCTTAATGAGTCTTTTTTCCCCTTGTTCTGTCTGTTACCAGATTATTTTGGCAGTGTAATAGGGTTTTCTGTGTAGTGCCTCGTTTTGTTTTATGAATGTTTAAGTATTTGGGAGCACTTTTCTTGTTTCTGTTATTTCCTGTGGAGTTGAGATGGCTGAGTAGAAACAGATGATTTCTCAGTGTTGGAAGTTCTCTACTTAGTTGTATATAGTACTTAAAAATGAGTAATACTTATAGGTTTAGAGCTATAGGTCTTCTGGACATGGTGTGCAAATTCAAGAACTACGTAGTAATGTGACTTCATTTTTCTTCATTTTGGGCAATCTCCATTCAGACATCAAATTCAGTATCTTCCCATATTGGAGTAGTTTCCTTATGACTGTGATGGTCCCAATCACGTAGGAAAGGTAATAACTTTTGACAACCAGCAGCTATAATTGGAAAAAATTGGATTAACTTTTAGATATAGAAAGCTTTCTGCAGGTCTGAAATGGAAGCAGCAGACCTCAAGCTATACGCAAAAATACAACCTGACACTAATACTAGTGCTGTCTAAAAATATACGCAGCCAGAATAGCTCTATCTGTGGAACCTGAAAGTGTTACTGTCTGGATATCAAGTGTGTTCCAGCCTGGGCTGTGCTGACTATGTTCCAAAAAATGCTCTCCCTCAGTACACCAAGGACTGACCATCTAGGCACTGTTCTTCTGTCATGGTGGGAGAAATACCAAGTTGGCTTGTGTAATTTTAGTTTGTCAGACAGAAAGTGTTATGGGTGGTATGCCTTTTCTCCCAGGCGGATTTCTGTCTCTCTCACAACTTACAGAGAACACTTGGGGGTTGTGGTGGATATCTCTGGGCTGTGTGAAGCCATGTACCTTTGTCCCAGCACCACTCATTTACAGCAAACACGCAAAAGAAGGACATGTTTCCCTACAGGTGTTTCTGCAGGGCCTGTAGCAGCAACTCTGGTCTTGTAGACTCTCCTTCCTTTTGTCCTTGTGCACATCTCCCTGCCCACAACACCAAACACAGGGTGCTCACTCCTGGTTCCAGAGCCCAGCTGGCCTCTGCCTGTCTGGTGAGCCCTGGTAGCTGTGGAGAGTTGATTCTTGCCTGCATCCCTTTAATAATGGCCTCTACTCCTGAACCTGAGTCAGCATTACTCACAAAACACCATCATAATTTATCTTTCATGCTTCTGTGTATTACTGCACTGGAGAAACACTTTTCAGACTTGGAGTCTTATTCCAGTCTGTCATGGTTTAATTCCAGGCAGCCACTAAGGACAACACAGCTGCTTGCTCAGTGCCCAACTAGCAGAATCAGGGAGAGGATTGGAAGAGTAAAAGCTGGGAAACTCAGACATAAAAACAGTTTATCAGAGAACGAAAAGCCCACATATACAAACAAAGTGACACAAAAAATTCATCCAGCACTTCCCACAGACAGTGAGGTGTTCAGCCAACTCCAGGAAAGCAGGGGTCTATCACATGGAATGCTTACTTGGGAAAACAAATACCATCATTCCGAATATCACACCCATCCTCCCTTTCTTCTTCCTTCCCCCTACCTCATATCCTGCCCATGATGTCACACGGTCTGGGACATCCCTTTGGTCAGTTGGGGTCACCTGTCCTGGCTGTGTCCCCCCCAGCCTCCCATGCTGGGTCTTTGCTGGTGTAGCACTACAGAAAGCAGAAAAGATCTTGGCTCTGCATAAGCCCTGCCCAGCAATAACAGAAGCCCTGTATTATGTCTCTGTTGAAGTTTCTCCAATTCCTACCTAAAGCAAAGCACACATGCTCCTTGTTGAGGACTTTTTCATGCTGCCTTGTACAGGTGTAACTCTGCTGTAATTGGACCTCAGTGAGACAGAAAAGAGGTAAGACTGTCTATTCATTACCTGTCTGCCACAGAGGAGTTTTCAGGGTTACAGTTTTAGACTTTAAACTTCTACATTCAGTGTAGCTGGACTTTAAATTCCTTAAAAGTACAACTTAGAGCCTCTGAGAACCCTAATTTGCTCGTTAGGGATAAACAAAGGGATAATATTTCCCTCCCTTTAAAGACTCACTCATTAATAGCAGAGATATGTATGCTGGGATACATCTCACCTAATTTTAGCTGACTGAAGTGGGCTGTTTTTTCCTCATTTGAAGAGGGAGAAAAAGAATCACCTTCACTGATGAAGTATCCTAACTTACGTTAGTCACGGATATGTGAACAAGGTAAATAGACACCAGAGGTCTTTCTCTTTCACCTCAGAAGGAATTCAGATAACCAGTACCAGTTTAGACAAGAGGTTTCATTATTAAGTGGTTGCAACTTGGTGGGACAGTTGGTGTGATAAGCATGGGCCAGCTAAGTGAATGTGCTTCTATGCGATGGAATTAAATACCCAGTGAATTGCTGCTCCTGCACACAGAACTTCTTCAGCTGGAAGCAGTTTTTGTGCTATAATTTTTTCGTGATTTCCCAGTTTCTGATTTTTAATGGTGAGGATTCAAATCCATCCTGAAAATCTCTAGGTCTAAATATCACCATACAATTGCAGGGGCAAAGTTATAAAAGCATATCTTTCCTTTGGCTTGGTTTCAAACAGGGTGACATAATTTTTATCAAACTGTCTCTATTAATGCTTTAATTCAGCAAACAGAGATTGCTAAGTAAGGTTCTTTTTCTAGCCAAAATGTCAATCAGAACTGTACACTCCACAGAGTACTGTACAAATTAACATTTAAACATCACTAGTGTAGTAATTATTTTGAGCATCTGTTTTTATGACACTCAGAAGAAAAGGGATGACTTTTTGGTGAGTTTCCAGACTCTAATTTTCTTCCTATATAAGTGTGCTCTACCGACATGTCTTTCCCCTCTGGCTGTGCAGGATTTCTCTGCTGCTGATACCCAGCTGGGAGCTCCCTGTCTTAGTTATTGAGCTGCCACAATAGAGGCAGGAAGGATCCAAACAGCCTTTGTGTGTGTGGTTTGAATGTTCTGGGGTTTTGATGAATAGACAAACATATGATCTGAATGCTAGGGAGATGATTTGATGGCAAACAAAAGGTCACATACCAGCAAAACTGTTAAATGGTGCCATGAGGGTGGGAACTGCTGTTCTGCTCACTGTTCGTTTTCCTCCTACACTGAGGGCCAGATTCTGCCTCCATTGCAGCTGCTCTTGCTGCACAGGATGGGGGAGTCTTTTGGGTGATGTGCCTGTGGCAGCTACTAAAAGGAGCTTGGAGCAGGGGTGGATTTCAGCACAGTTTGCCTCCGATCCCACCTTATGGGCTGTTGATGTGTGGCATCATACACAAACCTATGTCTGCCACTTACATTCACACTTGGCTTGTCACCCTTGAATATGTCATTAACTGTCCAGAGTTTGTGCCTCTCTTCTGCTTGGCTGGTGAAAATCAGTCAGTGCCATGAAATCTGGCTCTTTATATGCAAGTGATTGAACTATCTTGTTTCTGAAGTTCTTCAAAGGATGCTGACTTGTGAAAGAAGGAAACAATTAGTGTTTAATGTAGATTTGTGACAGATGGGTGTGCAAAATGAAATAAGCAAAAGTGGAATGTATCTTCTGCTTTTCTGGGTAGCTAAATACACAGAGCAAGAAGCTCCAGTGCTTCAAGTGCACTTCAGCAAATATAGAAGGCATTGTATTGTCAGTCTCTTCTCAGACAATAGAGTTTGCAATTTGAAAGCCTTTCTTCTCAAGGTTTTGTGCTGATTATTCCTTTGGCTTGCACTTACCTGCACCATGTTTGTTTTTTGTTATTAGTGCTTTAGGAAGATTACATTTCACCTAGCAGATCCAGCAGATGAATAAAACTCTGCACTTGAAAACTGAGCCCAAATAAAACTGCCTGGAACAATGCTTGGAAATAAACTGTGGATGTTGAAGAACTCCATGAGACCTGAACTTCAGTAACACCAACAGCTATATCACTGTTATATAGGGTTGAAATCTTTAATTTGAATTTTAAAATTGTGTTTCCTCAATAACAGTATTACTGCATGTTGTAGTTAAACACCACCAGACTTAAAACTGTCTCATTTGGAAGAACCTAGATGTCATTGACTCACAGCAATAGACAGAATCCCACAAGTCAAGGTCTCAAAGGTCCTTGGGAACAGAAAGAAAGAATTATACACTCAAGAGTCTTTTTTAAAAAGCTGATGATTAGTTTCTGTATCCTCTTGAAATGTATTTGAGAAAAATTCTAGTCCCTATTTCAAAGGAGTGACTTTTTTTCCTTTTTTTCTTGATTATTTCCAATGAACAGAGATTTTAATGCTTTTAGCTAGTAGTTTGTACATGATTTTGAGAAAACCAGAGTACTTAACTGGAAGATAGATATGTTATAATTCATGATGGGAAAAGATACCTTTTTTTGCTTTAGTGAATTCTGTAAGAATAAGGTGACTGCATGTTGATAAAGATGCACAACTGCTTCATAGCTAACATGTCACAATTTTTCTAGACAGTGATTATAATTTGTTAATTAGAGTTAAATAAATTATGTCAGCAACCTAATGTAAAAATTGGCTGATTGCCAGTTGTAGGAAAGATTCTGGAGCTTCCTAGAATTTTAATTTTGATGAATATATTTAGATTTAAAAACTTGCACTTTGATAAGAGGTATTTATTTTTTGTTTATATGCCAGTGATATTGCTAATAACAGAAGATTTACAGACTAGGTGTTTTCATAGGTGAGAAACAATTTGCTATGCAATTATTTTTATACTTCCTTTTCAAAACACTAAACATTTTAACCATATGCAAGGGTGAATGGTTTACTCTCATGAGCACAACACAAAACTGAACTTCTGCCAAAAGGCCTGCTCTGTTGTATGTGGGATCTGTCTGACAGCTCACAACGCTTCCAGGGCGGGAGGGGTGGAGAATGTCCTTGGAGCACCATCTGGAGCGCCGTATGCCTGTGAGGGCAGAGTACAGGCTCTGCAGCTGCCGTGGTGGCTGGTTTTGGCTGGATGAACTGGCAGCAGTGCTGAGGGGGCCTGGCTGCCCGTGGTGTGCAGGTTTGCAGGGTGAGGGGTGGCATAGCAGCTGCTTGTGGGCAGCGTGGCTATTCTTATGGTCCGTGATCGGCATTAATGAGAGTGTTGTGAAGACATTGACTCTCTATTTGCACCAAACACTGCCCCAGCTAAAAATCCAGCAATATCTAGTTCCTATGTCGCACTTCTTGCTAGGACACCTTTAATGGGGGAGTGTGTTATTAGCTCCGTATTGCAGAAATTACTAATGAGCGGTGAAGAGATTTTCACCAAAGCTATGTCCTTAATTTGTCTTTCACACCTCCCTCTGGATCACAGCTGTGGGTTGGAGGCATGAAGGGTCCTGGGAACTTTAGTTTCACATGCCTCACAGCTTCAGTGATGTCCCAGCAGGAGGGCAGTTCTGTATCCAGCAGAGAGGTTGAAGTTGTGGAAAAGCTTTTTAAACAGAGTTACATGTGGAAATCTGGATCTTTTGCCAGTTGGTCCTCTTTAAGGTAACTGAAAGTGGCTTGCTGTATTGTTATTTTACCCAATAGAGCTGATCCTAAAATGAATAAACAGGACTTTATTTTTCAAAATATCTCAGTTACTTAAATTTTTTCAAATTGCTGAATTAATGTATATGTCTATAACTGGAGGAAAGGTAGAGAGAAAAAAAAAAGCCACTGCTTATGGTGCAAGTTTGAGTCTCCTTGAAAAACATCACTAGCAGCATTGTGGAACAGCTGCCGATGTGTTTGGCTGTGAGGTGTAACTGTCCAACAGAGAGACTGTCTGCCAGTATCATTTTATTGAAGAATTACCTAATGATTTAAAGAAAAGGGTCTCCTTCCATGCAGACCACTCAGATCCTCACTGGGTAAGAAGTTAGCAAATCCTTGCAAGTACCTTGAAAATATTTAGGATGACATAGAGCTAAAAAGTGGAGAGGAAGAGGATATTAAGGCAGTTTGATCTGTGGTATTCCTGACCAAGTAATAAGGGCAAACTCTATCCAGAAGAAAAGGGTGATACATAGGTTGTTTGAGAGTTCAAAGGAAGCATGGAAGAATATGTGCTGGCATCATCACCGCACTGTAAAAATCAGCTTTACTAATACCATCAGCTTTACCAATATCACCAGCTGTGGAATTACTGCAGATAACAATATTTTGACCTCTAAGCTGTGTGTCACAGTGAAGCCAAAACACTGTCAGTCTAGGTGGACTGCAGTCATTGCCATTATGTCCAGATAAGACATGGCTTCTTTTTCAAGCATATGCAAGACTGAAAACATTCCATTTTCAGATAATTTGAAATGTCCTTATAATGCATTTACTAATTTTAAGTTTTACTGAATTAAAGTTAGCTTTTCAACCCCTGAAAACAGGTGAAATTAGAGGATGTCGATAGTATGCAATTACACATTAGGAAAATACTATGAAATGATGTTATTTTGCTTAGTGTTAGTATGAAACAGCTAAACTAATAATTGCTTTTGAACACATGAGCATATCCAGTGTAAATTAGATGTATCCTGAGTCTGGAAAAAGGACAGATCATCTGTCTGTTTTCTCAGTTAATCAATAGTACCACCTGTGCTTTTTCATTGACTTCTTAATGCCAAAGTCTAGCACTAACAGCCAGATCTGCAGCAGTCTAAACTGGCCTAATGGGTCATTAGAGCTATACTGATAAATGCCCACTGGGGATATGGTGTGGACTGTAGGCTGGAAACTTATGACATGAAATAGCATCAATACTGTTTGATAACTGGTTTCATAAATTTCTTGTAGCCCTCTGTATTGTGTAGTGGCTTATTTGACTGCTGTGTTGAATCAAGCAGGGATAATGTTAACAGCAAATAATGCAAGAACAACTGACTGAAATTGGATTCCTAGGCATTACAAGGAGTGTTTGACAGGAGTCTAGGTTGATTGATCATGCAGACCTTTAAATTGCCTCTTTAGTGATGGTAGAAGAGACATGTAGAAGACAGATATTGACAGTTCAAGTTCTCTCTGTCCTGTGTGTCTTACTTGTCTTCATTCTGTTTGCAAAATGAAATTAAAAAGTGTCTTTATGTTACTGGGTTGGCGAGGATATAGACCAGGTCATGAGGCAGATAGATATATCTTGAAATCCTAGCTAAGACTCTTCCAACTGTGACACTTGTAATTCTTTCCTGTATCACGGTGTGGTGGTTTGTTTCGATTGTTTGTTTGGCTTTTATTTCATCTACAGGCTAAAATAGCATCCAGGCGTGTCCTGTTTCCTATCTGTTGATTGAGATTGATACCTCTGGTGTTTTGCTGTGTTTTCTGTTCTTTTTGATGTATTTTCATGGCTAAAAACACAGCTCACCTTTGCTTATATTTCCATTTAGCAATGACCAAATAAATAGTTTTATTTAAAGTTGTTCTCTGGGTTCTTCTTTTCCCACTGGGTGCATCTCTCTGCTGCTTCCCTTTATAAAGCCTCTTGGCTCATTGTCTTCCAGTTTTGGTGCCACCTCACAGCAGGAGGCTGTTGTTCTGGCATCAGTCCTGTGTTGTACAGGTGTTGCAATTCCTTTTCTTCATTCAGTGTGTAGCAAGTCACATTTTTATATTCTGTACCTGCACCTAGAAAGGATAGTCTACAGTGACTAAACATGACTGGAGAACTTCTGTGGGATTCTGAGTAGCAAAGCATGGTGCAAGACAGGGCTGAAAGGCATGAGGGCAGCCCTGTCTGAGGAGGATGTGCTCTGACACCTGCCAGGGACTCTGGGTGACAGCAAGCTCAGAATGTGTCACTGCCTGATGGTTCCTGAGGCCTTGCAGCTGACATCCTGGGAAAGCCATGACTTGAATGCTCACATACAAAAATCTTTGAATTAGACTGTTTTCCTTGTTATGCAGTTGGATGAAAAAGACAAATACTGATATGTGGAGGGGACTGTGAGGCCTCCTAGAAAGATTTTTTTCTCTGTAGTTACTTTCTGAGGCACTCACGTTGTAAAGCAGTGGTGTACATAACAAAGCAGAAGCTGTGCTGTTATTTGCAGACCTCTGGGCTTGAGCAGGCCAGTGACATCATGGTGTGGTAACTTAGCAGAGGGGTTGTTATATTTATGGCCAGCTGAATGAGCCCGTGTGCTTCCTGTGGTGACACCGCTCCACTTGTCCATTCCTTTGCCCATTCTCTTGAGTCACAGCAAAGTAAACTTGACTGCGTTGGAGCCCCTGGGATGGAGGGGTGCTCCACTGGAGCATGTGTAGCTGGTGAATTCCTGAAGTTCAGACTTCAACTGCTTAGGGATGTTTCTCTGGAGTTTGGCAGGAAAAAAATGCATTGGAAGAAAGGACATAGTGTTTTGCATTTGTATCTCAGGGTCCTAGGGAAATTGCTTCAGGGCGCATGAAGTTGAACATTACAATGTCTGCATACAGTTGAGGAGACGTTGGAGGAGAGACTTCCTTTAGAGCACCTGGTCTCAGAGGATGAGTCTTGCATTCAGCAGATTGGCTTAGGGAGTTATTTTGTTTGTAGCTCTTTGTCAATCTGCCAAGCAGTGCACAGAAGTGGAACAATGTCTAACGTGAACGTTTGAGGCAACCAAATGATAAGGCCTAGCAAGGCCAGAGGTCAAAATATAAAACACCCAACAAACTTCCCTCTTACTCCTCTTACTTTGCATTATTTTACATCCTTTTGTTATCTCTCAGGCATGGTGTGGTCAGTCAGCTAAGTCCATATGCACAGCTTTTTAAAGTGATATTTTAAGAGTGTTTCTTTGTGAAAGCCTTTGCAAATTGACTCAGAAAATATATATAATATGTCTCCCATCCCAGGGTATAATATTTTGCAGCTTTTCCCTCCAAGCATCAGGTGAATTGCTCAGATTTGCCTCAGTTTTTCAAACTCAGTGACCAAGAAAAAGAAGAGAAAAGCTAGTCTGGATTTCTTTTGTGGTAACAGAAAACTTCATCCATGTTGTCTTTAGGCCATCCCATTCTAGAGTTCTGGTAAACTGCCAGTGCACTTACTACAGTGCAGGAAGAGTCCTTTTTCTTTGCATTGCAGGTGTTCTTGCAGCAGAGTTTGATATTTGTAAAATTGAAAAATCTTGCCTTTTAAGTTTCTTGTGGCAATCCATCTCAGATGGCAGTGGTGGCCTTGTAGGGATCTTAAAATTAACAGGAAAGGTGATTTAATGGCTCATTCTTCCCACTGGCTTTGCAATGCAGTTTCATTTTATCCAGACACACCTCTTGGTTGTCCTTTTCTTGGCCTTAAAATTATGGGTAAAGATGCAGAAATTACAAATGCTGTAGTTTCTGTCAGCTACAAGATTACTAGAACTGTTTAGAAGGGATGCTCAGATTTAATAGAAAATGCTGCACCATTTTAATTTTATTGGGTTTTAAAATTAATGTTACTGGTTTTTAAATAGAAGGGAGAGCTCAATGAAATAAGAACTATACTGGGGCTAGTAGATGTGTTAATGCAGTAATGAGTTAGGAAAAGGCTGTATTGTATATGTCTGAGAAAAAAAAAATCAAGAGAAGAGGGCATAGGCAAGAGGTGAGGGAAAGGCAAAATCAAGCATCCAAAACCTGTGTTGCCAAAAAAATACAATAGGTGGCAGGAGAGATGTCAGTGTAATCAGAGGCAATTATTTTAAGGGGAATTTCTCATGTTTAAGAGTATTAAAGGATGTTTCTCATGAAAGTAAATCAAATAAAATCTCAAGAAGCAGAAGTTGTCTGATTTGATGCTATTTTAGAGTGTGAACATTGAATTACCTGTACTCTTTGTGTGCATGGAGAGGAAGGAAACTCTTTTAGGAGCCTTCTCGGGCTTCTGTCATTGATAGCATTTGGATTATGAACCAGATTTATGGTCAGAATGTGCTCATTGTTGGTGGATGCCATTTCGCAGGCTCAGCAAAGCTGCCTGGGATCATCACAGCCTCTCACTAGTTCCAGAGCTACTGCCTCACAATTCTAGTGCTTCTGATTGCCCCAGGAGATATGACTTGGATGCTGATGACATACTCAGACAGACTGAGCTGGTGCTGGAACAAAATACACCCCAAACTATTCTTGGCACATTAATTTTATGCTTAGAATCAGATATACCTCTTGCTATTTTTTCCTCTCTTTTTCCTTCCTTCACATTCTTGTCTGCTAGTCCCTAAATTAAGACGAAAAATAGCTATCACAGTACTTCTGAGACTAGTGTTTAACTAAATGCAAGATCAGGTAGAGCTCTCTCATGCATCTGAACACACAGCACTGAGCTTGCAGAGTGAAAAGAAAAGATGCAATACTAGATTTGTTTGCACAGTTTACAGAAAAGCAAAGACTTGAAAGAATTTTCATTTGTGGAATTTGGGTAATAGATAGTAGATACAGCTCTTCTCCAATGAATTTTATTTCCAAGTGATTACATAGTTAATTTGTCTTCAAATTATAGTTGGGCATACAATAGAAGGTTATATGTGATGCTAATTTATGTGATCTAGAATATTCTATACAATCTTCATATGTGCAAACACATAAACAAGAAGATCATGACAGTCTGCATACTACAGCACTTGACCTGCACTATGTCAGTTGTGGTGATGTGTCCAGTCTGCTCCTGAAGTTATAAATTCTGATGATCTTAAACCATATGTTTTAGGTGCTTGGTCAATCCTGATGTAAAGATTATTTTTAAAAGCTGTTAGATTTTTTTTTATTTTTTTTTTTTTTACTCTTGCTCTGCCAAAAAATTAGGAGCTGATTTAGAAATTTTTGTATTTTTGGGTTGAAGTTCTTCCATGTTCTTCCATGGATCCTGCTGGGTTTTAGCCTGATAGGTGAAGGGAGCCTTCTTCTATTATAGAATTTATGCTATGTGTCTGCTAACAAAACACTCTGAGATCATGTTTACAGTTTCGTTTGACTGAACAAATAAAACTAACTTTTCTAGTTGCTTGTGAGGAGGTTTTTAAAGTTTTAAGCCTTTGCACCTTTTAAAATTTTCAGTGCAGTGCAGTGTTCAACAGGGTTTTTTTGGAATGTAGTATATCACAAGCAGTATCACTGCCTTCCTCCTTCACCTTTTCTACTGTGTACAGATGAGAGGTTTAGACCACATTTGAAAAAAAAAAAGCAGTGGAGAAAACACACCAGCTGCATCTCTCAGTCCTCAGCATGATCCTTTCCGCTTTCACATCTATAATGCAAAAATGTTCCCCACACTTCTGTTTGCCTTTGAGTGCCTGCAAGAGTTCTGGTGGCCTGACCTGCTCTGGATGAGCAGTGGGAATGGCTCTGGGCATGGAGAGCAGCGCTGCTGCCCCACGCCCGCCCTGCTGCTCCTGCAGCACTGGGCCAACAGGAGAAGGAGCCTCTCCACCCTGTGCTGTGTCCTGGCCTTGCTGCCCTTCTGGTTTCCAGAAGTGTTCATCTTACATTTGCCTGTGTAAAATCTGCCTTGTTTGGAGCCTGCATTTGATTAACTTAATTTAAAGGCGAGCTTTTAGAATAGGTAATCTGGGACTCTTGGAAAGCCCCTGCCATTCACGTACTGCTGCACCACGCTGCCTTCTGAGTGCTGGCTGCATGAAGCCTCCAAGGAAATCTGTCAGGAGGTGGTTTGCCTGGGAAGAAGTGGGAGGCTATCTGCACTTTGCAGTGTCTCAGAAAAAGTTACTTCACCTCATCCTACACAATTACAGGACAGTAAAGAAGTTACTAAGCGAGAGGGAAAACTCAGGAGGGCAGCATGTGCTAAACTTCTGTTAAAGAATAGTTTCTTTAGCAAAACTGAGCTTGTGATGGCCGTGATTGTGAATGTGCTCACACTGTTTGGAGAGCTGGAAATATAATTACAGCTTGTTTTTTCTTATTTCTTTACTTTTCAGCACAGTATTGAGAATTTGAAAAGTGGAATTAACTGATACAGTGTTCTAAAAGGAACAGGAGCTGGTCTTTGTGTTGGCAGGAGGGAACTTTGAGAAATTGCATGTGGGTACTTTTCTATACACCAAACATATTAGTATGAATTGAATAATGAGTAACATAATCAGATTTGTAGCCAAGCTTGCCTGTCATGCTGTGATAATTACTAGCTACCCAGGGCCTTAGTACCAAGCAGATCCCTTCCTTCCTCCCAGCCTGTTTTATTTTTTAGAAGTGAGTTCTTTATGGGGAAGAAGCAGTGCTTAGGGCAGGGCACTGATCTTGGCTCAATCCAGTGACCAGAAACACTTCCAAGTGCAGGCACTGCCATATTCCATAAGCTGTTTCTTAACATCTTCAAATGGTAACCCTTTGGCCTGAGTGAGGAGCAATTCATCATGGTCATGGAGTACAATATCAACACTAGTTGGCTCCCCATGGAAGCAATTATAGTCATGTTCAAAAGTACAAACCAAACTGATTCTCAAGAGGGTTTCACAGGTGATAAGGACATGTAAAGGAACAAGATCAAGTATATCTTCCCTTGTTGCATGATAATTTTATTTTTTTATAGAGAGGACAAAACAAAGTCGTTCAGGTCTGAAATTTGGTCATTAGATATGGAATGCCATTTCCAGACTGATGGCTTACCAGTTCTGCCTTCTTCCTCACTGAGAAGCTGCTTCAGCGAGGTGTTTTGGAGAAGTCTTCAATGATCTGTTGTCAACTCCACATAATTTTTTTTTTATTTTGCTCAGGAGAAGGGAGATTGGACCAGGTGATCTCCAGAGGTCTCTTCCAAACTCAGCTGTTCTGTGAATCTCTGAAAATAAACTCTGTTTGGTATTACACTGAACAAGAAGCAGATTCTTTGTGCTGAGTTTTTAATACTTTGTACTGCAGTTCTAGACTGCAGCGTCCTAGATTGATCCAGTAGCTGGTGAGTCTGGTGAAGTTGTGCTCGGACATTTGATTTGGATTAAGGGGCTCCAGCTGAGATGTTTTGACTGGGAAATGACGAGTTCAACCCATTGGAGAAGTAGCATTAGAAACCCTAGCAGAGGTTGGGAAAATATAATATAAAGTAATTCTGCTCACCCTTGCAAGCAAACCATGTTAAAAGGTTTGCATGGTGATTACTGCGCTCCTGCCTGGTTTTTCCAATTGTCTCTTTTGTCTGCAGGACAGTCTCAATAAAGCAGCACAGTGCAGACTCCCAGTGCTGTATTCCCAGGCACAGGACCAGGGTCCAAGTTACCTTTACATGCAATTCCAGTGGCTGGTCCAGAACTCACCTGGTGGTGGAGAGAAGATGCAGGAGGAGGGGCTATCACCTCTGGGAAGTTATGGGGCAAGAAGGAAGCAAACATTTCCTTTCCTTGTTGTTTCACATTGTAACCAATGTCTTCAAGGCAGAATGAGATACAAGTACAACAATTCCTTGGAATATATCAGCATATATATATGTGTGTATATATATATATGTAGTATACATGTACATGTGTGTCAATTTTTAATGTCATGCAAGTGTTCTCAGGGCTTGTTCAGTATCTGGATTTTGGCTTTACCTGAGGTAGTGTGTGCCTCTCTTCCCATGCCTTTAGATTGTGGACTTCTGAGTGTGAATATGTGACTAAGCCCTGTGACCTTCAGCTGGGGTCAGGGACACACAGCTGGTGATGAGCACTGGAAGAACAACTGGAAAGTTAGGCTGACTAGCACAGAGACAAGAGATCCACGGAAGAGGAGGAAGAGAGCAAAACAAGCTAAAACCTGTGAACTGTTCGTTCTTTTGTTTGTGGGGGTTTTTTTTGATACTTGCAGATCTTCAGGGTATGATTTTTGCTGTTTGGAGCATGTTGGTCAGTGCTGTTCAATTCTAGGTGCTGTTTACAAGGCTGTATTTGCCAAGGGGTGGCCAGAGCAAGGGAAGCAAGGGATGGCACAGCAAAGTTCAGCTACACTTGTCGGCTGTGAATTATGTATTTAAGCTTAGCCACCAAAAATAGTAGATTTATCATTTCTCTGAGTAAATCTCCAAGAGACTGAAGAAACAATTCTGAACTAAAATGCACTCTCCCTTAGGGACTTCTTTCAGCACTAAGCCCAATTACTTTTTAAATGGGGGGGTTAGCCCTCTAGGGAAGCCATAAATATGTCCATAGTGAGCTATAGTGGGTTAAATACTCCCAATTGCCCTGTTACAGGAATCCAGTAAAGGAAACAGTAGACAGCTCTCCCTAGTGAAAGTACTAGCAGGTGTTTTCTAGCAGTCTAAGTGATACTGCACAATTTATTCTTTAATATCTAGTTTGTGAAAATTTAGTGTCTTGGTTGAAACAGGCCAATTCTGTTCTTTGAGTGTAGACATTTTAAGTGTCTCTTGATAATTTCCTATGGAATAATGGAATACTTCAAGTTGGAAAGGATCTTAAAGATCATTTGTTCCAACCCCTTTGCCAAGGTCAGGTACATCTTTCACTAGACCAGATTACAAATGCTATCCAGCACTTGGCCTTGAACACTTTCAGGGATGGGGTATCCACAATCTTCTTGGGCAACCTGATCCAGTGCCTCACTGCCCTCTGAGTAACACTGCCCTGTTCTTCACATATAATCTAAATTTCTCCTCTTTTACTTTAAAACTGTTCCTCCTTGTTCTATGGCTGTCCATATGAAAATTTGCTCTCTCTCTTCTAAATAAGACCTCTTTAGGTACTGGAAAGCTGCTATTCAGCAGCTTTCTCTTCTCCAAGCTTAACAACCCCAGCTTTCTCAGCTTGTCCTCAGAAGAGAAGTGCTCCAGCCCTTTCATTGTCTTCATGATCAATGACGCTGCTCTGAACTAAACCCAGCAGGTCCCTGTCCTTTTTATGCTGGGACCACGGTGCTGGATGCAGAGCTCCAGGTGGGTCTCAGCAGAGCAGAGCAGAGCAGAGGGGCAGAATCCCCTCCCTCCCCTGCTGCCCACGGGGCTCTGGATGCAGCCCAGGACACGTTTGGCTCTCTGGGCTGGGAGTGCCATGGCTGGGGCATGTCCAGCCTCTCACCCACCAGCACCCCCAAGTCCTTCTGGGCAGGGCTGCTCTGGGGCTGTTCATGCCCAACCTGTGCTGACACCAGGGATTGTCCCTACCCAGGTGCAGCACCAGCACTTGGCCTTGTTAAACCTCATCAGATCCTCATGGGTTAGTTCTCAAGCTTGTCCTGGTCCCTCTGGATGGCATCCCATCCTTCAGGAGGTCTGCACTGTTTTGTAGTGGACCAGCTTTCTCTGTGCTTTCTTTTGCTGCTGATATATCAGCAGAAGCTGTCTGTTGCCTGTACCATCCCTTGCAGGTTTCCCTTCCCAGCTATGCCCTTCCTAACTCCCTCTGTGCCTTTGTCCTCTGTTCCTCCCTGGCAAGTTGACCTTGCTAAAACCTTCTGTAAGGCTTTTTAAGTTTGTTGCCTCTCAGAAGTTACCCCTTCAGCCAAACTTGCCTCCTGCCTTGCCTCCTTGTTTCTTTGCACTCTGTTCATATGCTTTAGAGAAGTTGCTTTTCAAGTTCAGCCCTTTCTCCTGAATCTCTTGGCATTTAAGGTAATTGAGTTCTTCCAGGCTACCACTTACCAATTTCCTGAACAAGCCAAGACAGTTGCTCTGAAATCCAGTATCTTTATTCTGCTTTTGGCCTTCACTGCTTTCCTGAGTATTTCAAATTCTTACTTCTTCTCATAGTCACTCAGTCTAAGGCTGTCATCAGCCTTTATGTACCTATCCATTTCTTCCTTAATTCATACAGAATCCAGCAGTGCAACTTCACTACTTAAAGGAATACCTGCAGAAAAAAAAAGTCTCTGATGCTGTCCAGGTTTCCTGCACTCTGCTGTTCTGCTCTGCCAGTGAATGTCTCAAAATTCCCCCATGAAAACATGTAGTTATGAAGTTTCTTTCTGTTGTTCAAAGGCTTTGTCCACTTTCTTTTTGTGTCTGGGCAGTCTATATATGTGCAAACCATGTTAACCCCTTGTTTGCTACCCCTGTCATGCTGATCCACGAGCCTTCATCCTTGACTTCTTGGATCAGTGATATGTTGGGTTGTTGAAATAGTGGGAAAACAGTGCGCAGTATTTTAAGAAAATTTTAGACTCTTTGTAAACTGGTGAGAAAATATGTTTGCACACAAGAGGAGCATCATCATTTGTTCCCTGAATGACTTGAGGTGAGTCATTTCCCCTCTTTGCTTCTCCAGGTCTCAGACTGTGAAGTCTCTGAGGTACAGAGCTACCATAACAGAGATAGATGACGTAGAAGCACTGCCACCTTCCAAAGATTGCAGGCATCATTGCATTTGTATTCCTAAATGTAACTTGCATCCTCTCTTCATGGAGACTCAAGTTGGTAATACAGAGAACCTGCAAGAACACTTTCCAGTGAAAATGTAGGAGGGGAATGTCCCTATGCACAAAAGAAAGATTTGGAAAGAAACACATGCTTGCCAAAAGTATGTTTGTACAGGATTCTCTCGTTACCAGAAATATAGTGATTTGGGGCATGACATTGAAAAAGATCATATCCTAATTTGCTCTGCTAAGTGTAAGGATTTTGAATTTCTGTGAGTTACACAAGTAAGCTGTCTGGGACAACAGTGCAGGATTAAGGCAAAAGGAAATGTACCTGGGTGCATGATGGAAATAAATATTTAATTGACCTGTTCAAATTATACATGTGGAAAGACAAAGTATTTGCTGTATTTTTTGTTCAGGAGAGATCTTTACGTACTTTTGAACAGCTGGCCTCTGCTTCATTTTGTGTCAACCAAGTTGAGCCTTATTTCTTTTTGGTATTATGCTGTATGGCTTCCTTGTTTGGGTTACAAAACATGGAAATTCTCAGAGCATTATGCAGTTTTCTCATTACCATTCACATAGGAATACCTATTTTTAGGCTCAAATATGTGCACAAAGATTTTAATGGGGAAAAAATATTTTTCTGACCTATCCTACTTGCAGTGTTCAGGTGTTTCTAATTGCGGTGTTTACACACACACACACCCACACACCTCTGTTTTTCATTATCAGTAGCTAAAAGCCACCTTTTAACAAGGTTGTTCACCTTAGTTTTCTGCTGTGAGAATTGTGCTGCCTTTCTTGACTAAAGTAGTTTTAAGAAGTAGTTTAAACCAATAAGTACCTACTGGCAGTGCTGGGGTCAAGTTTAGCTGCTACCTTTTCTGCAACTTCAGGTTGCCTGTGTCTGCAGATCAGAAGATGAAAGACAAATGGTTTAATTAGTCTTAATACCATTTTGAACCCACTGCTGTAATCAGTTGATCATGTTTATACAGGTACTTAATCTGGCACAAACCTGTGCAAAAATAAAATGGACTTCAGTGGACAAAGGGGTGATGCAAAATCCATCCCTTCCCAATATCAGTAGCTATGCCTTGTTTTAAACAAGACCAGATTTACTTTGATTTCTAGATTAGTGCAGGTTACACTGAGCAGAACATTTAATGTATCTCATTGATTTTCCCTGTAATACTGTTGATACACAGGTCACTACTCTAATAATTTGTTTTATCATTAGAATTCTGTATGCAGATCTAGTCCCCAAGGATATCAATGTGTAACCAGATACTGCGTGATCTAATCAGGTTCTGCAAGAAATATATTATCACTTCAACACTTAGCAGCAGGAAGCTTCATCAAAATGGAGAAATTGTCTTAATATTTAAAGCAAAATGCAGTTCAAAGAGTCAACCGTGAGAAACAGGTGTGCACAAAATTTAAAGACATTTCTCAGATTAAACAAAGCCAAATCCAAGCCAGAGTCTAAGATGATTTGTCATGGCTCCATTTATTGTTAAAGAAGAAAATGTTATAGCTGCTACTTCAGTTTATGGGGTTTATTCCAGTACAGGTAAAGTAGCATCGCTCTCAGAAATGACTGACTAGTAGAATTTCATTAATGTCATACTTACTTGCTACAGCATATGTGCTTTGGAAAGTAATTTTGGAAAGTGCGTGCAAAAGCATTGGTGACAGGCAAGACCAGTGCTCTGAACTCATTTTGATGTAGGATTTGGATCTCTGAGCACCTAGTATGGCAGTCCATTTCCAGAATGCGAGTCCTGCTGACCTGGAAGGAGTTTTGCAAGCAGTGTGTCTCAGGCTGAGCAGCAGACCTGCTTGCTGCTGCAAGTATGACCAGCAGCATCTATGGCTGGAATAGCAGGAGTGTGGCTCTGCCAGCAGCTGGACAGTGTTTCTGTGTAAACTGCCAGGTGCCAACACCAGGTGTTCAGCAGGGTCATAAGGTGATAAGCATCTCCTAGGGTCAGCACATCTCTCCATAAAACTGTTTTCCTGTTGATGTCTGAATGCTTTTGTGGCTTTTGTTTTGAGATTGTGGGGTTTTACAAATGGATGTACCTTGAGATGGAGAATTTTGTATAGCAAAGTGCCATATATATATATGTATTCAAATTTATGTTGTAGAAAATGGTAACTCCTTTACATAGACATGTTAAGTTTTATGTCCCATTCCTATGAAGAGCATGCAGTAGAGTTTCTGAATTTTGTCAATGGAATGCAATGCTATTCTTGGCTCTATCTGTTGAACTTATTTAACAAAGGAAAATAAGAATTTTAGAGGTAAATTTAAGAAGTAAACAGCATTCAGTAACCTTGTGGTTGACCAGATGAGACTTGAAATAAAAATCAGAAAGGTTATGTTCCTTAACTTTTTTCCAACTCCTATTTTTTCTGGCTATAAAAATGTGTGTGGAAGGATGTTGGTTTGTTTTGTTTTTTCCCTTTGGTTCTACAAACTAGACAGTGCACAATTCAGTGTGCGGGGCCAAACTCTCCTCCTTGCCTCAAGGGATTTCTTGTGTGACTGGCTTTGCTACCAGAATTGCTTTGATGTTCAGAGACCCCTGGGTTCATCGAGCCTAAAGGCATAAGTAAGAGCTGGAAGAGAGTGACTGAACATCCAGACAAGCAGTGAAACAGACTTTCTTTCAACTTTCTACAAGGTGGTGTTGGGGCAAATCCTGCCAGACAAATGTACTGTTGTTGAGGGAAAGGGCAGGGGAGGTGGTTGGCGGGTGTTGGTACAGGTCAGAAAATTATTTTCATTGAGAAAAATCCCCTAAAGGCTTTTAATATATAAGTATATGATGCTGATAATTTTTCTCTCTTGTGTTTTTAGGGTCCCATGACTCTTTTAGCTTCTACATTGATGAAGCCTCTCCAGTTGGGCCTGAACAGCCGGAGACCGTCCAGAATTTTGTGTCAGTTTTTGGGACTGTGGCTAAAAAGCTGATGAGGAAGTGGTTGGCTACACAGACCATGAACTTCACCAGCCAGCTGGGGGCAGGTATACGGTATTTTGATCTCAGAATTTCCACCAAGCCCAGAGACCCAGACAATGAACTCTACTTCGCTCATGGTTTATTCAGTGCCAAAGTCAAGGAAGGTCTGGAGGAGATCAATGCGTTTCTCACTGAGCACCCAAAAGAAGTGGTCTTCTTGGACTTCAATCATTTCTATGGAATGCAGAAATGCCATCATGAAAAGCTTGTCCAGATGCTCAAAGACACATATGGAAACAAAATGTGTCCTGCTATATTTGCCCATGAAGTCAGCCTCCAGTACCTGTGGGAAAAGGAACACCAAGTGCTGGTGTTCTACCACAGTCCAGTGGCTGTTGAGGTAGCCTTTCTGTGGCCAGGCCAGATGATGCCAGCTCCCTGGGCAAACACAACAGATACAGAAAAGTTGATTCAGTTCCTGCAGGCATCAATCACTGAAAGAAGAAAGAAAGGCTCTTTTTTCATATCTCAAGTAGTGCTGACGCCAAAGGCTAGTACAGTGGTGAAAGGGGTTGCAAGTGGTCTCAGAGAAACAATCACAGAAAGGTGAGTTTGTGGCTGGTGAGGTGTGCTGACTGCTGAATGTGTATTGGTAGTGCTGTTTTTCCAATTCCTTTTAAAGACACTCTAGCAGATGCATTTCTTCCGTGCTACTGTGGGCTAATCAGAACTTGGCATAATCCTAAAACATTGAAAGAGAAACACACTGAAGGACAAGCTTTTGCATCTTGAAAGAAAATCTGCCACTGAAACATAATGAGATATTAGAGCATTGGCTTAACTTTCTCTTTTTTTCTTAATGCAGGTTTTGCTAATTTTTTTTCTTTTCCCAATGTGATTTCTTACCATAAGCACTGAATATTGCGTCTAGGATTTCCTTACTGGAAAATCTTATCTGTATGATCTAGACAAATCTATCTGTATGATCTGGATAATTTAAGGGTTTATTTGTGTATCAGGCTTCAGATATTGGATAAAATATTTTGTCCTGTCTCATCAGCAAAGCCTGATGCTGCAGAATTTGCCTTTTCACACTTCAAAGATGCATGGTTTCTCTGTCTTTATACCATCACACATTGTATCAAAGACAGCAGGACACCATTAGAGAGAATTTGACTCCCTGAAGTCTTTATTCATATATCATTATGTCTCAGGAAAGAGATGGCAAACCATTGTATAGGTTCTGTACATGCAATACTTTTTTGACAGGCCATTAGTTGTTACATTACAAAAAATGCCACCTGTGCAAGATGTGATTATTTACACCATTCTGACTTTGATAAATCACAGCCAATTTTGAGCTTAAAGGCATATATATGTGATTATGTTCTTGACAACTTGGTAGGAAAACTGAAATTTAATGCCCAGACACAAGAGCTGTTTTCTTTTTCTCCTTAAAAATAAAGAAGGGTTGCAGAGTGTGAAAAAAATTTACAGTGGGGGTCAGTGGCCTGCTAATGTTTTGCTCTCTGCACTTATGTGCCTGTGACAGGAAGGTTTGTTGGAAGCATATCCCCTTTTATGAGAGGAAAGATGCAGTGTCTGCAAAGAAAACATGCCTCATATTTGTGGAAGGTTGAGCTGTTTTTATGGCAGCTTTCCAAAGCAGCTGTTAACTTGAAAATATACGTAAAAACCTTACTTGACATGGTAAACACTGACATAGAAGGTTTTATGAGCAGTGGAATGTGATTTAGAAGTGCTTGTGTGACTGCACTTGCAGCTGGTGGTATGTCCTTCATCTGTGTTTTGTGGGCTCCATCAGACTGGGGAGTCTCCCTCTCTCCTGAGTCTGAAGAGCACTCCTCTATACTAAAACACTGCTTTGTTGATGGATTTTACCAATAAACACCTTGTTGTTAAGGGATTTTTTCCCTCTGGTAAACATCTTCCTGAGTGTTCTTTAGAACATGAAGTAGCACAATCAGGAAAATAACACGTTGTTCTTAAAGCTTGTTGTATCAATAAAATAGCCATCAAACCCTATTTTCTTCATCTTTGGCTTATAATGTGCATTTTAGAAACTGTTTGTAAAACAAAGACTTGAAATAGATGCTGAATATGTTTGACTGAACTTTGAATGTTCAGAGCCATTGAAATCTTAGTATGCCTTCTCCAACAGCAAATCTTGAAATTGTAACTATCTTTAAAAGCCAATAAATAATTGGGCTGAAAAACCCGGAAATGTTGCTTTGCCAGATTTCAGCTGAGATTTTTCACATGATCCCCAAGTGTGTAGTCATGTCTGCTACATGAAAAGTTGCTTCCTTTTTTGCATAATTCTTTTAGCCATTATGAGAGAAATAGACCTTCAAAATAATCTCCAAGGCTAATATTTAGTCTTCCAAAAGTGGCATCTCATTTTGAATTTTATTTTTAATACAGAAATACACTGTAGGAAGAAACAGGCTTGGAATTTATGATAATGTAGATAGAAACAGCCTGTATTTTGAATTAACTGCTCTAAAAGTAAACATCAAATATATGCAGAACTGCTCCTCATTTTACAATGATTCTGTTAAAAATAAATAGGCAAGCAATTACAAGATGCAGTACAATTTACACTGTAGAATTTGCACAGTTGTCTTCAATCTCACTGTCTTAATGTTTCAGTAGCTTAAAAATATGTAAAAGATACCAAGGTGTACATTCCAGCTGTGCTGTGTTTGCCACTTTGAACCATCACTCAGTAAAAATATTATTTTTGTCCTTTTCAGAATAAATACCCAGATCAAATCCCATCTTTGTGTCCAAGTAGATAATATATGTTTTGTTGCCACTTACTGCATAGACATATATTATACTGTTTTCTCCTTATTAAGAAATGCTGGTGAAGAGCCTTACATTAAGAATGCAGTTATCTTGCTTTTGGAAGCAGTTTTGTAACCATACTTGGATGGGGTTCTTCCCTCCCATTGAACTTTAAGAGATCTGAATGCAAATTAATAAGGTTGGATTTTTCAAATAATTCTGATGTGGGGTTTGTTGTTTGGTTTGGGTTGGGTTGGGGTTTTTTCCCTAAATTAAGTATTGCATTAAAGAAATGTTCCTTTGGCATTTTAAAATAAAATCTGTAGCAATTTCTTTTGTTTTGTTTCTCCACCTGTACAGTGGCCTTTTATATATTGACTTAGCTTTGAAAATAGGGCAGAGCTTAGATCCTCTCAGATGCAATAAAACATACCAGGTTTTGATCTCTGGAGTTGTTTGTTAGTCATGAAATTGTTTATGATTTGAAGAGCAGTGGCTACCTTAGAGGAAGACCATGGTTTCCCTCAGTCACAGCATTCATTGGACTAGGAAATCTGTGAGCAGACTCCATGCAGCAATCCCATCCGGACTCCATTCTGCTATTTTGCAGCTTATGTTGGGAAAAAGCACAGTGAAACATTCTTCTGTAGCCAAAATTGTTGGTTAAATGGCTTTTCGTCATTATTGCCTATAGTGATGGAAGTCCACACTCACACTGCAGTAGAGCAGCCTTCCAGGGTAATATATTTCAGAAGGAGAAGGGATGTTATTCCTTAACCTGTTCCCTAGAGTGCAGATATGCAGGTTGTGAGGCCCAAACTAATCTCAATTGAAAAAAAACAGAACAAATACAAAACATTTTCATGCTCGTAAGACTCAATTCAGTGAAGATATACCAGGAGTTTTCTACTGATAATATTTTCTCACAGGCTTTGCTGTTATCACAGATAGTGTTCTGTGGTACGGTAATTAGAAAGAAGGAGAAAATAAAAGTTATGAAGCTTTCTGTCCTGGACAAATATGAGAGGACAAAGCCATTTCTTGTAAGATCTTCCTAGGATCACAGTTCAGTGTAACAAAACTTGGTAACACAGATTTCACCTTCACTACTTGAATGAGGAGAATCTCTTGCATGTGTGCACATTATGTTTCTTGGATTTGATGAAAACCTTTGAGGACTATCAATGTGTTTCCAGGCTTAACATTCTGTCACATACACAGTTTAGATGCCAAGAAATTCTCTTTGATTAGCAAACAGTATATGCCAAATGAATTACATTTGCTGTGCTCATTGAATTAACTTCACAGTGAGGCAGCTGCCTTCAGTATATCTGAAAGGTGGTTGTGAGACACCCTTTTGATTAGTTGTAGAGCTGTTCCTAATAATCTAGTTTCCTTTCTGATTTGCGGTGAAATTACTAATTTTATCTATGACACTTGAGACAAGCATGATACTCTCTTTGTTGTCTCTGTCGTTTATTAATATAGCAGAAGAATAGATCTCCTTCAGTGGATGCAAAAATCCTGTGGTACTTGTAAAGCTTTCAAAAAATAGAAAGTAAACACATACCCCACCAATTGTCACTTGATTTCCAAATTAATCTCTAAGGATAACGTTCCCTGTGGCTCTCATATGACTAAATCCTTGCCTACCAAGCTAAAGCTTCCTCCTTAGCAACCAAACCAAATTAAAAAAAAAATATCCCGCACATGAGAATGAACCTTTTGAAGTGGAGGCAAAGCATCCAATCCACACTAATAACAGAAGGGGTAGTAAGTAGGCCACAGAAACTGTCAGGAGAAAATCCATCTCTGGGTACAGTCATGAACTAAGCAGAGTCAGATCTAGCTAGAGAATAGATGGATATTGTATGAAAAATGATCCCTGAAGCTGCAAGAAGTGGGATTTTTTGAGTCAGTTACTGATGGTGCCACACCTCCGTCAGCTGAATTTTTGAGTTTATATGTGGCAGAAAGAGTGGGAATTGATCATATTTTAATCCACTCTTCATATTGATTGATGCCATTTTCTTAAACTATTTTATATGAAAAAGTAAAACAACAGAAATGGCAACTGTATTTTCCTAATTTTCTTCATCCTTCCTGATTGTAACCTTGATGTCTGTCTCCGTTTTAGGCTGCAGGAAAGCAGCAGGCTCCAGTGAGCTGGTTCTGATTTTAGGACTTGAGAAGCTGGTGTGTCAGCTCTTGAGCTCTGTAGCTGCTGAGAGGTGAGGGGAGACTCTGTCCCTCACTAATGTGTGTGGTACAAGCATGCCTGACCACACCGTGTTTGCCTTGGGACACAGCTATCTTTTTTTGTTTCTTTCTTTGTTTGTTTGGTTGGTTGGTTTGTTTTTGGGGTTGTTTTTGGTGTGGTGGTTTTTTTTTGGTTTTTTTGTTTGTTTGTTTGTTTTGTTTTTTCTTTTTTTTTTTTTTTTTTTTTTGTGTGTGTGTGTGTGTGTGTGTGTGTGTGTGTGTTTTGGTTTTGTTTTGTTATTATTTCCTGACCACAGAAGGCACAAAATGGCATTCTGGTATATTAGTAGGCTATTCAAAAGAACTCTGGGCAATCCAGACAAATCCTTAGTGTTTCTGTTCTTCCTCAAACTATCCTTAATTACTTTTCCATTCTTTCTACACAAGAGGCAATCTCTGTGTTTGCACACAGAACAGCACAGGGAGATTTCATTGGAAGAATCTATCTGCCATGTCAACAGGCCTGCACAATGAAATCCCCACTGGGCTGTGTATGTGTAGTGGTGTTTCATCATTGGACCCTCTGTCTACATGAGAATTTTAGTATGGCATTCCCATAGGAAGGGCTGTGTGGTTGTGTCTGATGCCTTTGGTCATGAACTTGGAACAGTATTAAATTGCCACAAAATACAGGAGCAGAGATTTTTAGTAACTTTGCTAAAGTATTTATCTACATACCCACTGGTAGCCTATGGGATTTGGTGGAGGAAGAAGATTGGCATGGTGATCACCACAGTGACCTCCATGATCAGTGGCTTGGCTTTTGGGTGTTTGGTTGGGGTAGTTGTCTTGATGTTTTCTTGTGGCAGGTATGGGTGTCTCACAGTTTTTCCCTCTGTTTGGTGTGCTTGTGAGTTTTATCCTGTTGGGCATCAAAACAGCTGCTTAGAGTTACTGTGTATGCTGTGTGACTACTTGTAAATATAGTTTATGTTTTCCTGTGTGGCACTCTGGGCATGTGTGACCCTGCACATGCAGACAGCAGCAAATGTTTTTCATCACAAAAAAAGGAAATGTTCATTCTGTCAGCTCCACTGCTGTAAGCTGTCTCTATCATCTGCTTGTCTCAAAGATTTCACACTTCAATCTTTATGGTTGCTGTAGTGAAATTGCAAATGTCTCATTAAGTCACTTGGGTTTTCTTTGATCTTTCTGCAGTTACTCAGATCACTAAGGAAACTCAAAAGCTAATAGATGCTAACAAGTGCTGACCCCAGGGAAAATGCATTTGCTGATGTTGGGCCTGGGTCTGTGTAGCTGCTTTTACCTCATTGTGAAGGAAATGGTTCCTTGATGGGTTGATCCTTCTGCTCTTCATTTATAAGGTACAAAATGAGCACAGAGATTTACACAAACAAGCTTTTCCAGATGTATTCACAAGGTGGTGTTCAAGTTGATAATGATTTTCTGTAAAGCAAAGATGTTTCACACAAACACAAGCAAATACAAACTCAGTAGATATGGCAATGTCCATGTCTCTGTGCTGAGTTAGCTCTTGCATGCTGCAAACCATTGCTTTCAGGACTATATAAGTAGATCCATAAGCATGTCCTTGCCAAAGTTTAAGCAGCGAACTGGACAGTTCTGCATGAACTAACATGCTCATTATATGTTTGGAAGTTTGAATTTTTAATCTTCTGTAGCTTCTCCATGGTTCTAGAGGGGTAGGATGTGAATAGAAATGTCAAAACAAAATCCTGTCAGTTCTTAAAACCATGCTGAACATGCTGTATCATTTTTGATGGGTTCGAGCAATTCTCAGCAGCCTCTAAAACCTTAGAGGGCTTTCAAATGTAATCTGGAGAGAATGCATCCACATTGTCCCTGGAGAAGTCACCTGCATGTCCTCAGCTTCTGCAGTGGGTATCTCCACTTAGCTGGTAGGAAAGTTTTAAGACAGGAAGGGGTATTAAAGGAACCTTAGCAACAGAAATCCCTTAAATCCATTTTCGGAAAATACAGCAAGCCTGCAATTTATTTAGTTAAATGTTTCTGTGTGTTTACAAACAAGTAGCCTTTGTGGGCTAAATGAGCAGTTGGCCGTGCAAGCTACAGCCAGAGACATGTTGGATAAAGCATGCAGAGGAAGCAGGAGGAATTCTGGCACGCTGCTGCTACAATTGTACAAGAGAGATCACCACAACAGAGGGCTGGAAATAATGGAAGCTGCCAGGCCAAAGGTCTTGTTGAGGTACCACCTTCTGTATCATGCAGAATTTGCATAAACCATAAAAATGCCCGTGCTTTTCTTCTCTGAAAGCAGAGGTGATACAGTTTTTTCTCTAGGAATTTGGTAATGTCTGTGGGTTGCAATGCAGTTTTTTTTTAAAGAGCCATTGTCACTGTGAAAGATGCTGGTTTCATGAATACATGTCCTGCAAATATCTAGCCTTCTTTTATTGATCTTTTCTTTAAGACTTTACTTTTAGGCAAACATTTAATAATTATATTGTTCTCCAGGACTGTTTGTTGTTTTTTGGTTTTTTTTTTTTGGAGGGGGAGGGGAGGACTAGGTCTAATATACAAACTTGACGTAGTCAAAGATTATAATAAGAATTTGACTGTAATTATAATGATATAATTGCATGTGTTGTCCTGGGCTGTACAGTTGCCCTAGAGAGCACAGCCTTTTATATTAAAATGTCTTTTAGTATTTACTTCAGACACTAAGAAAAATAATAAAAGACATATCTATAAGATGCTGAATGATCATACAGCGGGATTTGACCTTTGGCAATATTTTAATACTATAGCTGTTGATCTGAGGGGTTTTGTAGCTAAGCAACTGTCATCCAGAATGTATTGTATCATAAAAGAGTATTAAGATATGAAGGAGACTAAGTACTTAGAGAGGAATAGGAGCCATGGTGAGATGCAGGCACTTTCCTATTGAACATTCTTGTTTTCAGAGCTATAGCAGGAAGGATGAACCTTCCAGTGATTTGTTCCATGGTGGAGTATTGAAACCTGCACCCTGCACTCTCAGTTCTGTGAGCAGGCACTGTTGTATAGTAAATCAGGTATGAAATTAGATCTTGGGTAACAAACACATTAATTTTGCTGCTGGACAGCAAAGAGGGACTACCATGGATCTTTATTCCTTTCTTACTTGGATCTAGAATCAAAGAACTTGGAAGAGATCTCCAAGATCATTGAGTCCAACCTTTGACCAAATACCATCATGCCAAGTAAACTGTACCACAAAGTGCCATGTTCAGTACTTTCCTGGACACGTCCAGGGATGGTGGTTCCAACACCTCCTTGGGCAGCTAGTTTCCAATCCCTAACCACCCTTTTAGTGAAGAAATTCTTCCTGATGTCCAATCTGAACCTCCTCTGGTGCACCTTGGGGCCATTTCCTCATGTCCTGTTGCTGGTTGCCGTAGAGCAGGTCAACCCCATCACATTACAACCTGTACAGCCTTGTAGAGACCAAAAAGTTGGCTGCTGAGCCTCTTTTTCTGCAGGCAAAATAACGGATGCCACTGACCTTCTTGGTCACACCCTGGCTCATGTTCAGCTGCTGTCACCAGCACCGCCAGGTCATTTTCCACTGGGCACTTTTCAGCCACCCTGTGCCAGCCTTGGCACTGCATGGGGTTGTTGTAACCCAAGGACAGGACTCAGCACTTTGCCTAGCTGAACCTCACATCACTGGCCTCAGTCCATCGATCCAGCCTGTCCAGATCCCTCTCCAGAGCCTTCCTGCCCTCAAGCAGAACACTCTAACCCAACTTCTTTACATAGTCTGATGTCTGACACTGGCTTCTTTGCTTTTCTAGCGAGACCTGTTTCAAATAACAGCTCTGAGGCAAGGTTATAATCCCAAATGATTCCTGCAGGTATGATAGTGCATTGTGTTGCTTGAATAATAGAGAAGGAGTAATTTTGTCGAGTGTGTTCAATGCTGTTTGCCAAGGCTTGAGTGGATATTGAAAAGAAACTTGTCTCCTTGTGAGTGGGCTTTTTTCTCAGAGCTAAGTTTGTTATGATTTGTCTTGGATTTGCATGTCTTAGCAGAGAAAAGCAACTACAGGGGTACCTCCCTGTTCCCTGCTTTTGACTGAGGAAAATGCTGGAACTGTGAGGACTTGACTCCTCACAACTTTTCATACTCTCTCAACTGACCTGTCCAGCTGCGGGGTCAACCACCCCATGTCAGGAGGAGGATCTACTTCTGCTAAAGGAACACTGTTGTCATATCTTTTCCTTAGCCACCTTTCTTCACCTGTGTCCTCCCACATGCTCTTTTTACTTAGATTTGCTTTTTTCCTCTAAGCTATTGCAAGTAGTCAGTCCAGCAAGCTTCATTTCTACTTTAGGTGCATGTGAGGTGCTGGTTAGGGTGTGGGTAATTAGGGTGAAATATAAATCTGAATCCAGAGTGTTACCAGCCTTTAAAGATGGTAAAGATTTAGGAGAGGATGTTTTGTACCCAGGGATGCTGTTTCAGGCTGTTGTCAGGTGTCAGGCAGGTGCTCCTGAAGCTCATTTCTGGAATGTCATAAAGGTACTTTTTGTTGTCCAAGACTGGTGCTGTTTCCATGAAGAGTAGGAGCATATGGCATGGAGAGTGTCTGTGCCCAGTTTGGTCCATCTGTTAACCATCCTTCTGCTAAAGGTAAAGGATAGGACTCAGCTGAGAGAGGTGAGCAAGGTCACTGCTGTGGCACTGCAAACAAGAGTCACGCTCTTGCCCTGTTTTCACACCAGGCACAGTGAGTTCTTCTGAGCCTGTTGCTAATTGCAGCTCAGAACATTTGGCTGATAATGATCTGTCTTGCCTTAGTGGCATTTGCTGCTGGCTTCCTCTCTCCATCAGACAGTGTTTCACTGCTGTTGGTGTCTGGCTGTGCTGAAACAGGAGAGACATAAATCCAGCTGAATGGTTTTTTCTTGGTGGAAAGCACCCTCATTTGAACTCTGCAGTCTGAGGAACATTTGTGGAGGTATTAGTCCATATGATGAACACCTGGTTTGTTTGTTTTGTTTTTTTCTTCTAAGTTATTTCTCATAAGAAATGCAGGTGGACTGTCTGGAAAGTACTTTTCTTCCCTGGAAGGACATTGTTTTGTCCTTTAAGGACAAGTATAAATATCCAAAGGAGAGCTACAAAGATGCTGAAGAGTTTAGAGGAGATACTGTCTGATGAGTGGCTGAGTTCACTTGGCTTCTTCAGCCTGGAGGAGTCTCAGAGGAGACATAGCAGACTGGATCTTTGTCACAAGGGGAAATGGAGAGGCAGGCACTGATCTCTTCTCTCTGTTCACCAGTGACAGGGCCATGGGAATGGTGTGAAGCTGTGTCAGGGAAGGTTTAGGCTGGATATCAGGACAAGGTTCTTCACCCGGAGGGTGGTCAGGCACTGGCACAACTCCCCAGGGAAGCGATCACAACACCAAATGTGATGGAGTCCAAGAAGAGTTTGGACAATGCTCTCAGGCACATGGTGTGACTCTTGGTGTTGTCTTGTGCAGAGCTGAATTTCCATGATCCTTGTGGGTTTCTTCCAAGTCAAGATATTCTATGATTCTGTGAAATAATGCATTGGATGGACTGACACCCAGGATCAGTTGCTGTAATTCCCTCTCAGTAACTTTCTGGATGCCTATCCTACTAACAGCCAGCACTGACCATACCAACTGCCCAGCTCTTCTGAGAAGAGAGGGCGTATCTCTGGAGATACAGACTCATGTCTGCTTGTTGAAGTGGTGTGTGTTTTTCTCCAGGCCACTCTTTGTGAACTCATGTTGTCTCTTAAATAACTAATCTCTGTTGATGCACATTACACCAGTACACACTGGGTCACACTGACAGGGGTTGTGGTGTCCAGCAGATCTACCCCAGTCTGTGCTGAGGCAGAGGTGTGCAAGGCCTGTCTGCCTGGTCTTTGATGCAAGACAGGTGCTTAGCTGAGACTGACCACCATCAGCCTGTGCTGTGAGAGGTTTATTGGAGGAAGAGGACTGCAGAGGCTCTGTGATGAATGTGCAACTTGGTTTGTATTCTGCAAGAGGTGTGTGAGCCACTGCAGGCACTCTGAGGCACCATGTATGGCTGAGGTGGCAGATCTGCTTCTCCTTGTGCTGATGAAGCAGCATTACTCAATGCCATGATGATGGAGAAGGGAGTGACTTCTCCTGGCAGCCTTTCTTCCCTGATATCTCAAGAGAGCCGACATTAAAGCATGGGAGGAAAACTACTATAAGAGGGAGATCAGACTCATGTTCTTTTTAGGAACTTGGTACTATGTAAGTGTATATATATGTATGTATGGTCTTACATACTACATACATATGTGTGTATGGTCTTACAGACTACATACATACATACATATGTATGTATGTATGTATGTATGTATGTATGTAGTATTGTAAGAGCTGATGAGATGCATCCTAAAGTCCTGATAGAATTGGCTGTTGGAGTTGCCAAGCTGCTGTCCATGGCGTTTGAAAATTAATGGCTGTCAGGTGAAGTCCCAGGTGACTGGAAAAAGGGAAATGTTGTACCCATTTTTGAGAAGGGTAGAAGGGGGGACCCTGTGAACTCTGACCTGTCTGCCTCCTGTCTGTGACAGGGAGGATGATGAAAGAGTTCCTCATGAAAGTTACACTAAGTCAAATTCCTTGTGAAAGTTACACTAAGTCACAGAGAGGACAGGGAGGTGGTTCAAGACAGTCATCACAGCTTTCCTGAGGGCAAGTATTGCCTGGCAAATCCAGTAGGCTTCTATGATGGAGTGACCCCATTGGTGGACAGGGGATGTCATCTGTGCAGGCTTGTGTGAAGTCTTTGACATAGTCCCCTGCAACATCCTTCTCTAAATCAGAGAGAGATGGATTTGATGAGTAGGCTTTGGTGAATGAGGAATGGCTTGAATAGATATTCAGAGTGTAGTGGTTAATAGCTCAGAGTCCTCCTAATGGACATCAGTTTCAAGTTGTGTCCCTCAGATGACTTTTAAAGATCCAAATCAACCCAAACAAGTTCAGTTATTCCATGACCTCTTTGCTAAAGTGTTTCTCAACCAAGTACCTCTTTAGTCTTCTCTCCATGGGGATTTTTCTTTATTGCTGATGCATCCTCTGTTGTCCTCTGGTAAATTTTTACAAGGTATATAATGTATTTTTTAGTCTACCTTTTCCCTGATGGTTGGCAACCATGGTTCATTGCTGTGGAGTTCTCATTAAATAAAATATGACATCAATTCAAAAGTTATCAGTATTACTGGAAACATGAGACTTCTCACAATGTCTGCCTATTATTAGTGCTGATCTGAACCTCTAAGAGTGCTCCAAGTCACCAAGTAAATTTCTGTTTTTAAAGCTAATTTGAGATCACATCACTGGTATATTGTTTAATATTTTATTTCCTTTGTTAAGAGTTTGGTCTACAGTTGTTAGTTTTTTAGATGTGACATCAGGGGCATGTTTCTGTAAATTTTTTCAACCCAGAGATTACAGAGTAATTTGTTCTTTTTCCCATCAATGCTGCTTTTTATTGAAAACTGCAGGTATTTTAAAGTCTACTTCTTTTTTTTTTCCCCAGTAATGTTCCTTTCAGTGTTTTTCCCCAGAGAAAAGTCTATTTTAGCAAAATACTTTATGTCAAAACATTTCGATTTTTACTCCTATTAATTCTGTCTTGTCTTTAGATTTATATTACACTCTTAATTGCAATATTTAATGCTGTTTCTATAGTTCTATATTCAACTTTTCATGTTTTTATTCAGAAATGGGTCTTGGACTTTATTTCATGGAAAGGCCAACATTTTGGTTTTGCTTTCTAATATGAAACAAATTCACATTTTGAAATCCTGGAGTTTAATGGAACAGTAGTTTTTGGTTTCAGAATCTTGGTTTCACATCTATTTAGTACCACAGTGGATGTCTAGCACTGAACCATCCAGCCTTTGCCTGCCCCTTGGTATCACAGCTGATCAAGTGACAGTCTTTTTCTCTCATTCCCAATATCCATTTTAACTTTGCTCATGACTATTTGAACCTGCAGTTTCATCTGCTATCTATAAGGTGAATACCACCACCCAAGCAAAGCAGCAGTATTACTAACAGTATTAATTAACATGGTGTGCACAGTAATAAACACTGTAGAAGGATGGAGTTCTTCAGGGAGACTCTATTGTCTAAGTAATACTGTGGCACATTTCAGAGTCCTTTACTTTTTTGCAGGAGAAATAAATTAGAATCTGTCTTTAATTATTCTCTAAAAAAGTTCAACTGCTTTGTTGTGGCTAGAAGTTAAATGACCAAACTGCCTTCTCTAAAATCTAAAATTATTTGAACTCAAGGCAGACAGTAGATTGGCAGATGTAGTCTAGAGGTAATGATTCAGGACTGTGCAATGTGGAAGAGTCTGACTCAGCTTTTGGACTGATCTGAATTTTGCTGTCCATCACGTTATGCTGCCATTGATGGTATAATCTTGACTTTTCAAGACTGTTGGCTATAAGGCTGAGTTAAAAGATAACTATTGTTTGATTACAAAATGTGCCAGTAACGAATGTTTAAAAGGGTCAGCACAACTATCCAACAGAATGAAAGAAACAGATATTATTTCCTCCAGTGCCTCCCCAAAGTGTTCTGTTTTCTAGGCAGAATTGCTCCAGCCCTCTCATACTGTATTCATTGAGGTGCTTTAGCTCTCTGGTTGTCTTTGTGGCCTCCTCTGGATCCACTCCAACAGGTACATATCTTTCCTGTGCTGAGGACCTGAGAGCTGGACACAGTGCTCCAAGTGGGGTCTCATGAGGGCAGAGGGGCAGAATTACCTCCCTTAACCTGTTTGTCACACCTGCTATGGCCCAGTACAGCTGGTAAATAATGCATAATGCAGTTGGAATAGTGTTAAGTAGTGTATTATCAACTGAAATGGAGTTTGGAAATCAGAAATTAAGTTGGACTTGTTAGACTTGTAGAAATGATAGCTTTCCTCAAAGGATCTGATTGTCTTTAATTTTGCCACTAAGGACTTTGAATTCTGCTGTAAAGAATAAGGGAGTTTGCTGATAACACAAAGTAAAGTCTGTCATTGTAAATTAGGAAATCTGAGGGGTAACATATAGCAAGATCTGGATGCCTGCAGAAGAAATGAGGTGAATTTCAGTGGTATAAAAGGTAAGGTCATAATGATGGTAGCATGCTCTTGTAAGGCAGGATCTCATCAGCTGGGGTTGCCAGGCAGGGTAGTTGCTGTAGTGTCACTCATGGTTGGCTAAATCTTAGCCCTCAGTGGAAACCTTGTAGAAGAAAGGGTGGTATCCTTGTGTTATGCACTTAGACATTTACAGCATGCTCAGAAAGATGCTGATATGGTAATATCTGAGGTATGGTAGGATATCTTTTTGGATGTTCAATGCAGCTTTGGTCATCCATATTCTAAGTAGATAAAATGGGCACAGCTGCAGAGAGGGGCTACTAGCTATGATAAACAGGGAGTGAATTGCTGAAGACATTGAGAAAGCTTGTCTTGTTTATCCTGGCACAGTGAATCCTTGGAGGTTCTCTGATTACTTACTCTCTGTAAATATCACGGGAATAAATACAGTGAGGGAAAACAGTTACGGCTAAGGACCAGCATTCTTACAAGAGCAACAGGTATACACTGACTAAATGAATTTAAGTTGGAAGTGAGAGAAGGGTTCCCTACAGTGAAATTTTCCAGCTAGAAAAGTGGGAGTGCTTTTAAGATGAGCTTCATCAGCTTTTGAAAGAGGAACAGAGATCACTAGTTAGCAAGTTCCTCCCAGACCCCATTTTACAGGAGAATGTCGTGGCTGCTAATCTGCCTTACCAAAGGCAGCTATGCATGGTCTTGTCCACAGCACTTGCTTTGTCACTGGAGATGGAAGGACAGGACCTCACCATGTTCTGCTCCCCCCTTATCTGCTTGTGGGAGCCCTGGGAGAACTCTGGGCTTGAGACATGGGATGGGGACTCCCACCTGGGGATGGGGAAACAGGTACCCTTGCAGTATTCATTCATGACCCCACTGGTTATTGAGAAGTCAGAGAAGTCTGTATTAGGGGCACAGTTTCCCCTGATGTGGGACCACCTTGGCAGAAAGATAACCTGGTAAGCCTGTCTCCACCAGCTGTATCCAGGACAAACATTTCTCACTGTAAAAGAGCAGTGACTATTTTGTAATATCTCCTGGGTACTTTATTTTGGGTAATTATAATTGGCATAGTAAAGGGTTTATCATATGAATGCTTTGGGCTTGTTAATTCTAGGTTGTGAGGAAAGTTAAGTAGAAGGAATGAGGAATAGCTCTGGGAAGGCTGCTCCTGGTAAATGATTCACAGCAATGCCCAGGATGCTATTTAGGAGGATAGTGCCTCTGGGATCCAGCTGATTAACAAAGATGGTTTAACTGTGGGAGTCCAGAGTTATAAGCCAGAAGATGTATAAATTATAATAAGCAGCTTGATCCTTCTCTGTGCTGAGATGAAGCAGTTTTTGTGGAGGAGTTAAAAGGTGTGCACCTGTGGTCCAGGCACCAGGCTGGTGTTGTGGGGCACCACAGCACTAGAGGTGGCCATGACAGCAGTGAAATAAGCATCCTGATTAGATGTGCTGTGAATCCATTTGGTACACACCTTGCAAGGGAAATGATGAAGCCAGCCTTGCAGATGAAGGTTTGGTGAAGCAAAAAAAAAAGAGACATCCAGAAGCAGAAGAAGTGATGCCTCAGGTGTAGAGAGATACAGCAGAGAGGAGTTTGTGTGCTAAATGAAATTTGCTGGGAAGACAGAATTGTGAATGTTGTTGATTCTATTTGTGAAATGGGGACAAACTTGAAGAGTAGTTGTATATAAGAAAAATATGTAAGAAAACATTTACGTGTGGTATTTTCTGTGTTAGTGTTTTAGAAATATTGAAGTGTTTTGACAGTTTTAAGAGACCAAAGAGTGAGAAAAGAATGTTTAATTGGCTATGCTGAACATGAGCTACACATTTAATATATTTTTAATTAACCGAAAAACAGTGTGTTCCTATGTCATTTTGTTTCCACCATCTAATTTTCTGACTTATTTTAATCACAACATCATTCAAATCAGAGCTGTAATTATGCCCAATTTCTGTTACTTGGATGTGCTGCCTGAAACCCTTACTATATTCTTTGCTTCTTGCTGTCCAAATAACAGTAGGGATGAAAAACTACTATTTCCCTTCTTTGGAGGTTATTCTTTCTCTTATAATTTTCCATTTAAACTTTGTTAGGTGGATTGCTTTATTTGCTGAATGTTTAATGAATAAAGCACATTTTCACCTTTATTCTAAGTACGAAAGTATTAAACTTCAGGGAACACTGTAAGATGCATCTCTTTACTGCAACTTTCTCTTATTTGAATATGGTTATTTTCCTTGCATTTTTCAACTTAGCCTTCCATATGAATTATTCTGCATATGTCTGGCTGAATAAGGTATTGTGGAATATATTGAATAAGGTACTATGGCAAACAATCACCTGCAGATTTGTACTTTTTGGTTGTCTGTGTATTCAATAGCAAAGACTTCAAGTATTTGTGAGATTCACTTTCATTTCAAGGTATCTGCAGGAAAAAACAATTTTGCAGGCTACACTATTAGTCTGCTAAAATAAATCCATATTTTATCTATTTACTTAAGTAGTTTAGATTTGGTGTAGTAATGATTTCAGTGGAAACTGTGCAATGTGTGAAATTCTGTTACAAGTTGTACAGCAGAGAAATAGTGCTGTCAGTCACAAGTTTCTTAAAGAAACTCCATCTAGCTGCTCTGCTTTCTCTGCTAATGTTACATAACTTTTTAGTAACTTTTCCTGTTACTCAAAAGTGGGATTTTCATAATCATTTTGCTAATTCATCTGTGTTCCAAGGTTCAGGGCAGGACTAAATGTTTGTAAAAATCACCTCTTCTCCTTTGATGTGGCAGATTCTCTTTCATTGTTCTCCATATTAAATTTCAGAGTATTTCCTCTGTTACCTTCTATTTTTTTCCCCTCTAAATCTCTTGTCTTTTTTCTTGAATGATTCAAATTTTACATTTTCAAGAATGTGAGTTTTCTAACAAGAACATGAGCCAGCAGCAGCAAGTGAAACTCTGAAATGGGGAGTAGCTGAACAGTTCTATACCTTGAGTACCCAAATAAGTTCTTCAAAGACCTCTTTGAAAGGTCACAGATAACACATGGTGGCAGGTCTTGGAGAAAACAAAGCCCTTGGCTGAGTCTGGTGGAGGAAACCTTGGCTGTGAATGGTCTGGTACTGGTCACAACATACATCTGTGACAAAGAAGTTCCAGCTCTCCTGTCAGATTCTAACACATGATTTGGATACTTTAATACAGGGATTCAAGTGTAATGGGTGTATGAATAAATCATAACTCTTTTTTTTTTTAAACTAGAAGGTAACAGGGCGGGGGGAGGTGCAGGGAGAACCCCAAACCTGTAGCTCTTTTGATTGGTGACAGATATTTTCTTCTGTAAAGCAGAGGTTTGCTGTTTCACAGACAGTGGAATAAGTTCCAATTTCAGTTTCCATATCCCATGCATATTGTCATTTATGTGAATTTTTTAAGTGTTTCTTTAACAGTCAGATTTCTATGTGGAACTGGGAGCAGGACCAACTGTCTCACGCAGATAAATATGCCTTATCCAGGTACCTGTGTTAATGAGTGTTCAAGCTTTGTGTTTGTGCAACAAGAGGATGAAAGGAATGATGACTGAACACCACGCTGACCTCCCTGACCTCTACTCTGTGATCTCCAAGAGATAACCGATTAACATAGAGTCATAGAATAGTTTGTGTTGTAAGAGACCTTTTAAAGGTCATCCTATGCCAGCCTCCTATCATGGGCCGGGCCACCTTCCACTAGATTTGGTTGCTCAAAGACCTATCCAAACTGGACTTGGAACACTTCCAGCTATGGGCCATCCGTGACTTCTGTTTTGGTGCCTCACCACCCTCATGGTAAAAGTTGCTTCCGAATGTCTAATATAAACGTCCTCTTTTTCAGTTTGAAGCCATTCCTCATGTCCTGCCCCTCCATGCCCTTGTGAAGAATTCCACTTCAACTTTCCTGTAGGCCTCATTTAGGTACTGGAACATGCTGTATGGTCTCCCTAAAGGCCTCTCTTCATGCTGGACAATCCAAATTCTCTCAGATTGTGTTCATAGGAGAGGTACTCCAGCCTTTTGCTTCAGCCCATCATCTTCATGGCCTCCTCTGAATTTACTCCAAGGTTCATTTCCTTCTTATTCTGGGGGCTGCAGACCTGGATGCAGCAGTCTCTGTGGGGTTTCACCCCAGTGGAGCTGAGGGGCAGAATCTCCTCCTCCAGCGTCCTGGCCACACTGCTCTGGATGCAGCCCAGGTTGGCTTTCTGGGCTGGAAGCGCACATTGCTGGGTCATTTTGAGCTTCTCATCCACCAAGAGCCCCAAGTGCATCCCTGCAGGACTTCTCTCAATCCCATCAACCCCCAGCCTGGGGGTTGCCCTGACCCATGTGCAGAACCTTGCATTTGACCTTGAACTTCATGAGGTTTGCACAGACTTGCCTCTCAAGCCTGTCAAGGTCCCTCTGGATGCCATCCCTTCCCTCCAGTGTGTTCACTGCCCTGCACAGCTCAGTGTCATCAGCAAACTTGCTAAGGAAACCCTCAATCCCACTGTCCACGTGACCAACAAAAATGTTAAACAGCACCAGTCCCAATACCAACCCTTGGGGAACACCACTTGACACAGCTTTCCACCTGGACATAAGCCACTGACAACAGCTCTTGAAGTGTGACTATCCAGCTAGTTCCTTATCCACGAAGTGATCCATCCACCAAACCTATGTATCTTCAATTAAGAGACAAAGATATCGTGACCAAGTCAAATGCTTTGCACAGCTCCAGGTTAGAGAAGCAGTTAATGAGCTTGTCTAATTTGATCTGCTGAATCACTGAGAAAAAACAGCCTTTGAACAGAGACATCTTCATAGCAAGTAGTACTTTTCCTTTAAATCCTTTGGCTATTGTGTATTTCCCATACAAGGGTAACTACATGTTTTACAAGCCTATTTTAGTCATAATGTAAAAGCTAAACACCATGATTTGTATCACAGCAGTTCAAACTTTTAGCTCTGCCTTTGCCACTTCAGTTCCCTACTGCATTAACCAAGAGAGTAGCCAAAATACTAGAGTTGTCTCCTTAATGAGATCTTTTATACTCAGAATGCACTCAGTTCTTTTCCTGCTGCCTGCATTCCTAATGCTATTAGTTAATGCTCTAGATGCAATGGCTAAAAACAGGGAATAAGGGAAAAATGGGATGTTGAACATTATTACCTCCAGAAACCATCATTTGCTACTATTAAATATCCCATTGCATTTTTGTATAAGATGTACGTTTAACAAATTCAGATGAAATATTTTTTGAAGGGAGGGCAGGAATATTCCTTTTGAGCTCATTTCTGCCTCCCTTTATAAATGAAATCCAGAAAGCCAACACCAGTTCAGTCTGAGACAGAAGACATCTGGCCCCTGGTGACTCTGCAGAGTATGCTGCTAAGATAATTACATTAAAAGATTCACATCACCCCTGCATGCTTGTCTGTGTCATTTGAATAGGTGCATTTCCAAATAGTATAAAGCAATTGAGGATGACTGAATTACAGACAAGTTTTTCAGAAGAATAAATTCAAGGTTGTTAGATATCAATGGAAGTAGTTCTTGCAACATGTTAGCTCACATGCAGTAATATCCACTCAGGATCCAGGGAAAGAAATTCCCACTTAATGTTGCCCAAATTTTCTGGTTTGAGTTAGTCTGACCTTGCCAATTTTATGACAATGCTACTGCTGCTTAAAGAGGATCCAAGGGGTGTGGAAGTGCATCTGAGGAGCTCCTTTCCAGCCTTTTTGTGCTGAGCTCATGTAAATCTCTGTGCTTCAGTTCACTTGTTCCTTGTTTGTCACATTTCAACAGTTAGCGAGGACCTGTTACAAACCAAAACTTGTCAATGAATAAGGGACAGAGGGAGAGCAAAACCACTTGTTATGTTCCTGTTACTTCAGACCATTTCCATGTGCTGTGTTAATTTTGTCTCTACAGGTCTATTAGCACATTTGAGAGAATTGTAAATTTTGATCGGGTAGTGGAAACAAATGGCTAGCATATAAAAGAGGAGGACCTTTTAAAGTAGTTTTGCCAGAGAGAAAATTATGGTAGAAGGATGTAGAGTGGAATGGTACCTAAGGCTCATCCTTTGCAGGGAAACTTATTTACAGATGCAGAATAAATCTTTAACAGGAGCAGAGTGAGGCCATGGTGAACACTCTTGAGCAACGTGCCACAATGCCATTATTTCTGAGTGCTCCAGTTAAAGCTAATGAGGATGTATAAGGATATCTGTATAGGGGTGCATTTCATACACAGAAAGGTTGTGACATCTCCCTCGCTGGGGGCTTGTATATAGATTAAACTGAACCAGGAGTTGTTTGTATCACTGATCTTAGTGTAGTTCATCCTGTTCAAGGGGGGCTGGATGAACTTGGATGACTTTTCAAAGTTCTTCCCAGTCACGATTTTCATGCTTCAGTGACACACGGGAAATCCATTGCTCCCACTGGAGCGATGAATTCTCAGCAACCTTGAAAAGCCAAGGTGAGCATATGCTGAGTTATGTGTTGTTGCAGACAGTGGTAAAATTGAATGGAGGAGGGGGGGAATGAAGGAATATAGGGACTACTAGGTCAGGCTCATGTAAGCACAGCCTCCTGCAGTGGAATGCTGGTCTTGTTCAGCAGTAACTCCTATTTGCAAAAGGCTGCAGGGAGCAGGGTGTGTGCTTCACTGGACAGGGAAGAAATGCCTCATGTCACTCTGCCCTGAGCATGGAGACCTGCTGCAGTTCTCACTGGTGTTACTGGGAACGGGCACTTAATGCTCAGCAGCATCACATCCTGTGAATGGGACCAATTTCTCACTGTGGATTAGGTTGTACTGACTTCATGCACTCCAGAAGAAAACCTGTTCTCTGCCTTTAGTGATCAAACTCTCATTAAATAGTGAATAGCTGTTCTGTTTTGTGTTTGTGAAGTTGGTTTTCCTTCTCCTCTCCTGTAAAAGCTCTGCAGAGAGGAACGGCTGTTCCGCCGCAGGAGGTCCTGTCTTACAGCACTGCTGTCATTAGTCTTCTGTCACATTGTCAGGCCTTCATGACTCAGGCATTAAAAAATCCAAATAACCAACCCTCTTTCTGAACTAAAATAGCCTAAGAACAGTTTTTTAAAAGCAAATCTTAATACAACAAATTAGGTCATATTTTCTTTCTGAAAGCTTTTAAGGGGACTCATGATTTTCCACTTGAACTGAAGCAAGTTGAATGCTTAATTATTATTTTTTAAACAAAATTCAATGCCATTGAAGTCACTTGAGAGCTTTGATAGATTAAAAAAACTGAGAAGAAAGAGGTCTTGAATATTCAGTAACTTTAAAAAGGGCTATGCTTATTTTGTAGTTGAGGTCAGTATTTCTCAGCAGATCTCCTTTAATGCATCAGAAAATGGTTTCTGAAAGAAGAGAAAAACTTAAAAATAAATATGTGCACATTTCTGCAAGCAAGCAGAACAGAGTAAATAGAGGCAATAAAATAAGTGTCAAAGCTGAGTCTAGATTTTACTGTGTTGTAAATGAAAATTGCTGTAGCAATGCTATATGAGAAAGTACATGGCTCCTCGGAAAAAAAAAAACAGGTTGAAAGTGGTGTTGGTGGTCTAAGGCATGCTTGCAGTCATGGTATAAACCGTCCTTATACCCAGGTCATGCCCAAATTATGAGTACCTCTGACTGACCTAGTGAGGTGGTGCCTGAGATAAAAGCTTAGGTCTCAGAAGAAATATAGCCATATCAAGTATCTCTGTGTGACTTTGCACTGTCTAGCACAGATAGGTGCTACCACCCAGATCTCCTCTACTCTCCTCCTTCTCATGCAGTCTTTAGCAGTGGAAATGCTGCTCCAGAAGGCTGCTGGCATCACGGGTGGTAGACCTGTCTGCTCATGTGGAGGTGCCATAGTGATGGCTGGGGCTGGACCACAGCCCTTCCCATGAGGTGCATCCACATCAATCAGTGACATGGCTTTATTCCCACCATCCTGGCAGTGCGGGGCAGCTGTCTGGTACTTCCTAGTTTCAAGTTAGTGAAAAGAAATTAGATACCTTCAGGCTAGAAAATTTATCACCAAGATTACTGATCTCAATCCACAGTCAAACTGAGGTAACATGCCATTCACCTCCTTCCCTGCCAGTATTCAAGGCCCTCAGCCTTGTGTCTTTGCCCTCCCTACACTAATGGTGCTATTAACCCCTCTGCTTCCACCAGGGATGTGGAAAAATGAATTGACTTCAGATGTTAGTTTGAGGGGCAGTGCTGCACTGGCCTGGCAGGGTCAGATCTGGCCAACTCCAACCCAGGTCAGAGGAGCTGTAGCAGGATGAAAACAGTGCCCCAGGAAGTGAGGTAAAAGAGGACTCCTCTCTCTCTCCTGGCACAGGTCTTGTGGAGGAGCACACCTACTCTCCTCCCTGGCTCTATGCAAAGACAAGCAGCACCTTCTGTGCCTGTGGCTCTGGGTTACACGGTGGCTTTGGAACCCATAGGGTTTAGAAATGATTCCTTGTGAAAACAGGGATTGTGGCCATAAGGGCTGGACTGTACCAGCTGTGGGAGGCACCCTAAAGCACAGATATCCTCCAAGGAGAGCCAGGACCTGCCTAACACAGAGGAAAGTGATGCTCTTAGGGTTTGCAGGCTGATCGGCTTCTGTGTATATGCTCATGCATAAAATCATTTCTTACCAACACAGCAAGATGGACTTGGTTTGCAGGGCATGGTTTTGGTAGGGGGAGTGCTACAGAGGTGGCTTCTGTGAGAAGTTTCTAGAAGCTTCCCCCATGTCTGACAGGGAACCATGTAAGAATATCTATGAACACCATGGTACATACTGGGCTTTTGTGGGCTCAGTCATGTGGGTGGTTTGTTCGCCTGGCTGAGAACAACCACTAGTTTGAGGCACAATTTGGAAATTACAAGGCAGGGTGAACAAGGTTTTTACTGCTACCACAAAGGCACCTTGAGGAATATTAAAGCAGGCTTATTCTAATAATTATTGTGAGTTGCAACTGAGCAATGTGTAGTTTCTTAGTCATTGGTATAATCCACTCTCAAGATGGCACATGGGGAAGAGATGATCTGTATGGTTTTTGTATTAACTTCTTTTATAAACAGAGCTACAGAGCCTACATCAAATCTTTAAGGTCAGTGGAATCTTTTCTTCAGCTATCTTTTTTTTTAATAGGATTGTGTTATTTGGCTTTGCTATGCAAATAAGCTTTTTGTTTGATAATGTGATTAATTTCTGACTTATCTTTAAATGCTCTCTAGTCTCATGAACAAAAGATTTCTGTGACTTTATCTAGCAATTTACATATGAGCAGAGGGTCATGCAAATGTGTCCTGTGTGAAATATCAGTAAAACAAAAATAACCCATTCAACTAACCAAGCCAAGTGTGGATTAAATGGCAAGGCAGGCTTACTTTAGGATAAAGCACTAGTCAAAAGGAGGCATGACTGTTTGATGGAGTCTGAATTACTAAGAGCACATTAGCAAAAGGAAAATAGTATTTTGGTCAATATGGGTAAGTGTATGGACAACGAACTGTATGGCATGAGGAATGAATTACATCAGAACCAGCTTCAGAACAAGTAAAAGACACCAAAAGAAGTTAATTATGCCTCAAGGGGGAGTAAAATAAGGAAGGAAGGAAGGAAGGAAGGAAGGAAGGAAGGAAGGAAGGAAGGAAG